>OY282453.1:3819479-4021905 GCA_958295655.1 Palloptera scutellata | reverse complement strand
GTTCGTTGTTAAGCCACTCAGTTCCGATAGTAACTTATGTTCATCCTTGATGCACCACTTACCGGACCAAATCTGTACATATTTAAAAATTATGTAAATTTTTCGTTTTTGTTGTTGTTTTGAATAAAGAAAAAAAGTTTAGCACTTGCATTTGAGTAAATTTGGTCGCTGCTGTACGTTAATTTCTGGCGTTTGATATCTTCATTGGAATGCATGTTGATATCTCGGTTTTCATCTGAAATTAAAATTACTGTAAAATAAATCAAAAATTAATGTCAATATTAAATTTAAAAAAAAGAAGAAACAAACTGCAGTAGCTAACTAACCAAATGAATAAAAAAAATGATAATAAAAATTCTTCCAAATGCGTCAATATGTGCGTCCTCCCCTATCTATAAGTACATAGATACTACATACATATGTACGTTTAACTAAACTTAAGTGCCAAGCTTAACGAAGTAATACAATAATTTCAATATTGCACAAACACGTGTTCCTTAAGAGCATTTCAAAATTACAACATGCAAACAATGTAGAATACCACATACAACTCATTTCTTTTGTAATCGGTGATATAGAAATGTTTGCTAAATTTTTTTTTATGACACTGTTGCTTACTGACATAACGAATAATAATAAAAATAAGAATGATGTGAATGTATATTAGGCTGATGTATTTTTTGGCAGGAAAAACTCATTCGAACTTTTCTCTAGGAGTTTCATTATACCGGACACACACACTGCCAACAATTTATAAATAAGAAACAGCGAAATTAAAAATTAGGGTGTCTTTGTTTTCTCACGGACAGCAAGGGGTAGCAAAGTTTCTCCCCTCCCTCCAAAGCAATTCCCAAAAGTTTTTTTTTTCTTTAACCCCAAAAATAGTTTTTGAAGTGCTTTGTTCTCTAATGTGATATTTGTGTATTTGGATGCAATGCCCAAGCTTTCATTGGTTCCATGACCTATTGTATCGAAACCCAATAAATTTGGTATCATTTTAAAGTAAGACAAAAACCAAAAATATTGTACATATGTCGATACAATTATTATTTACTGTGGGTATTAACAATATGTAGTCAAACAAAATCGAGACATTTTTAACTTAATCAGATTTGATGAGATTACAGCCCTATTGCACCAACCACTTATCGTTAATCACTTATCAAAAATGTGAGTAAATTGATAAATTTATGTTGTGGCACTAAAAATAATTTTGATACCTAAATTAATTGAGTTGGTAGTGATAGGTTTGAAAAGTACTTTGAGATAAGTGTTGCATTAAACATAATTTGAATGAGACCTTACACTTTTTTCAATAAACGATCATTTTAGCAATTTCAGTACTTTTGATCAGTTTCAGTACTTTTTTTTCAAAATTCAGCTAACATACTCTAATCAAGTTTATTATTGAAAACTTCGGACGTGTTTTATCCTCAGCTCAAGTCACTTTTTATAACGATATTTTAATATTTTATTAACGTGGATAATTTAGAATCAGACCACACATATCAGACTAGTGTGATTAATCGGCGGCACATATTTTGACTACGATAATTTAAATGTGATCGAAACTTTCCGATTGTCAAAACTACAAATTGAATTTAATATATTTTGCTTAAGATTAGTGGAGATGTGAAGCATGGAAGTAACCACAATAATACTCTCACGCCTCTTCAACAAATTCAAGCAACATTACATTGGCTTGGAAATGGAGCATAATACCATGTAATAGCTATGGCCTATAGAGTTCCCAAGTTGTCTATAGAGTAGTGGCATCTATTATAGATAATATGATGAATTATACTATTTGCTGGCCAATAATATATGGAAGAAACCTTATTATAGTTCTTTAAGCAAGGGGGATTTCCCAGAGAGGAGCTGGATGTATTGATTTAACAATGGTAGAATTAGAAGCACCAACACTGAAGCTGCTTTTATGCTGTAAATGCCAATTGGCCAGGAGTGTACATGACTAGTGAGTACTTCAAAACTCCAAATTATTTCTGAATTTTGAAAAAGGATATAGACCTATATATAGGATATATATAGACCTTTCTTTAATACTCTGATTCTTGGTGCGTATTCACTTAAGGATTGGCAATGTAGCATTGTTTACTTATAATTTTGTTGCTAAGAGAAGAGTAAGTTCTTTCCTTAGTTTGGCAAACAATTATCAATATCATTTAGCAAAAAACTGATAAACTGATAATTTTTAAGTGAGTGTTATTTGTTTTAGTTTTTTGTAACTATAATAACTTACACTTAGCAGTAAAATACTTATTGATAATTTGCCAAGGGATAAGTGGTTGGTGCATTAAGCTCCAGGTTTAATAAGCAACAAAAATAGCACTGTATTGCAGTAAAAAATACACTATAAAGTTTTGCGCCGGCATTGAACATTAGGTCAAGGTTCTGCCGCACTTTATAGCCGCTGGGTCGATTCAAAAATGAGTTCAAAAACCCGTAAAATTATTATTTTACATAATTTTGTTGGGTAGATTTATGCACAAGTGCTCAAACAGTTGCTGTCGATTGTATCCTTGTATAAATGAAAGACCATATCATTGTCGGAAATTGAATCCAGGACCCTTAAGGCGACAATTTATACTAGACATATAAAAAAATAGTGCCGCAAAAGTATAATGAAAATATTTTTTATTGAATTAAACCAAACCATTTTTTTCAGCAAAACTTCAAGTGGGAAAAAAACAAGAACGGTTTGCCACATCGTTCGGTTCAAGTAACTTAAAGTGCGGATGGTTTGGTTCGCAATTGGTTTGGTCCAACACCGGTTTGAATCCCTGTTCACATATTTAATTTTCTTACGACTCCGTTTTTGAAAATCTAATTCTAATATATTTTGTGGCTCTTTTATTTTAAACTCTTTTGCAATGGGGTGAAACCCATTATCTTACCTTATTTCAGAAATTTCCACATAGAGCACATTAGTTGACAGGCTGTATATATGGGTTAAAACCCATTTTGTTCATCTGTACGATTTGTCGGACAGCAAATCTTTTTCCAAAACCAAATACTGTTTAGTATTTTATATGTTCTGGCTTTCAAATTACGTTTTAATAATCTAAAATAGTGGTCGCTGTGGCGTAGTTGGTAGTGCGTTGGCCTGCTATGCATAGTGTCCGGGGTTCAAATTGCGACACAGGCAAAATCAAAAAGTTTAAAATAAAAATTGTTTTTCACTTCGCCGTTCGGATTCAGCATAAAACTGTAAGTCCCTTCTATTCATTTACAAATATAATACGCACAAAATTAGTGGATGCGAAAAGCTCGGCCTAGGCCCTCCATGGGCTGTTATGCCATCAAAAGAAGAAGAATAAATATATTATTGCTTTATAGGAGTCTACATATTCTCTCCAACGACATATAAAACTTAAGGATCGATTAAAATCAAAAAAATTATTTTTTGTAATTTTCAGTATCACCATCCCATGATAGATAAATACAAATTGTGAAACAAATTCGTTTATGTCATACTGTTTAATAAATGTAGTACATATTTACACAGAAGTGAACATAATTTTCTTTATAGGCTTTCCAAAAAAGTGAGATTTAACCGTAATTCATAAAGAACACTTATTATGGGTTATGTGAAAACTCGAATACAAATATTTTTTTGTTATATGAAGAATATCGCTTGGAACAAATGTGATCATTAATGACGTGATCAAAAAGCTAAGCTGAGAGGTCTATACTCGTATTATACCAGAGACACTAGTCATAAAATTTACGTATTTATGAAATTTGACATCTCTTTCAGATAGTTTCATGTTTTGCAGCACTTTCTTTTTAAATTCTATTTTGGTTGGTGACGGGTACTTTTCCTACAGTTAGATATTGTTTCCTCCTCCTCTCCGACTCTACAACTTCTACAGAAGTAATTTGTGGTGATACCAATTCTAGTGACATGTGTGCCTATAAAGCACCAGTTATTACTACCAAAAAAAAAAAAAATAAAACTAAATACTTCAACTAAAAGAAGCTAAAAATCTTATTTATCAAATAATAGCAATTTCCCAAAAACCAGTTAAAAATTTTTTTTATTTTTTAAAATATTACAAAATAAAAATTCTGCAGTTTTTATATACATATGTTTGTTATTTTAAAAAATACCAAAACTGGAAATTCCTGGATGATCCTAAAAGTATGGCAGCTTTTCTAAAAATCAAAAATATTAAAAAAACTGAAAAGTTTAAGCATTAAAACGATATATTCCACCAAAACTATTATGAAAATGGTTAACTTTTTAAAATAAACTAAATTTGTCTAAAATCTGTTTAACGCAAATTCGGGACTAATTTATATTGGGTCATATAAATAGTATTCGCGGTTTTTCGTTACAAGATGATGTTGGTACATACATACAAGTCTGGCATGTGGTTGATGTTTAGTTGCTCCGTTATATCCTGACAGCTTACGTGTCGATCTTGCTCCACCAATTGCAAAATTTCATCGGCTTTTTCAAAGACTGGCCGACCAGAGCGAGGTGCATTTTTAATATAGAAATTTCCGGAATGGAATCGAGCAAACCACTCCTGGGTTCGGTGTTCACTCACACCATCCTCAATGTAAACCGCACAAATTTGTCGCCATTTTTTTGCAGCGGTTTTACCTTTTCAATAGTAATAAAACATCACGTAGCGTATTTCTTCAGATATTTCACTCATTTTCAAATTAATGTAACTTTTTACACTAGCGACGAATTACACAAATGTCTTTAAACAAAATGTAGCCTAAACTGCCTGTCTCCTTTCAAACATGTGTTCGTTTGACATTAATCGGACTAGTATTGTGAGATCTGTGGTTACCAACATCATCTTGTAACGAAAAACCGCGGATACTTTAATGTGACTCTATATTTGAGATCAGCAGCCTCCTTTATCTGTAGGTAAAATTTTATAAAGATCTGGGAATGGGAATAAAGATCTTCTACTTTGTCCAGCCGTTTTATGGAATCGAATCACTGTGCATTGTACGTAATAAAAAAAAATTCGATACCCATTCCAAAATCTTATCTACGTCACTGATACAAATACTTAGACATATGTAAGTTCTATATATTATGCCATCTTTCCCTTATTATATTTTCCAATTTTATACCGCAGCTCATTAACATATCAAATATAGAAAACAAATAAGATGACAGTTACAAAAGAAGATTGAGTGTTAAATGCATTGCGGATTTTTAAAAACCACGACACCACCACACATGAACCAGCAGTAAATATTAGAAATGAAATGCAAATAAAATGGAATATAAAAATCAAGATAATATCTTAATTAGCTGGTTTTTCATGTTCTTATTGCATGGATAGTATTACTTCTTTCCTTCTTTTAATTTTTGCAGTAAAATAGGCGTAAAATAATAACTGCCGTATATTACATGTTGTGAAGGAAATTGTGTTACTTGTGTATCACTTGTCGCAGTCAATAAAATTCATACATGTAATTGCTTCAGTGTTGATAATGATCACATCAAGTGCTAAAACACTCCATGCAGTGCTACAGTGGAATGCTATATCCAAATCATCCCAGTGGGAAAATAAACTTTCTAGATATATTGTATGTACGTTCATAGCGCTGCATGTTAGGACTTTTACGCTAAATGAAGCAAAACAACATATAACATTTAGAGTATTGCTTCTAAAATTGCTGTACAAATGTAAGTTTTCGATATATAACTCTAACATTTTTAGTAAAGATGGGCTTGGTCATTATCAACCAAAAACTTGATTTTGACAAATTTTAAATTAGGGCTTCAGTAAATTAATGTAGCAATATGTAGGATTTCTGTTCTGCGTTTGGCTGCCAATTGACGGTCATTTCTCATAAATCGTTTCAAATGGTGACATGCATACAAAATAGTTTCCGAAATGTTTCACAAATATGGGCTAAATCATGAACGAATACTCTAATTTACATTTAAGCTTCCGGATGGGCATACAATTATTTTGAGGCTGTTAGCAAATTAATTTAAACCCTTCCTGATGGGACGTTACCATATCACTACTTTTACGATTTCAATACATATGCATGTATGTATGAAGAGTGGATTACTTAAAAGTATTAAGTTACATTAGATATTGAAATGCCTTGAAAGAAAAGACCGTAAAGGCGGCAGCAACAACTTAAATATATGCACACATACTCGTATGTGTGTATGCATGTATGTATATCGCTTGAATTACTATTGCTAGCAATAAAGAAATAAAGAAGCATCTGTTGTTCTGATAATATTAGCGGCAACAACTTCCGCAGCGCAGCAGGTTAGTACGAATATCATTCATCGTTGCACACATTCAATCAGAAAGTGAAATTTTAGTAGTTTACAAGGGCTGATGCTTTATATTAACATATACATTGTTGTATGTATGTGTATAGGGCTAGGTCCCCAAGGACAATTTCAATAGAAAAAGTATAACACACGCTTGTAGTGGATAGTGAAATATATAAAATAAAATACATTTTTTGATTTTTTCTATGATAAGTTGTGAGTTTTCGCAAAAAGTAAATCCAAAGAAAATATCAGAAAGCTGCATAGCATTCTTCATGGGGGTAACTCTCTCTGGAGATTTCAAATTCATGTATATATGTATGTAAAATATTAAATTGCTAGCCTCACCAAGGGTCAAATATGTACAATATATTAAAGATTTAATCACAGCATTTGTTTTTATAAGTACTAAGTATAATACCGATCAATTTTAAAAACTAGTCGTAAACTAGTATTGGTCGCCGTGGGGTTGGTTGGTATTGCGTTTTTCAAATCTCAAATCTCAGCACTGGCAAAATCAAAAACAAATTTTCTACACTGCACCACTGAAAACCAACAAGAGTAAAAATTGCCTCATAAAACTGTGTAAATATAACACACACAACATGAATGGATGCGAAGAGCTCGGCCTAGGCCCTCAATGGGTTGTTGTACCATTAAAAGAAAGAAAAGAAGTCGTCAAATATTATAGAAAAAAATTCAAAATTTTTACACAATATTAAATTCACAAATAGCTCACTACATGTACTCGTAATACCCTACATAGTTTTGCGGACTTATTTTTAATATTATGGATATTTTTTGTGGATACATTAATTGAACTTCATCATTGCGTAGTTCTCTTTTTTCATACCTTCTTGCTTTATTTTCCTACATTCTAGTAATCGAAAAATAACGAAAATTATTTTTAAAAATTTAACACTTTATTACATTTTATGACATGGAGTCTTTCATATGGAATGGAACAGTTAAATATAGCATCAGCATAAATACCCAGGTTGGCTCAGATAAGCGAAATTTTTACTATTGAAGTGCGCTGTTTAATTTAATGAAAATAATGTCAAAATATGACATTGCGGCATTATGCGATTTACGTCAAAAGAGCTCAATTTAAAGATATCATAATTACATGTATTTAGCATATACGAATTAATTTCCACCTTCACCGCCAGAGGCAGTGCAATCTTTAACAATGGGAAACTTTTAAATATATGGCAGCTATGGCCATTGCTGCCAGGTTAGTATAAATTTGTCAAGAAGATGTAATTTTTGACTTTTTTTTTTGGAAAAGTTGAAAAAGGTAATTTGAAGCAAAAAGTTATATAAGGACACATTCTTAATAATCTGACTGCAAATATTTGTACCGCTTAAAGTCATTTTGTCAAGCTGAATAAACCCAGTTTGTTGGCGATCCTCATCGATCACTGGTACCATAGTGCCCATGGTTTCGGTGAGAGCAAGGCAGTTACTCTGGATATTTCAAAGGATTTTGACGGAGTGTGGCATAAAGCATTAGTGTCAAAACTGATTGCATACGATGGATCATGAACTTTCTAGGCGGCCGCTCTATCCGTGTTGTGATAGACGGCATTGTTTCGGAAGATGGTGCCATCAATGCTGGAGTGCCGCAGGGCTCGGTCCTCTCCCCTACACTTTTCCTTATCTTCAATATTGACCTTCTGTCATTAACGAAGAATATTATTTACTCGTTTGATGACAGCACCATTTCTCATTCATATACCTGTTCAGTCTTTGGAGATTGAGAGGAAAAGGCATGTTATGAATGACTCACTCAATAAACATCTCCAGTCAAACTCCGAGTGGGCTCTCACGAATAAAGTTGAGATCAATGCACGTAATGATGTTAGTTATCTTACAAACGAGTTTCCTAGCCCTCCGTTAACCCCCTAGATATGGGTTGGTAGGCATTGCGGAGACAGCGACTCTTGATGTTCTGGGTATGTCCATCCAATGTGATCTTCGTTGGAATAAACAACATTTTTGACGTGTCGAAGAAGCAGCTAAGTGTCTCAACTTTCTTAGGTGGTATAAACAACATTTCACTCCGGCTGATCTCTGAATGATTTACACCTCCTATGTACGTCCTAAATTGGAGTTTAATTCGCTCTTATGGGCTGGAGTTTCAAGAACGCAAGCGATGCTCCTGGATCGTATCCAACATCGATCGATAAAGCTAATAGGAGACAGTGGAGTTTCCAGATCTATTGACTCCTTGGAACATCGCCGAAACGTGGCTTGCATCTCTCTGTTTTACCGTTACTTTCACGGAAGATGTTCTGCTGAGATGCGCATGCTGATTCCGCCATTACGTGTGTTCACCAGAACGATCAGCAAGCGAACACGATCAGCAAGCGGAACTCACGCATTCCACGTAAACACGGTGTTTCACCGCACTGCGCATTACAGAGAAAGTTCTCTGTTTTAGCAGGCGTATTTGGAATATGGTAAGTTCCTCGATTATTATGACCCTTGCAAGTTTAAAGCAAACGTTCATAACTACTTCTCACTCCTTCTTCCTCCCACCAATCAATCTTCCTTCCAATCAACACAATGCTCTGCATTTATAAGGGTGTGTGTTGACTGAATTTAACAAACAAACAAAAAATTTAAAAAAAAGCTTTAAAAATATAAAGTGAAGAAAAAAAAATAAATATTGGGTCATATAAAAACTACAAATCTGGCAACACTAGTCCGATTATGTCAAACACATGTTTGAAAGGTGGCAGGCGCTTCAGGCTACATTTGTGTGAAAACAGTTGTGTAATTCGTCGCTAGTGTAAAAAGATAAATTGATTTGAAAAAGAGTGAAATATCTGAAAGAATACGCTGTGTGAAAATACGAAACGTTTGCAAAAACATGAAAAAAAATGTCTGCAGTTTACGGTGAGGATGGTTGGTTTGCTCGATTCCGTTCCAGAAATTTCGATATAAACGATACACCTCGCTCTGGGGACAGCCACTGAAAAAGCCGATAAAATTATGAAACTTGTGGAGCAATATCGACACGCAAGCTGTCAGGAGGCATTAACTACAATAGATTCTAAACATCAATCACATGAGAGATTGACGTGATGACATCATCTTGTAACGAATAACCGAGAATACTTTTTATATGACACAATATATCATTTGAATAAGGTGAGATATTTGTAGATATTTTTCCTAAATTAGCTAACCTTAAGCAAATGAATAATGCTTTCATATTTCAATACATTGTATTATTAAATTCCATTTCCTATGAAAAGCAATGATCGTGAGATGAAGTTTAAATATGTCCCAGGAAGAAAATTGTAAGCCTAAAAACTACTTAACTTTACTAACGGATAAAATTGCTCAGTAGCACTTTTACTTTCCGAAGTCAGACCTCCAGTTAAAGAGAGCTGGGTAGTAATTATTAGTGTTTGAGAATTGAAAATCTGATTACTGAATTATAATTATAATTGTTGGAATTGGAAAAAGCATGTGGGTACTTGGAAACTAAGAAATTGGAATTAGGAAGGTACATAATTGTAAATGAATTGAATTAACCCTTCTCTGTCTAAAGACAACAATCATTCTTAAAATATTTAGTTTTTTTACATACCATGATCATCTATGCGTTTCCTCTTGATAGTATTACCATTTGAATCTGTGGAATGCTGTATGCCTAAAATCCCATTTATGCTATAACCGGCTGATCTATGTTCGACTTCATTATGATTATTATTACTATTGTTGCTAGGCGTGCTTGTTGTATTGAGTATATTTTGTTGCTGATGAATATGAGCCGTTGCTGTTACTGCTGCCACCGCTGCAGCAGCTTCCGCTCCAACCACTGCTGGTCCATGTGCTATTACAGATGTTGTATTACTATTGTTGGTGTTATTGCTACTGCTTTGCTGACTGCCGCCAACGCCATCATTGCCGCTAATATTCTCCACGCTTTCTGATGTACTATGGCCGCCGTTATGGCTCCCACCGCCTCCGCCGCTTACTGTGTTGCTGCTATTTTGCTGTTGATGATGCACATGCTTTGCTTTTTCGGCGGCTTTGTTGCGTACAATTCTAAAAGTATAAGCAAAAATAAATAAACTTTAAGTTAGATAACGATTGATTCACAAGTTTTTGTTTTTAGAAGGTTTTAAAATGTAAATTACACATTTATTTTCGTATTTCATCGGATGACAATACTTCTTCCGTTTTATATTAATACTTCATCTGTATTAGGTTCGTTTTGAAAATGATGTTTAGATACAATTCAAGACATAAATTTTGTATCCGAAATTTGTCTGCTAGAAATTTGATTTTGGAAATTGGTCGATCAACAGCTAACCAATAGTTTACTTTATGGAAAGTAAATAAAGTGACCAAATAAGACGGGTGGGTACAAATTTGTAAGCACATGCCCTATAAGGAGCTCTCGTACTCTGTGTTTAATCAAATAATCGATTTTGTCTTTTGCCAAATCAACTCATGGACATGGACATCGTTTGTTAGTAAGGCAATACTTTGAAATGCATTTTAAATTCATAGTATCTAAGAGAATTAAAAATCTGTAGAGAAACTTAAAAATTACAAAGGATGGTCAAGGACAGTTTGTTTTTATTTACCAAAAGCTTCCTTTGGCAAGTCAGTCGCTCTGCCATTTGTTCAAAGAAATGGCATATTGTGCGTTTCCATTTTTTTTTCTACCTATTAACGTTTCGCCGTTAACATGGATTTTCAGCAGTGCATAGAAAAACAATATGAATTGCCAATTTATTAGAATAACCAGAGAAACAATATGTTTCAAACAGACGAACGAACAGCCTGGATCCCTTCAATAAATTGTATTTAAATTTTCCTGGTATGATGTTTATTGCTCAATTTCACGGACACACGAGTGTCCATTCCCAAAAAACACTGAGGTGAACATTCGCAAAATTCTTCAACGCTATGTTTGAGATTAAGCATTGCTTTAAAACTAACTACATACGACCTTATGGTAGTTGTGCATTTAAAAGAAGAAGTAGCTACAAGCTATAGGAATTGATCATTTTATGTTATGTTTCTAAAACAATGTGGAATCAGTGTGTCAAAAAGTTAGAAATAAGCGAAAAGCGTTTAAAACTTTCGAACCTAGAAAATTGTGCATATTTGCTAAAATTCTTCAATTAAACTTGTTTTCAATTTAATAACAAAGCTTCTAACCAAGTTGCAAGTAAAAGCCCGTATTAATGTGTCACAAATACATACTACGTCCCTTTCCTTTGACAACATAATCATTCTCAACTTGAAAGCAAGAGTTCTCAATATTTATATCAAGAGTAAGCCTTGATAGAAACAATTAACATCAAGTTTTTAGCAATATGAAATCATGTAGAAATGCTTATTGTGGTCACTATTGGTGTGTGTGAGTGTGGGTATACGTGTAGTGTAGGGTGGGGAAAATCAGTGAAAACAACCTGAAATTGCTTGTTCACCAGTGTCTTGTTTAATATTGTGCAACCCCCATTTGTGCAAGAATCATATCATTGGTACAAAATGACAGAACACCCCCTGAGTGGGCGTTGATAAAAGTTCATAAAACATGAAATCTTTGGACATTTTCTAGTGTTAGGACACTGGCTTAACCACGGAGGTTTCCCCCTTTGACTGATAAAATTAATAATGATATTTTAAAAAGTAGCATCTTTTATACATTTTCCGTAATGTAAATACTATGTCTTCTTAAAAATTTTATCATCTAATTTTATCACAAGGGTTTTTTTTAATTGAAATATGTAAGTTTTAGGGTATTTGATTCACATAGTTGTGTATATAAAAATTCAATTATGTATAAAATTCAGTTCAAAATGTAATTCAAAAATATTTCAATTTGGTTTTTTGGTAATATTGGCGAAAAGTGGGTTTGTCTGTTTAATTGATTTTATAACGCGAATAGATTCAACCGTGCAGGAATGTGAACCAACAAAATTGTGCAGTATGGTTCGGTTCACTGTCTCTCCGAACCACTTGTTTAGTTCCAAACCCGATTCTTCCAGACCTTCGAACCGCTGGCTCGGTGCAAAATTCGCATAATTATTATTTTATAAGATTGTTTTGGGTAAACACTTATTTCTAATCGAGTTTTTAATAGATTATAATAAAGAATGCCCATCTGTATATCTACCCGAGAACCATAGATCAAAACTCATGGTTATGTTCAAGACTTTATAATGTTCGTAATGTCGACACAGTTTTCAAAAGATTTTTGCTCTTGCTGAAATAATTTAAAAATGTGGGTTGGATAAAAGAAAAAATCATAGAAATAATGGGAATACTTTATTGGATTGAATCAAACATTTTTTTCCTACTAAAATAGCTTGGTTTTGATTTGGTTCAAGCGAAACAAAAATCGTTTGATTCAAGTAACTCAAACTGTGGATGGTTCTGCTTAAAAATGGTTCAAACCCTGCCAGCTCGACTGATGAAAGCATTTTTTCATTAATAATATTTTTACAAAATACTTTAGTTTTGAGCATTTATTGAGTACTTAATGTCCGAGCTTAATAGTCACTTCATTGCTTTGTTCTTAAATGACGTAACTACTGAGAAATTAAATAATTTGTTAGAATTGGTTAAGTTTAACGAGCCACAAATTCAAAGTGCGAATGTGGCAGAAAAACTAAGATTTGGGAAGCATTTTTGAGGCGTTAAAACTTTGAGTTCAAGACCGCTTTAAACGGTCTTCAATACTACGACGAAACTATCTTTATAAAAGTGTGTATGCACATTGTAAAAAAATGTTAACTACTCTTTCTATGTTCATAGCTACTGCTGAAAGATTGCAATATGTAGAAGCCAAAAATATTATTTTATAAGCAAAAAACAATAAATAAAATATATGTTGATGATGGGCCATAAAAAAGTGCAATTGGGCAAATGAGAAAATCTGTTGGTACAAATGTTTGGAACGGCTCGATAGTCTAGTGGAAAGCACACAAGACTTTCACTTTGGAGGTTACGAGTTCAATTCCTATATTGATCTGGCGGCTCTCATAAAACTTCTTATATTCTTACCGATATAAAGTGAGAAAACCATAGTTTCTGCTTATAGTAGATTTTTTAGAATCTATTGTAGATGTTCAAGTAGCTCAGAGTTTTACATCTTTTGACCAATACTATTTCCCAAGTTACTACGTCAATTAATGCTGTCACGAATTTATAAAATTATCAATTTCTAAAATTTTAGTTTTTGGAAAAAAATAACAATGAGAAGATGAACAATGATGGACAATGAGATGATGATGAATCACAAATTTTATTAAAAAAAATATATAGAATTGTGTGTAGTTTTATAAAAGTTAAAATTTTATAAATCGGTGGTGCTGCATACGTCCCTCTCTCCTGCTGCGTTATTTAATAATTCTCTCCACTTTTCATTTGCCGGTTTTATGCGCATGCAAAAATAACATGCAGTTCATCCATTTGTATTTGAAAGTGAAACAAAGCATATATAAAATTTCTAAGAATGAGTTGCTTTGGGTGTGACCCCACACCGCAAACCAGTTTTGTTTGATTTTTTTACTGGCGTTATATATATATATAATAATATATATTGATTTGTCATTATTGATGACAAAACTGTATTAAGCTCAGTAAATTCAGCACAAACCAAAAAAAACATTGAATTTATTTTTGCTGACTTAAGGTTTTGGAATAAATGCAAAACCTTTTTAATGTAAACGACAAAACCTTTCTATGAGAGCTACTTTATTAACATTACTCGTAGATAACTGCTAAAAGTCAAATCGAATCAAAACCAATAAAAAGTACAAGTAGTAGTAATAGCTACCTGCAAAAAAATTACAAGCCATTGTGGTATATCTGAAATAAATACACTTAAAATTAGTTTTATACTAATCTGTTTCAGTTTTGCACAGCACAATTTTAGTGCTTATGAGTGTTATCTAAAATATTTAGGGTGGCTCATCTAACATTTGTAATTTGAAATACTAATTATGACTCTAATGTAATTCGTATTATGACGGCAAATTTGTTTTATATTTGTGGTTAACGAAATGGGTCGATATATCGTTAAACAACGTTGGGAAATACTATAAATTTACTTGCAAAATGGTGAATCTTTTACCGAAAGTGTAAGAAAATTGCGTTCAAAATTTGGTAGAAGAGAAGCGCAATTTGTTGATCAATTTATCAATCATGTGCGTGAAACTGGATATTTATGTATTGAATAAAACAAAACGTTCTCGTACTCCTATAGTGCGCACAACCGAAAAAATTGCTGCTGTTGCTCACAAGTAGGAAGATGCGTAACAGTGAATGGTGTGCGCTACCGCACAATGAAACTAAATATTTGTGGCTTCTCAAATATTTTGCGTGGGAAGTTAGAAAATCGCGTTATTAGCCGTTTTGGTGAAGTGCACTGAGCACCATGCAGTTGACTCCGTTGGACTATTATTTCTGATGAGCCGTTAAAAATAAATGTTACATTAACCATCCCAACGATTGAGGCTCTTAAGGACGAAATTGGTGCTGTAATCGGTCAAGTACAGCTCGTATGGGCTGCTGCAAAGCCAGTCGAGGAAGTCATGAAATAGAGTTCCACACCGGAAGGATTGTACTTCACATTGAAAACAAATTATTTGTTTCTTATTTACACCAAAATAAAATTCCAAATTATAAATGGTCCACCCTGTACATAATATTGCACATACTTAGTATGTGTATTTGTGTATCTTTGTATATGTATAAATAACTGTATATCGCGCAAAGGGTGATCTTGTAAAGCATCAAAACAAAACAGAAAACGAATTTCCCCCCTTTAGGCTTTTGAAATGTCTAATAAAAACCATTCTTAAGTAGTAAATATTACACTTATCTACTTTACCTCACAGAGTACAGAATTTTATTATACCAGAAAGTACTACTATGAAACATATGTCTCAATTGTGCTCATAAAATAACGGGTTTCCTACACTATGTTTATGTGCAGATTTATATTTTGATTTAACTCAATTTATTTCCAATTGAATTAACTTAACCCCCTTCGAAGTAGCAATAAAAGCAAGCAATGGTAAAAAGAACATTTGTATGTTCATTGCAAAAATGTGTCCTTCTGTTAATGTTGACATTTTAACATACCAAATTGCACTGCATTAAACCATAATTGTTTTAAGCATACGTACAGGATTCTCTTTGACTGCTGCAGCATTTCTTGACATATGAGAGATTTACGTTTGAACGCCCCTTGGCGTTACAATTTATGCATAGTATCTAAAAAATTTTTTTTTGTTTTTGGTCATTCGTTTAATCTAAGGTTTTTACTGCTACATATGTACTTAGTCTCAAGTGCTTGCTTTATCTCTACTTAGTAGCCATCGGAAGCTGAACTGCTGGCAACCGTTGACTGCTTCAATTTAAAATTGCAAGCGCTAAGGTTGGGTCAATTTAAAATTTCCGCCGACCTTCAGAAAAGTAAGAACCAGAGCGCATCGTCAGAAAGGATGTCACCTAGGTTTCCCAACTCCTAAACGTTAATTTTCGGAACTTCACTGAAAAAATTGGAGATATAACAGGAAAATATGGTACACAAATATATATTGATATCCCTCCCAAATGCTTAAAGTGTCTTTAAATATTTCTACAACGCAACTGTTATAGCCACATCGATTTTTGATCTGAATTTACAGAAGTATTTACATAGTACTTCAGGTTTTGGTTGAAATTTTGTCCGATTTTAGTCTGTTTTTTGAAAAGGGATATCCTGGGATATCCTGATAAATCAGGATATCCTGATAAATCCGGGACAGTTGGCAATATCAAAAAAAAAAATAGAGTCAAGGCTATTAGAAACAAAGAAAAGTACTAAAGAAATAAAGGAAAAATGGGTGAGAATTTGTTTAGTAAGTATGAGGAAGCTGATCCATTACTATAAGAGATGGGACGCCGTGTAACCATCCACGAAGCAAAACAAAAGAGACAGGAGAAAACGCAGAAAGTGTTGTTTGCTCTCTCATTAATGTTAGTATATGATGTTAGCAAATTAAACCACATTGGGTGCACATACTTAATTGAAATAGCTTCAAGAATAACCGAAGGTTACTACTTCCCATACAATTATCGTTTTACTTAGACCATAAAACCCACAATTGAGAAAGTCACATGACCTTATTGAGTATCTGATGAAATGAAAAGTGGCGTGTTTCGAATTGTTTCAAAAAAAATTGAATTTATGCAATGTTTACCTAGACCAAAATATACTGGCGGAAAGTTCATTCAAAGTTTATTTTAGTCATACTCTCAAAAAAAATTAACAGAAATACCTACCATAAAAATTTGTTTTAATAGAGAAGTTAGAATAACACAACGTTGGAAATTTTTTATCAGATAATGTCGCACAACTGGTCAAATATGTACTAGTACTAGTTCACTTCATGGTAAACTGATGCTATTACGGCTTCCTAGAAGTCTTTTTTAGACTTTTGTTTACAAGCACCGTTAGTGCATAGTAAGAAAATGCCCCTACACTTACAAATCACTATGGACCTAGACTAGGGATTGCCCAAATCCGGTATAGTCCATGACAATCGGACTTGTTTGCAGTCAGGAATAAATGTGTGTCCATTTATGGGCAAACAAATCGCGTGTACCTCCAAACATTAATAATAATGTTGCATAAGGTTTAGCTTGACAAATACGAGCTCCAAAATTCTACCAAGATCATTTCAACCCCACGAGCCCAGGATATAGACGAAAATATATGTAGAAAAGTAACCTGTCTTTGAGTGACTTCATCGTGATTGTGACGCCCATTATTATCAAACAAAACCATATTTCAACGCATTCTGAACTCAACACTTGGACGATGCAAACATTTTAAAATTTTAAAAGTTTGGTGTTGTTCGATTTTTGTCTTTAATAAAATTTATAAACTTGCGTTGACAGTTAAATACGCATTTAATGTCATCAAATTCAAGCATGCACACATAAATATGCAACGAAAATATTGCCTTAATACGAAACGAATTGATTTGAAATAATAGCACGTGCTGAATGTGGCCACACATCCACACAAGTACAATTGTATCAGACACACGCTCAGGCTAAGTAGAAAAGTTGTTGCTGTTTGGTGTGTTGATGAACTCCCAGCAGGAAACATAGACATTTATATTATACTACATGCATTCTCTTTTGTTTAACATTGCGCTAGGCAGGTACACAGAGTGTTAAAGATAAACAAGTTGAAGAAATAATTACTCTTAAATGCGATATTGAAAAATGGTAGAATCATAACGGATTGTTCTGGCCTTCCGTGTAACGTTGGTGAGACACTTAACGTAATCGAAATAAAAAGTTAACATGGTTTGAAGCGTCTTGCATTAATTGTTTCAGTATTTCCTTTGATATTACTTTATTTCCTTTATAAGCTAGAAGCTGATTTTAATTACTAGAAATCTTAGATATAACTAAATAAGAGATGTGTACATAAATGTGGATAGATCATCGACTAACTGCCGTCGGTGTTCCTGTTGGGAACACCGTAGTTGTATTACTCGTCATGAAAGGGCTAAACGCACGATATTGGCAGTAACGGCAGCTACGACGCGCGGCAGCAGCGAGGCGTCAGCACAAAACCATTATGTGGCAAGTGGCAATCTGCGTGTTTGGCGAGTATTAACTTTTATATTTACCCTAAATAGTGTTTTATAAAACAACAACAATAAGAGCAGGCTAATATTTTGATAATTTTCATCTTTTGTTTTTTTTTTGGTTTTTAGTAACTTGTTCTCTTCCATTTCCAGCTTCCACAAGAAACTAATGCCACACATCAACATTATGATTTACTGTAGCTCTTTGCTGTTGTTGCTTTTTGTGGCATCATCAAATGACATTTGCCACACAATCCACTCACTCTCACTTGCGTATTTATGTATGTATGTGTATGCCCTTCGCTCTGGACAGCGGAAGGAAAGCTATTGTGGTGGTCGTGTGTCAAGCATTGGGTGCAATTATGTACGCTAAAGCAACTAAGATGTTTTCATTATTACAACTGCCGGGGATATGCTCTTATTTTCTGACTCACGACCGCTGTTGAAAATTTTATTTCTGTTTTCTTTGGCTTTTCTGTAGTTTTTTCGGAAGCGGAAGTGAACAGTAAGACAGCGAACAAATGTACCAATGTTTGAGAGTATAGTGCATAGCATATCCGCTTCCGTCTCCACACACAGCATGTGCGAATTATCCGAACCATCCGAAATATTATTCACGTATTATTTAGTATGTATAACATATTTACCTATTTATGGATGAAACACTAGGTACATTGTCTTGTGAGCATATTCCTTCTGCCAAAAGTCTATCGCGTATTTCCCATGCGAACATTGTTGGATTTTCACGTTTATAATTGGCAATTGCATCAACGACAGGTGGAGTTGCTACTTTAGGCTTAGAACCGCCTATAACACCGGCTTTAAAGCTTCCAGTCTCATAATATCTGAAAAGAAAAACAATCAAGTGAGCGAGTGAGAAATATATGTATGCATAAGTGTGAATGTTGTAGCGAATATGGAACAATAATAAGAATCCTTGAAGAAGCATGGAAGCAAGTTGCCATTCGTACTGATTTCAGGTACATGTAATTACTGATTTTCTTTTAAGTTTAAAACTTTAACTGTCTTTCAATGTTAGTTACTAATTTGTACTAATTTTTCTGTGTAACAGGAACGGCTTAAACATTTTATTACGCTTTGTCTGTTATTATTTAGTGGTGTTGGGCTATATGGAAGTGATTTATCAAGGTTATTCACTCATTCAACAGGAGTTAGTTGTATTTCACTCCTCGAAAATATCATGTTTGGGTACTATTTAATTGAATATATCATGCATAGAAACTTGTAAGCTGATTTGGTGGTTATGGTTGTGTGTACAAATGCAGTCTTTGGCGATTATACAGGTCCAACTCGGATATAATTCCAGTCCTTATGGAAGTGCAAATTACTTTCATATCGATATTTTTTGAAAATTGTTGTAGATTTCCGCTAAAATTTTTTAAATATCAATGAAATCAATGGAATGTAATTTTGAAACTGCAAATGCTAAATCCACGAAATTAAAGTTCTAAAGCGCCATCGTCTTAAAGTGTTTACTTTAATTTATTTCCTTTTAAAAAAATTCAAAATTCAAAGGATATGAATCAACCGTTGATTTTTTAAGAGCTTGTGTTTTGAATATTCAAAAAGAAGAAGAAATTTTACAAAATTTATTTGGATCGATAAATTCTACAATTCCATTTACTTTTTAAAGATAATTTTTTAAATATTATCATCACTTAAATATTGCCCTCGGCTATGCTTCAAGTGGCCCATTCTGAAGATCCAATTTTGGCACACTTTTTCACATATTTCGGCTGGAATCTCACCAATGTCGCGTGAAATGTTGGCTTCCAAAGCAGCAATGTTTGGCTTGTCCCTATAGACAAGAGACTTAACATAGCCCCACAAAAAATATTAAAACGGGGTCAAATCACATGATCTTTGAGGCAAATGCACCAAAACTTGAGATTAACTGCTCACCAAAATCGCCTCTTAATTGATGCATGCATTGGTAGCTGCTGAATTGACTCTGGCTGGTCTTAACTCCAACTACGGCAATTCTGCTTATTCACGAAATACATTTTTCACAGAGCACGAATTTTGATATTAAATTTCAATAATTTTCAAACGTTGTTCAGGCGTAAGTCTATTCATGATGAAATGGCAAACCAAAATAATCACGCCAAAAACCAAGTATCGTAAAAATCACCCTTTATATATAAGTACCATACCATGATATGAAAAAATCTTGACATGAGTGATAAATTATACATCATTTACCATCATTACTTAAGGGTTTAGACATTTCTGAAAATCTAATTTTTTCTAAATCCGAACGATTCACATCATAGAAATGTGCTAGTTTAAGTTGCACAGCATTCTAAAATTAGAGCGGTTAGGTAGTTTTCGCAATGCCGTATAGGACCAAGCGCGATGATTTCTTGGTTTGCAAATTTAGCAATAGCAACGATAAAAAAGAGTTTTGGAAAAAAATTTTGTTAATCTTCATTGCACAGCGAAACTTATACTGATTAAAATTTTTTCAGATTTTTTTTTTTCAGATCAGTCTATGTTCAGCATTCGTAAGCCGCCGTTGACGGAATTATTCAGGGACTTATGCCGAATCCGAAAGGCGAAGTGAAAAGCTTTTCTTAGGCAAATTTTACTCTTGCCTGCCAAAAGGTGCTGAACCGTAGAAAAATTTAAAAAAAATTCACTCTTCATGCAAAAACTTCGATTGAGAATAAATTATTTAATAAAAAAATGGCATAGGCTCAAATATTACTTGACTTGGTCAACTTTTTTACATTCTTACCGATGTGAAGTGAATGAGAATTATAAAAATGTGTACAATTTAACCTCTTCGTAAGCAAAGACAAAACCACCGAGTGATTACAAACTGCCACATCGCTGATCGCAACCGGCGTTAAACTGTAAGTCCAACCAGTGCACTACACTTATCCACTTAATCTTTCTCCTACCTCTATCTGGGCACAAAGTACATTGGTCGAACGGACTGAGTGCAATGGAATGTTAATGACCCTCTTGACACATCCAAATCGACATAAATCTAACTGCTGTGTTTATTTAACAGTGCTTGCAACTTTAATGTCGTAGAGCAGTGATACTTTGAATCAATGTTAAAAAAATGTATACACCTTTTTTTTTTAGCTTAAATTGCAAATCACGAACAAAATCAAAACTAAAAAAGTCTATCGTTCATGACCATGGTATAATAAAATCCTCTCTACCCCATATCTACAAATCATTAATGTGCAAGAGTTAAGTTTTCAACGGAATCAAGGCTTACAATTTTACAATTTTCAATTATACAACCATTTTAATTGTCAAGTAGCATTTGATAAATATTAATGGCAAAAAAGTGGTTGGATGATGTATTTAAAGCAATGAAGATTTATGGGGCATTGTATCAACAAGAGTGCATTCTATATAAGTAAGTCACGGGCGTAGTTATTTTCATGATGCACCATAGTAAAGTAAGTATCTATAACGAGAAAACACGATGATGTTAAAAATATGTAGATTTTTAAAGACTTAAGACACACATATGTACTCTTACATTTTTGTTTAAAGTTATCCAATGACTATCAGTGAAGTCCCACCTTCCCCAACAAACTTTTTTGTTTTGCTACCACGTTCAATTTTTCAAAATTCCCACTCTGACACTCAAACTTTCACTGCCTTCCTTGCTGAAGCTCGTTTTAGGTATCTCCTATGGAGGTGCCAAATGCCCACCGCTATTCGCTTTACGGTTTCAACACCAATTTTCATTGTCATTCTTGTTATGATTCCGCAAATGCCTCGTTTTCATCATTAAAAATAGCCACTCCAATATATACATATACTTAAGTATACTTATTGGCACAACACATCTTAACTCCTCAAAAATGCAACCCTTCTAAAACATTATATATATTTTCATATGAGTTATTCTGTACTTTTTAAATTGTTCCCACCTTTTTTATTAAAGTTTACTGCTTCAGAACCATTTTTTATATTTACACCGTGGGTAAAAGATGATCGTCGCAGCGAAAATTGCCACGGAAATGATGGTCAGCGCCCTCTATGATTCGGGACTGGAAACAATTTATTTAAAGATGGCTCATGAACCACAAATGAGTTCATTAGAGCCAATAATTGCATCAACAATCATGTTCTTGCGTCCCGACGAACGTCCTCAGAGTATACAGCACTAGGCAGTAATTGAGCCGAATTCCTATCTTGTCATCGTAAGAAAAGGACAGAAGGTCTACTTGAAAATTTGCCTGAAAATCTTTTCTCCATGGAAAGACAACAACTCGCATCAGCACAACAAAACATAGACGAAATTTGCCAATTTTCTAGTCAACCTCATAAAATTCCAGAGTTCTCAGACCGGCAAGTGGTAAATTGCCCACTTGTTGAGATCATACAACCTGAATATGATGATGATGATTATTATAATAATAATGATGATGATGGTAAGATTATAATTATAAAGATGTAGCAAATAAATTCACATGCTTTGAGTGGGAATATTTGGATGGAGATGATGATTTTGCAGAGGGCGTTGCATGCAGTGGAAATGCAAACGATCAAAATGAAGTTAACCCACCTGGGATCAGAGAATCATCAAACTGAAATACATGTAGGCTTATCGTTTGCATAAATTAGCACATAAATAATTTCTAAACATGTTCGTTAAAAATTTCTTCGGCCACGCCTGTCTGCGATAGACCCTGGTTTTTACAAGATTACTAAACCTAACCTGTAAACCAAAAACGTAAAAATTCTGAAGAAGTAAACTTCTGTAGGGCGTCCCACTGACTCACACAATTTTTTTATTGCATATTTTGTATATAGATTGGCCATTTCAGTCTGAACGTATCAAACAGTCGACCTCACCCTTTCAGATCCTACAAGAGTTAAAAATTGCCTATGAAAAGAATGTCACTTCGCCGTTCGGATTCGGCATAAAATTGTAAGTCCCTTTCATTCATGTTCAAATATATACAGGCACAATATCAGTGGATGCGCAAAACTTGCCCTGTTGTGCCATCAAATGAAAGCAAAGAAGGACATTCTACGTCCTTTTTTTTATTCCATTCGGAAGAATAATTGCTTTGAAATATATCTGCTTGGTCAAAACTTCATAGAATTTAAAACCAGAATTCTTGAAAATTATAAATTCAAATTTGGATAACCCAGATTTTCTTGAACTAAATGCAAAATACATTAAGAAATTATATTTTATTTTAGTGAGTGGAATGTCCACATTTTGTAAAAAAGGATATTTATTTCGTCTTTGTGTTAAAATAAAAAAAATATGGGGAAATATTTTATTAATTTGTTTTTATTTTTAACCAAAATTCTCAAACTCAATCTAAATAATTAGTTTTTCCGATTATCGGACATTTTTGACTTTGATTGCTTCCAGCGGCTGCAATACAGATCGCAGCTCATAGCCCAAACATTATTATGAAAGTTTGGGGAGTTCACTAAACGATAACTATAAAGTGTAACTCCAGACTCCAGTCACCAAACGGTGACGTTTTGGTGACGGCACTTGATTGCTTAATTTGAAAATAAATTACACTTGAAAATGAATTAATTTAAAAATTAAATAATATTAAATTGACTTTATAGGCTTTCTTTGAGAAATCCTGATTCCACTCTTTTACGCATGCATGTATTAATATAATATGTACATATATCCAATAGACGAAAAATACAATGAAAATAAAAATGTTTTGCTTACCTCGATAAAATTTTTGATACACAGCCATGACTAACACGTAATTGGCGCGATATATCACACGGACGTACACCGTTGTGTGCCAATTCAACGATGCGCTGTCGTACCACATCTGGCAGAGGACGACCATTTACAAAAACACCGCCCAGCTGATTGACACCACCGTGACCTGTACATTAATATATTAAAAAATTAACTAATTTGCATGTAAATAAATCGTTTATTAAGATATTTATATTAATTATTTATTTACTAAGTACAACATATAGAATAAGGCAAATTGCATGTATAAAGTTTCAACATATTTTGTCATGTTTTGCTGCTCTGTGCGATTATCAATGATATGTAAGAGCCCTAACAAAAATTTTTTCAAAATCGTGTTTTTGGTTGATTATGCATTTCTGCCTAAAATTTTCGAGCCAAAGGTTTACCTGTTTTTTTTATTAATAATTTAAAATATTTGGAAAATAGTACACAAGTATTCAAGATTCAAAATGTAGTTTTTGTCTCCTAAAAATGCATGTTAGCGTTTTTGCAAATTATTAATAAAAAAAACAGGATAAATTTCTTCGTTAAAAATGTTTAGCAGAACATATCACCATGACTACTGTGTTGCGCGCAAAAAGTTTTAATTTGTTGGACTGTGTTATTATAAAGAAACAAGATAGCAAAATACATTGAATATCTAATAACAGCCCATGGATGGCATAGGCCAAGCTTTTCGCATACATTTTTTATATTGTGAGAGTAAACATGGCGAACTAGCCGTTCAGGCTTTTCTTATTCAATTTTCACTTTTGGAGATTGCTATTGACTCATGTTTAGTTTTTAACTGATGCTACGGAAACCACAATCAGGTTACATTAAGAATTCAAAGTAGGTACGCCACTCGTACTGTTCAGGTGAAAGTGACTTTTTAAAAAGATTGGTGTATTTTTTATTTTTTCATTAAAAGGAGAACAATCTTCGAAACTATTAGTTTTCATGTTTAAAATTTCTGCAATTACAAAAACTCATAATCAATCCACGATGCTGTTTGAATATTTTGCGAATGTGAAATTAAAATTATTTTCAATTATTTAAAAAGTTAATTTTGTATAGTTCTTCTTTTCTTTTAATGGTACAGCGGCCTAGGCCGATCTTTTCGCATTCAATCATGTTTTGCATATTATATTTGAACATGAATGTACATACAGGTCTCTGCCGAATCTTAACAGCGAAGTGAAAAAGCTTTTCATAGGCAATTTGTACTCTTGTATGTTTGTCATTATCTGCCAAGAGGTGGTGCCGTGTAGAAAAATTGTTTATCCCACTTTTTGATTTTGCCTGTACCGAGATTTGAACCCCGGTCACACTACCAACTACACCACAGCGACCACCGCTATATGCATAGTTTTTAAATATTAATATATTTGCGATTTGCAAATTACCAATATGCAAAATGAAAATAAAATTATCTTATAATTTTATTTTTCAATAAAGTTTCAAAAATACTTGCCATAAATTCTCTAATTGTTCATATAAAAAATTCTACGATATTATAACAATACGACAGAATAGAACCAAATTATAAGTCAAAATAAATTTGAGGACAATATGTGATTCCAGAGCATATTACTAACATAGTTTCCATCTCCATTCGGACAGTTCGGGCTAATTCCGGATGCATGGCAAACCTATTTATAGGTAAGTATAGTAAGTAAATATAAATTACAATATAAAAGCTTCTTCGGTGCATGACTAATATTGTACCATAAAAATTTATATCAAATCATTTGCTTAAGAATTGCAGATTGATCAACATTGGACTGATCAAAAATAGAGAAAAAGCGACGGAAAAGTGTGATGTTGCTAATGTTTGATAATTAAAATTTTTATTATTTATATGCACATACATACGTACGATCACATGTATGTATGAACATCACCCGCTTCACGGGTTGCTGTGAAGCGTTGAAAAGGCGCACATCATCAAACGGTAAATGTCAGCAGCGAAAAATAATTTACATTTTAAAAACGACACATTCATACATCATTTAATTTTTTTGCACTTTGCCTTTTCTGCATGTCTGTGGCTATGGTCGTTGCTGTTGTATTTGTGGTTTCACTACTGCCACTTATAATTACCACTTACATATTTTTTGTACATGTGTACATTACATCTGTCATCGAGCATGCTTATTTGTACATATGTAAGCGATATGTATATTTTTTAATTAATTAACAAATATCTCAACAAATCGACATATGTATGTATGTGTGTATGTACTTTGTACAAACATACACTCTACACTATGCGAATTAGTTTCAACACTTACTTACGAGTACTTAACGTTTAGACTACAAGTAAGTAATAATATCTGGTGGCCAAAAACCGACCAACCGGACTGTTTGAAGAAAATGCTGTACAACCTAACATTACCTAGTACCTATGCAGTGTAGAAAAATTACTTACCCGGGGAAAAAGAGGAACCCTCATTTTTGAAATATGCGCATACATAAATCTTAGTCTTCAAGGTTTACATATAATTTCAACTTTCAACGTATATTGGATATTTGTTCGGTTTTTCAGACACCAATTTTGAAAATTTATCCAAAAATACCTTAACAAACATTTCCCAAAAGTAACTACTGTTTAAAATTTCTACATACTCGTATTTTCACTTTCAAATTTAGAATATTTTAAATTATTAGGTTTTGCCTTGCTTATAGGTCAGGTAAACAGACGTGCTTATTTGGAAGGTAGTTGATAATTAACAAAATATAAGTAATAACATTAATTAATTTGATTTGAAATAAAAAATTCATCTAGATAAATGAACAAACTTGATATAAAAATTAAAACCTCACTGGCCCCCATATACTGCTCAGAGACTACAGCTAACCAAGATTAGATTGAATTTGGATATTGGCATGAAGGCCATAGACTTAGACAGTTAATCAACGTTTTTTAAAACAAATAGAAAGGTAAACAATATATTACAGAAGTATCATATTTTTAAAAAATTTCCGTATATTGCTTTTGAATGCTCTGAAACACGGTCCCCTCTAAAAATCCGAACCCGGTATTAGAAAGAATAATGTAATTTCGATGTCTTCATTAGCTGCTCTTGAAGCCCTTTTTCTGCTCGCGGACTTTTCCAACAAGGATTTGCAATCAAGAAAATTCCATAGAGCAAAAGAGTATTCTGTCACAAACAGAAATTTATAACAAAAATCAAACGAACGGAAATTTGTAACATTTTCTAAGTAAATAGAAACAGCTGATTCTGAACATCGACTGCTAAAAATTCAAATTAATCGAATTTGATAATACATTTTTGAAATTTTAGAACTTGACTAAATTTTTACTTTTACTGACTCGATATTTATTATTTTAAGTTAATACCTATAAATATGATTTTATTAATAATATAATAAGGCTTGCCAGTCTAACATTAGGAACATATTATTAGCAATTTTGTCCGATATCATATTTTGTCTGGCATATAAATTTAAATCTGACGACTTTTATTTTTGGTTGGCAACACTATGTACCTATATATTTAATCGACACACGCGCTATTGTCTCTTGCGTTCACCATTAATGACAAATCTTCGATTTACTGCTTTACGTACTCGTATGGTGTCAATGGACGAGTACATCTATAGTAGTGTCCGACCGAATATTCGGCTTCGGAAAATGTGGCAGAATTTCTGACCGAAGCTTCATAAGGTGTGACGTAGTCACACCACCCGCAGTCTAAGGATGTAATGCAGTAGTTTCACAAATAGCTAAGGCAGCGGTCAATTGTAATTATTCAGCCAATTGAGTCAAGCTGCTTCCACTTTGGCAAACCGTTGTACAAGTATAACTCAGACAACATGAATGGATGCAAGAAGTTCGTCCTAAGCTCACCATGGGATGTTGTTCCACTAAAGAACGTGAATTTAGTATAAAATATTTTCTAATAACAAATTGAAAATTAAAATAACTAAGTAGAAGCTTAATTTCTTTAGTAACTGTAAAAGTATTTAGTTTTTGTTCGCCCTTTACCCTCTTTTTTCTCTGTTATTTTCTCTTTCAGCTTTAATTTCAGCGAGTCAACTGAGTGGTAATTTTGATTGAGTTCACTATTCATAAGCAAAAAAGAAAAAATCAAATACAACGAGTAAAATAGAACTTCGAGCATTAACAGAAGGTAGAATTGTATAGAATATGAACCTTGGCTCACAATCAGCAGGCACACACACACACACATTCATATCTGTTCTTTTGTGTGAATGATTTTATGTGTGTGTTAGGTTGGTTGGTTTGCCGGTAATATTTTATTTCCAAAATTCGCAACAGAGACACAAACAACAAATAGTCATCATAATTATCATCATCATCAGTAGCAACATCATCATCATCGTCAGTGGCGGCTAACGACGGAAAATAGCGGCAGCAGCCACATCAGCAGCCGCCATATGATTTAAAGGTAACAGCTTGTAACACTATTGACTCAGCAGGGGTTCGCCAGGGTGTCAGGCGCTGTCCTTTCACGCACAATATGCGTTAATCTCGACAATAATCTGCAGTGAAAAGGAATGATAGTAGTTATAGTTGGATAAGGGAATGTTTTGTATTTGTTATTGTCGTTGTTGTTATTACTATTGTTAATATTGCCTTTGTTGTTGCTCACTTTTGTCCAAATGGCAAATGCAATTTTAATTTAATGAAGTAAATATTATTTGAAGTGGATCTACACATAAATAGTTGTGATTGGGATTGTTCTTGTTGTTGCTCCTGCCGCTGCTGTTGTTGTATTTGTAGATCTTCTTTTATTGTTGTTTATGTACTTGCTTTATTGTTGTTGTTTCGTTTTATTGTTTTTACTTTTATTTATTGATTGATTGGCATTTTGAGCAGCAGACAGTCACACAGACACACGTACATACATACATATGTATTTACTGCATGCATAATACACACTCGGGAATATAGATATAGATACATTCGTACATGTATATGTAGATGTTTTGAAAATCTATACCCTCAAGATAAAATATCGAAAATGGAACTTTAGGTTAGGTTAGGTCGACAAGAACACATGGTGACCAATTGGTCCATTCTTATACCCAATGGAGTGAGTTCTGGTCGAACTAGCTTAAACCATTTTGTGATTTGGATAAAGCGTTTAATGTCTCTGATGTGAAAGGAAGCCAGTTATGTGAGTCTCTCAAACAAAGGTGCACTCAGAGGAAATTGCAGAGAAAGCGAAGTATTGTTTTTGAAGTTTACTTCTTTAGAATCGTTTTTTATATTTACGCCGGGGGTAAAAGATGATCGTCGCAGCGAAAATTGTCACGGAAATGATGGGCAACGACCACTATCAATCAAGTATGAAAAAAATTAGGATGCATATGTGTATACACATAAATGATGGGCTCTCTATCAAAAGTTGCGTATTAAAAATTTTGTGTATATACTTACATATGCATTCTCATTTTTTTCATACTAGGCCCATCAGTTTCTTGTTAAATTTGGCATTTCAAACAAAAATCGTGAGAAATTTAACCGCAAAAGTTCTGAAGAAGTAAACTTTTGTAGGGCATCTCACTGACGCACACAATTTTTTCATCCTCCTCTTCATTTCTGAAAAAGTCATTGTGGGGGAGCCATAATCTCCTAGCATGGTTGCCAATTAAGCACTGTCTAGGCAGAATGGAAACTACCGTACTAATGTGGGTCCGGTCCAGGTTTATGAGTGCTTTAGAGCGTTTTTGTTTAGGTATAGGCTATGCAGCCATAACGGCAATGGAACCAAAACAAAATTTCTTATAACTTCTATAGGTCTTGGAGCTTGGAAAAAAAGAGAACGATCGTTATCATCGATTCACATGCAATTCCTGGATTTTCAGCTTCTTTTCGATTAGAAAATCTCAAAATCCTCCATAATGGAATTCAATTGATGGCTGTTAAATCGCATTTTTCCGTATATAATATGTTAAGCGAGTGATAGTGCTGTGATGCCCAAGGTTTAAATTTCGGCGCAGGCAAAATCTTACTTACTTACTTAGCTGCCACTCCAACTGATGATCGGTATTGGTCGCCTCTATAAAGCTTCGCCAAAGGCCTCTACTATGCGTGCGCCCGAATTATTTTCTCCAGCATAAGGTAAAAGAAGTCTCACTCTCTCTCAAGGGAGTTACCTTGTCTGCAACCTCTTTTGGTATCAAATGGTGCGGAGAAGTCTGTCCCAATTTTCACTGTGCTGGTGGTGTCGGTCAGTGTCATTTTGCAAAGACGAATGAGCTTTGCAGGGATACCAAAATCAGACATTGCGGCGTACAAGTGATCCCTAATCGTGCTGTCGAAGGCGGCTTTATAATCGACGAATAGATGGTGGGTGTCGATCTGTTATTCTCAGATTTTTTCCAGGATTTCCCGTAGCGTGAATATCTGGTCGATGGTGGATTTACCAAGAGTGAAGCCACACTGATAAGGTCCAATCAGTTTGTTGACGATGGGCTTCAGTCTTTCCCACAATACGATCGATAGAACCTTATACTACTGTGGACAAAAAGTAGTAAGACTTTTTAATTTAAATTTCGCGCGGAAACCCATTCATCAAAATATTATTTTTTTAAGGTTGGTATGACTGTCGGTGACATCTGTGCCAAATGTCACATCAAAATAATCATTAGTGTTTAGTATACTCTTGTCTTTCTGAAGTACAAAAAGTGCATTCGGCGATTTTCACAATTAGTGAAATTATTCAACAAAGAAGTTCCATTAAATTTTGTGTGCGGAATCAAATTTCTGGTGCCGAAACGTTCAGCAAAAGGCCTTCGGTGATAATTGTATGTCGCGAGCAAGTGTTTTTGATTGGTACAAATTGTTCAAAGATGGTCGAGAACGCGTTGACGACGAACCACGTCCAGGACGGCCAACAACATCAACTGATGATCAACACGTCAATAAAATCAAGGAATTGGTGCTCGAGAATCGACGATTAACAGTCAGAGACCTTACTGGTATCGTTGGAATATCGGAAGGATCAGTGAAACCATTCGATTGGTTCCAAAATCAGTGCATTGGTTTTACGAGACTATTTTGCCAAAAATTCGACTGATATCGTTCCGCAACCACCCTATTCGCCTGACTTAGCACCGTGTGACTTTTGGCTATTTTCTAAACTCAAAAAACCGCTTCGTGGACACCGTTTTGAGTCAATTGAAGACATTAAACATGAATCGCTAAGCGCATTGAAGACTATTCAGGAAATTTACTTTAACAACTGTTTCGAGAATTGGAAAAAACGTTGGAACAAGTGTATTGGGGCCGGGGGGGATTACTTTGAAGGGGACGAAATGGATTTGGAAGAATGAATAAAAAAATTTGAAATTATGAACAAAGTCTTACTAACTTTTGCCCACAGTAGTATGCCATATTATGAAGCCTTATCCCACGGTAGTTGACGCAGATCGTGGTATCACCTTTCTTATGGATTGGACAGAGTACGCTGAGGTTCCACTCACGTGGCATGCTTTCATCCGAACATATTCTGCATAGAAGCTCATGCATGCGTTTTTTGAGCTCTTCGATGTTTGCACCACGTATTGTGCGTACGTCTAGTACATTGGAAGCGTGCTTTCCGTCGATCACAACGTGATCAATCTACTTTCGTGTGTTTTGATCAGGGTACAGCCAAGTGGCCTTATGGATATCTTTATGTTGGAATCTGGTGCTATTAACTGTCATGTTTCGTGCGGCGGCGAAGTCGATCAGTCTCATACCGTTGTCAGTGGCTTCGTTGGGGAGACTGAATTTTCCGATCTTCGGACCAAAGAGACTCTTCTTGCCCACCTTGGCATTAAAGTTGCCTAACACGATTTTAACATCGTGGCGGGGGCAATGCTCATAAGTTTTGTCGAGGAGCTCGTAGGACTCATCTTTGGTCGTTTCATCTTTCTTATCCGTCGGGGCATGGACACAAATTAGGCTGATTTTGAAGAATTTTTCCTTGATGTGGATAGTGGCTAGGCGCTCGTTCACGGCCGTAAACCTCGAGACTAGATGACGCATTCTCTTCCCAATCACAAATCCAACACCAAATTCGTGTCTCGACCCATGACAGCTGTAGTAGATATCACAGGATGCTCTTTTGGAGCAACCCTGTCTCGTCCATCGCATTTCCTATATAGTGGTGATATCAGCTCTATATCGTTGGAGGACATCCACCAGCTGGATAGAGGCACCTTCCCTGTAGAGGGTTTGGACATTCCAGGTGCATATCTGTAAATAGTTGTCCTTTGAGCTTTTGCGGGAGTCGACAACATCAGGTGGGTTCATATCCGAGGCTTCAGTTAAGGGTTGTGCCCGACGCACAACCATTCATTCAAGGCCATAGAGAAGCCCGCCGCACACATTAGTTAGCTCACTGACGGATGTCAGATCGCTATCTAAGGGACTCCACGAGGAGACTGTGTGTTGACTTGTAACATAGAAGCGCAAGGATCGAACATGGACGCAGCTGCGACTGTCACGAATTTTACCTTGTGTTCTACGCCCCAGGCCCCCAGGCGTTTTATTCGCTACTATCTCCCAATTATATATGGACAAATTTCTAAAATCTGGTCAATCCAAAATTCAACAACAAAAAAGCTGACAACTCTACAGTGAACGGTTAAAAATGAAAGAAGGAAGAACAGTGTGCGAAAAAGCGAAAAGGAAATGTATCAGAGTGTCCGGTAAAGAAAAGTAGTGAGCTATAATTTCATTTAAAATGTTATGTGGTGCGGAAGAGCAGGTTGACACCTATTTACAATAAGTAAAAGAAATGCTTATGCTTGTGGGCTGTTTCATTCTGAATAATAATACAACGAAGAAAAGATTTTACAATTTGATCGTTTTATTTGTATTTGGGCAAGTACTTGGCGAATAAAACGCAGATATTGTTGGAACTAAGTCCCAATTTAAAACAATTTCATACGCCCTGAAACTTTTCGTAAAAATCTTTCTGGTTCCTTAAAAACTTTTTTTCTCATTTAATGAACCAAAGTTGGCTTTAGCTGAGGAGGGGTATTATTAGACTAAAGTCTAACTGGCACTGGCCCCTTTTAAAACTACTGGCCAGGGGGGAATCCTCCTGTTCTCCTACCCTTTGCTTAGGCCGTCCCTGTTTACCCAGCTGAGACTTAAATTAAAAAATCACAAAATCTTTTTACAGACTTCATGTTGCACAATAATTGTCATACCGTCACTATACTAGAAACTTACTTCTGCATTTTACATTGAAATTGAGTTTAAAAAGGATTTATATTTAATTACTTTTCAAATTAAAAATCATAAAATAAGTTCATAAATAAGTCCTTCTTCCTTCCATTGAACACAATTCTTTGCATTCATAGGAATACACCCTGTGTTTTGAATGTATCAATAAAAAAAAAAATTTAAAAGAAAAAAAAAAAAGAAAATTTCGATAAAGGAATCAAAGTTTGCAATTACCTAAAAATTTAAGAACGAGTGTCAGAGAACGTATCAAAGAATATATCGCACCCTAACTACAAAACTTAAAAGTTTTCAGAAAAAGTGAAAGAAATTGCTTACCTGTGGATTCATATACATAGAAATTTGTTTTATAGAAAATAATATACGTATTTAATATGAGATATTATTTTCAATATATTAAATTTTTATATGCATTTGTACATAGTACATAAACAGAAAATATTTTTTTTATAATTTCCTTAAAATTTTTCAATTTTGAGTTGTGTCTCTTTTGTACTTAGGGTGTGATATAAGTATGTAAAGCTCATTTTCTCTCTGAATGCCATACTTGAAGCACCTATACCAACGATCAACTGCGGACGGGGTATCAAAACCGTGCAATTAGTGAAATTGGCTTAAACTTCCTTTTCAACCCACCAGCTTCATACTTCTTACCTTAACCTAATCGAGGCGTAATTGTGTACCATAAAGTCAACTGAAAAATTATTAAAACTAACACAAAGTTTTATTAACGTGAACAATTATTATTGAATTACTATTTTTAGGATGTAGCAAGGTAGAACAAATAAAATGTAAATGTATTTTATAGAGTAGAGTGGCAATAATAATGGCGGAATTTGACAGTTTCTGTCAAATACTGTTTAAATTTTTACATTCTCTCTTCCGCAAAGTTGGTCAGAATCAATGATGGAAAATTAGGTTCAATTGTACCTTTTTCCGTCTTGTTTAAGCTTAATGCTACATTAGGTATAATTATTATTTCCCGAATTTTTTATTTAACGTTTGATTTTTATTTCAGTACCAATAATAATATCAATTATATTCAAATGCTCACTATATCGTTAAAGATAGAACCATTCAAATTGACTCATCATTGTTATTTTCAGTAAACTGCTATAACACTTTTGGTCGCTGTGGCGTAGTGGTAGTGCGTTGGACTGCTGCGCAGAGTGTCCGGGGTTCGAATCCCGGCACAGGCAAAATCAAAAAGTAGAAAAAATAATTTTTCTACACGGCACCACCTCTTGGCAGGCAATGGCAAACCTACAAGAGTAAAAATTGCTATGAAAAGCTTTTCACTTCGCCGTTCGGATTCAACATAAAAAAACTGTAGGTCCCTTCCATTCATGTACACATATAATACGCACAACATGAGTAGATGCGAAAAGCTCGGCCTAGGCCCTCCATGGGCTGTTGTGCCATTAAAAGTAAGTAAAGTACTATAACACTTTAGGATTTATAGAATTTCAAATCTGCCAAATTTTAATTTTCAAAATTTAATAATAACGGTCGGTTTGTACCAGGATCAATTTTCTCAAATACCTGCCTTTCTAGAAACATTTAATACTGTGAATGATACATATTTCTCACTCAATTTTCGGTAAAAGATGGCTTTGGCTCTTGCTAACAAGTTTCGCAGCCGAGTTACTGTTAACACAACGGGAAGCATAGGAGGCACAAGACAGCGCACAGTTGTCTTGTGCTTTCGTAGTTAAGGAGATATATTAATTATGAAAATAATTATCGTATGTTAAAATATCTTTACAACAAGAATTGCCATGTGTCAAAATGGCATAACTGCGTCGATTATTCGGCATTAATTAATTAATTGCACTGTGTTTTTTATTTATTTGCTCCACACTTTAAAAATTAAGTTGTGAACTATGGAACAAGAGCGGGCAACGAGGCCATTGGACTGCTTGGACCTACAGTTTAACACCGGTTCCGATCGGCAGAGTGGCATTTTATTTTCACTTGGGCGTTTGCCATTGCATGCAAAAAGGTGTACTTGTACACTTTCTTATAATTCTCATTCATGTCATATCGCAATGAATGTAAGAAGCTTTTACGAGTATTAACTGCCAGACCAAGAAGGGAACCCGCAACCTCAACGGTAAAAGTGTAATGCTCAACACACTAAACCAGCTTTGTGCTAGTACACTCTAGACCAATGGTCTTCAACCTTTTTCGGCTGCGGAGCCTTTTGTCTGGCATTCATTTCGGACTCCACCTTACTTAAGAATAAAATCGTAAATAAAATAAAAGGTTGGTGGTTAGAACTTTAAACACGTTTCAATTTAGTATAAACTAGCAGTAGCAACTTGAAAGCCTGTACTTACATAGTTACATGAGTTGAAATATTAAGTGTCAACATAAAAGTAAAATATTTACATGCATTTTGAAATTAACTCACTCTTTTAAAAAGTGAACATTTCCGTGGAGCCCCTGGAAAATTTGGAGGAGCCCCGTGGCTCCATGGGGAACTGTTTGGAGGACAACGGACTAGACTACTGAGGTCGTCGGTCTGTGATATAATAAACCAGCTTTTCACTCGCTCCATAAAGTGACATTCAATGGTTTATAAAGTTTTTTATTTGTTGAGGTATCTCACGATTTATATATGTTCAACTAGTAGGCAGCTTTTCTCTGGCAACCCTATCCTACACTTGCGCAACGTCTCTCGTCAACAGCAACAATTTCGTAGATAGCAACTGCGATGTACCACAAATTTATCACAAACCCCTTTGTCAAAACCCTTTGCAAACGACGCGGAATTTTAATCGCCTGTTAAATTCATCCCGAAAATAAAAGATCACACTAGCAGATCCAAGGCAGGTAAACTGTGATCGTTGCTCATCATAAATAAAAAATGCTAAGGAACGAAAAAAATTAAAGCCAGGTGAAATAATTGCAAACTTTAAAATAAAGCGAGCGACTGGGCATATACATACTACATTAACACTGGGACATGGGCATATCTCTAGGAGACGGTAACATAACGTGCTGGGCCTAAGTAGGCCCATGTGAATAAAAGGAGAGGTGTGGCCTATTATAAGGATGGAACAATGAGCTGTACGCCGACACTGACATAGTCAAGCGTATAAAACCCCAGCGGCTTCGCTGGCTGAGTCATGTTGAGCGAATGGAAGAAAGCGCTCCGACTAGAAGGATGTTTTATTCGAACCACGATGAAGGAAAACGCAGAAGGAGACGTCCTAATCTCCGTTGGAAAGACCAGGTGCAGGGCAACCTGACTGCACTTGGCCTTATCAACTGGCGCCAGCGGGCGCATAGCAGAGGTGACTGGCGAAGCTTTGTAGAGACGGCCAAGACCGATCATCGGTAGTGCCAGTTAAGTAAGTAAGTAAGTGGCCTATTATAGCATAGTATTGCATAAACTAATGTGCTGTTGATATTGTAAGTGATCTTGTATGTTTGGTATCTAGTTTTAGCATGTGCATATGCGTGTATAATTAAGGCGTTGAAGCTGGTATACAGGGTGAGGTTTTTGAATCTAGAACTTTTAAATATATCGATTAATAAGCACTATAAAATAGGAACCCCAATTTTTTATTGACGGTTCGGATTTTACGGCTAAAAATACGGCGGTTTTTTCAGAAGCATGATAGGTTCGATAGATGGCGCTGTAATCGACAATAAAATTGTATGGATTTCTTCAATAAAAATCTATGCATATAATTATGCAATGGCGTTTGAATTAAAAAAAAAAACCCTGTTTTCATTGTAAATACTCGAAAGTCGTCGTCAAATAAGGCATTTTACAAGTTGCGAATAACTGGGAAATGTTAACTTTAGAAATGTAAATGGCTAGTGAGTAAACTACTTCAGCGTAACCGTTGTAATTTCATCAATTACAGTGCCTAGATGGCATTTTTGTTTTGAGGTTAACAATAATAATCGTTGATAACACAGTGAACGGTTATCACTAGCACATATTTTTACTCAAATAATTAAGTCATCTTTGCGAATCAGGAAATTTCCTTTCACCGTTAGTGCATATTTTAGAATATTTTGAAAATAAATGCACCATAATTTCGAAAAACTGTGCATTTTTTTGTTGTACTATATTTTTGTTGTGAATGGCGGTGGTCGATGTGGTGTAATTGGTAGTGCGTTGGCCTACTATGCAGAGTGTCCGGGGCTCAAATTTCGGCACAGGCAAAATCAAAAAGTATAAAAACCAATTTTTCTACACAGCGCTACTTTTTGGCAGGCAATGGCAAACCTACAAGAGTAAAATTTTCTAACGCCATATTACTCATCCCAAATATTATATAAACAAATACATCCAAACACGGCTTTGTATAAACGCGATTACCACACAACAAGAAATACATTTACCTACACAGACCCAGGGGGTAACTTTCTTTAGAACTACCAACTAAGTCCGAATGACACAGATTAATTTTTTTTTGTGCTCAGGAAACATTGTGGCAATAAGTCATGGAGTTTCAGATCGATTCATCATGAAAAAAAAAAAAAAAAATATATATACATACATATTTAGACTCAAAATGAGCCTCGTAAGGCGCAGCGTGATTCTGTCTCCTAAGGTTACAGCAAACTAATTTGTGACTATTTATGGAGGATGCAATACCATATAAGCCTTTTGACCATCTAAATTTAGGTGGTGAAATACTTATTTACATATTAATACATAAACAAATAAACTTTAATTTTATATGGGGACAATCGCTACACATTATTGCCAGAATATAATCACATATTATAGAGAACACTTTAGAAATCTGTGCCACTTTTGGTGACAATTTATGTTTATAAGATGCAATTGCAATAAAAACGTAGCTAATTACAAAGTACAAATGTATAAAAGATTCAAAGTTGAAGTGTTATCTTGCGAATATTGCCAAGAGATACCGAAAAGCGACGGGCGATAAACTAATGTGTCAAATCAAAGCTAAGCAATTTCATCGATGAATGCGGATACGCTTGAACTTGGAATCAGCTCGACGGTAACTTTCGTGCAGACTAATACTTTTGAAGTGTGAATGAACTTCAAATGTGAGTTGTACTGAGAAATGTACTGGTGGAGTGTTGTCGGTCGAAAGTCGCCGTGGCCCCGTCGTTGCATTGCTGATTTAGCGTGGCGTGTCGCTTTGTATCGTCGTGTGAGAGAAGTCAGACGCACGCATACATACATACATGCATAAATACTAATGAGAATATATTGAATACGTTTTAGCTATTGGCTTTTAATAAAACTGCTTTACATGTGTAATATTCCATCATATTTTGATTGTAGCGATATGCAGTTGATAAATCCATTTTGATAGCTATTTTTTCGGGCTATCTATCAATATCTATTATATATTGTATATTTACAAAAAAATGTATTTATAAATTTTTTCTTGACTTTTTTTAAATTTTCAACTTAAACACCGAAGCAAATTCAATTTTTAATTGATTTTCTACGACAACTTTCATTTATTTTGACTAAATATTTTTTAGCTATTAATGCATTTTTTAACTTTTATTCTCTCTTGTATTAATCGTTATCAGTTCGCACAACATTTTCAAAACGTACACATGACGTTGACAATTGCACTGTTGCTGTTTCAAACCACTTTTGATTTATTTATTTATCTGATTTAATTTTTTTGAATTATCAAATTAATTCCACATCTTGCATTTTTTCGATTTAGCTTAAGAACGATTATTATTCACTCATGGATTATCAGTAGATTTTCGAATAAAATATTTTCATTCCTTTGCGAATTCCGTTAAATTTATTTTTTGTTGTTGCTAATTTCAAAACTATTTTATTTTAAATTTAGAGATTATGTTTCTCTAATGTTTTGCGTCGATATAGTTTTTTTGTGGTCTTTGGCAAACTTTATGTTAACTTTACTTAAGAATTTGTTCCATATTTTTTTTTTCTTTAACTTTTTGATTATTTCTTTTTTATCTTTATATGTTTATTCTAAAAATTTCCTGTTGCCGAAATTATGTAGTTGTTTTGGCAATCATCAGACATGAGTATAGATTATGTTTTTGTTGTTGTAGTTCATATACATATTTATTACAAACATCATAATTTCATCTTGTCATTGAGTAGTAAGTAGTGATGCATAGCAGTTTGGTTACAAATTATAAATTACAAAAAGTGAAAATGACCAATCAACCATTGCGTTACGACTAAACGATCCACTACTGCTCTATTATATCTTAACGAGAATCATCACATCCGCTTAAAAGAGCGGCGGGTGAGGTGAGAGTATCAGTGGTAAATGTATATATAAATATATATAGCTGCGCAATACTACAGTAACACCGCATCACACAACAACAACCACGACGAAGACAACAACGGCGACATAAACGTTAGGACACACACGTACGCACGCACAACAACGAAACGAACGAGAAAAAGCCAAGTCAAGCAGCTAAGCTAACAAGTCAACCAGTGAGGCGGCAGCCATCCAGCCAGCGACGAGTATTGTGTATGGCACTCACCCATATATCCCGACAGATAATAATAATAATAATGACGATTACGACGACGTAGTAGGACGTGGATAAAGTGAACCGTACACCAACCGAACCAAACACGAACGCTATCATAGACCATTGTATTGTAGAATTTTTTGAACTTTAAGTTTGGCTTCATCTCCAGCGCTTCATCCTTAGAGAATCAGTTAAAAACAAATCAACTAAGTTCGCTCTCTCTAATAATTACATACATACATATGTATGTATAAATGTGTGGTGAGTGTGTGTGTGTATATATATAATAACGCGGTGAGGTGTTGCCGGCCCACACGCACACGCATGCTAAAACGTGAAACCCTTATTTTTTGTCTTGACTATTTGTAACACGTCTTTAGCCAACCACCGCCCAACCACATTAGCTCGTGTGCACTTCTCGACTGATTTAGCGAACCAATGAAGACAAACCATATAAACTTAAACGTAGAGCAGACGTTGATGTTGTTTGCTCTTTACAGTTGATGCCAATGTGTATGATGATGATGGTGATGACAATGATGATGGTGATAATGATAATGACAATGACGATGTTGATGATGATTAAGATAACAATTATAATGATGATGAGAATGACGATATTGATGATGATTATGATAATGATGATTTTGGCTTTGATGCTGAAATGAATACTCCTTCTAATGATTTGATACTGATTCTACTGTTACTGACGAAAATGATTTGATGCTGCTGCTACTGCTGCTGTTAACAATAATACTATCCAAGTTGATGTTTATGTATTTTGATATTGATACATACTACAATTACGACTTCATAAGATGTTAACGCACTCCTCTCTTATTTCACACACACGCACATATGCTTGTTGTGATTCTGTCTCATTCCCATTCTTTGGCGTCAGGCATCAGGTGGTGTATCATGGCTCCTCGAATGTTTTCTGGCAACGGTATAGAGGTAATACCCTAGAAGAGCGTGCTGCAATAGCCAATGCACGTAAAAATACACACTCATACATGCAAAACAAGAAATAAAACAATTCTCCACGACAAAAAGATACACATCTCTTTTCATCTTTCTACAAAGAAACATAATAATGCTACTTGAGTGTGTCTGCTGTATATAGACATGTACCTAAAATGTAGGTCTTCATACTACTGTGGGCAAAAGTTAGTAAGACTTTTTAATTTAAATTTCGCGCGGAAACCCATTCATCAAAATATTATTTTTTTAAGGTTGGTATGACTGTCGGTGACATCTGTTTAGTATACGCTCGTCTTTCTGAAGTACAAAAAGTGCATTCTGAAATTTTCACAATGAGTGAAATTATTAAACAAAGAAGTTCCATTAAATTTTGTGTGCGGAATCAAATTTCTGGTGTCGAAACGTTCTGCAAAAGGCCTTCGGTGATAATTGTATGTCGCGAGCAAGTGTTTTTGATTGGTACAAATTGTTCAAAGATGGTCGATAACGCGTTGACGACGAACCACGTCCAGGACGGCCATCAACATCAACTGATGATCAACACGTCAATAAAATCAAGGAATCGGTGCTCGAGAATCGACGATTAACAGTCAGAGACCTTACTGGTATCGTTGGAATATCGGAAGGATCAGTGAAAACCATTTTAAAACATCATTTGGGCCTAAGAAGAGTGAATGCACGATTGGTTCCAAAATCACTGCATTGGTTTTACGAGACCATTTTGCCAAAAATTCGACTGATATCGTTCCGCAACCACCCTATTCGCCTGACTTAGCACCGTGTGACTTTTGGCTATTTTCTAAACTCAAAAAACCGCTTCGTGGACACCGTTTTGAGTCAATTGAAGACATTAAACATGAATCGCTAAGCGCATTGAAGGCTATTCCGGAAATTGACTTTAACAACTGTTTCGAGAATTGGAAAAAACGTTGGCACAAGTGTATTGGGGCCGGGGGGGATTACTTTGAAGGGGACGAAATGGATTTGGAAGAATGAATAAAAAAATTTGAAGTTATGAACAAAGTCTTACTAACTTTTGCCCACAGTAGTATATGCAACGTTTTTTTTCTGTGTTGACATTTTTTTGTTGTTGGTTGGTTTGTGACTGTTGACAATGAAAATCACAATGATGTATTTTTGCCCTTTATTGTTTTGTGTGTATGTGAATGCAATTATTTGCCTGTGTATATGTGTCTAAATAATTGTATTTAATACCATATAATTGTTATTTTTTAAATCCTATGGAAAGTATCCCAACAGCGGCAACCAGCAACGGGAACGAAGTCTTCGTGAGGAATATTTCTCACTATTATATTAAGGGTGTATCATGTCTCTTATGTCAGAGAACGTACAACAAATATACGGATTTTTTGATTTATTCATTAATACTGGAAAGGTTCGACTTTAAATGATCTATTAACAAAAAAATGACAATTAACAATTGACTAAGAATATAGAACAAATTCATGCATTACTCAGAACTGTGTTGAGTTATCTGCGATACTCAATACTGATAACAATATTTATAAAGTTTAATATGTATATTCTTATAAAAACTCAGTTTAAAATAAATTTGGAATTTTTATTAAATATAGTGTCTGTTGAAATTTTCTTTTTTAAAAGTTTGGTCAGCTGTGTAGTCTCAGAAAATTATATGGGGATCTGGGAGGTTATAATTTCTATATTAAGTTTGTTATTTTATCTAGATGAAATTTTAATTTCGAATGCAGGTAAACATGTCTGTTTACGCATTCCGCTCAACTTAGTTTTATGATTCGTCAAATAAATTGAAAAATAAATTCCTGTTGAAAAGAATATATTGAATACCATTGAAATTCATTAAATACTATAAAGTGTTACAAGTGACAATAATAGTGTCTCATGTTAATCAAATGGGCTGTCGATAGTTCAGCCCAAATGAAAAGTCTTTCCTTACTATCTTGGAAATTAGCGTTAATCCACCAAATTCGACGAAAGATTCATGATCAGCTACCCAAATTTTATGAGGGTAGATCAATAAGTACCCGAAGGTGAAGACAAGTGGCGTTGCTGAGGGAAGTTGGCATTGCCGTCGTGTACTGCCATCTGTCATACGACAGCACACTAAATTTGAAACTGATTCATAGGTTAGTTTTTATTTGGCAGCCATTAGTATCACACGTGTTTGGTGTTTCGCGATAAAATGGAAAAAGAACAATATCGATCCGTAATTCGCTTTTTATTTTTGGATAGAAAAACATGCGAAGAAATAAAAGCGAAGTTGGATGCTGTCTATGGGGACCCTTCACCATCTATGACAACCGTAAGATATTGGTTCAACGAATTTAAACGTTTGATGATGTTTTTGATGAGGAGCGCCCAGGCCGCCCGGCAGACGTGGTTACTGAGGAAATCGTTGAAAAGATCCACGACATGATTCTCGCTGATCGCCGAAAGAAAATGTGCGAAGTAGCAGAGGCCGTAGGAGTGTCGTACGGAACGGTAATTAATATTTTATGATAGGTTAAGCATGAGAAAGGTGTCGGCCCGATGGGTGCCGCGATTGCTTATGGTGGACAACAAGCGGATACGGAATTGTCGCAGCCAAATTGCATGAATTGAACTACGAATTGTTGCCGCACCCACCGTACTTGGCTCCCTGCAACTTCTTTCTGTTCCTCAACATGAAAACGTGGCTCGGGGGAAAAAAATTCAGCTCAAACGAGGAGGTTATCGTCGAGACAGAAGCGTATTTTGAAGAGTTTAACAAATCGTGTTTTTTGGAGGGGATAAAGAAATGGCAGAAACATTGGGAAAAGTGTATTGTACTAAAAGGAGATTCCATTGAAAAATAGAAAAAAAAATTGTGAAAAACTTGCCTCTTCATTCCTAACACGGGTACTTAATGTTCTACCCTCGTACGTAAATTGGCTACCAAACCTCTGGACGTAGGTTTACGGTTCCTTTGTATTATTATTTCAATAAAAACATTTCTAATCTGAATATTTTCTCTTAATATCCTACAATTTTCTCTTGTGTACCTATGGTAACATTTTTGATACTTTTGTAGTTGCTTTCTTTTTCCATACAATGCGCAGTGATACAACGACGAGACAAACGCTTAAAAATTACGTTTTAATGTCTGAGCTTTCTAATATTTTTGATTTTTTCCAAAAACAAAGATGGCATCTTTTTAAGATCATTCAAAACTTCAACCTCTTCGACTAAACAATATGAAAGAAAAATTCTAAGGGGAAGGGATACATCCCTCTCATGCTACCTTCACCGCCTTCCTACCGACTTATTGTATGTCGTACCTTTTTATTTTTTCTATTCCACTATTCTAGTTGTTTTAACTAATTTACATAGTCAATTTAAAATTTTTCGTATTCAGTAACAAGTTAAATACTTGTTTTCGCTTCATGAATGTTCTCTTATACATACATACTACATATGTACATATTTAGAGACAATATACTATACTACGTACATACAAGTAAATATTTTCAATTCGTTTGCCAATTAATATACTCAAAAGAATAAGTATACAATTTACTTCATGTAAAAATATTCTCAACTGACAAAAGATATTTACAACGAACTCAATTTCTTTTATAAAATAACTTATCTCTGCAATTATTTCGGTATTAAACTAATACGCATATAGCACCATCATACGCAAAGTTTTATGCACGTGCTATATACCATAAATAAACATAAAGATGCTGAAGAAGAAGAAAATGAGATAAAACGTGTGAGAATCACTGAAACACACTTCTGAACACACACACAACAATCACACACATGACACATAATTTGCTACCACCAATCCGTAACGAGCTGTGGGTTGTACCTTAAATTTCGCTGAACCAATCAACACATTACACTTGAGTAGGTCACACATTCACTTATAATTGTATGGCCGCCAAAAAGCAATCAACAACAACAAGAAGAGAGTCATTTGAGTTACTTTGTGTCTCTCTCGTCTTACAATTATGCTATGAGTTATAGTAAACGCGTTGCGAGATTTGATGAGAAAGAAGCTTTGAAATTTGGTTTCTACTCAGTCTGTGATGTAGGGATACCACTTGTGTATACGTGGGCATGTGTGAGCGGCAATGATTTGCGCCCGAAACACGAATATAAAACACTTACGATTAGAGTAGAATCGATTTTAATGTTAGAAGTCAAAAATTCTATATAAATTTACCTTTTCATGTCTGTACATACATATTATAAAGGTAATAGTACAATAAAAAACTGAAATTGGGACATCAGGCTCACCGATATTGACGAATCGTGCACAGACAAATGGTAGACATTGACACATTTTCCTTCAAATCTGATAAGAACGCGCATTCGTGGTTTTAGTATCACCTTACATGCCTATGCGTTTTAAAAAAGTTTGTTATATAACAAGAGGTTGTTAGGTATGTAGTAATTTCCAGATCAGCCAGACGCCGCCAGACTTCTTCCTTTGGGGCTTTTTGAAATCTCGCATTTAACAAACATTTCAAGTATTGAAAGTCAACATTAAAAAAGAAATCAATTCAAAATGCCTTAAAACGAGCACAAATGTGCATCAACTCAGGAGGTGGTCATTTAACCGGTATCATGTTTTCAACTTAATGTCATCAATTTTACACCTTCAAATAAAATAAAGTTCCCGTAAAAACAGTAAGAAAATGGGAGCCAATTCACATTATGACCACTTAAGATATGGGAATTATTTCGGATAAATTTTACTTCCTGTAAAAACAGTAAGAAAATGGGAGCCAATTCACATTAAGACCACTGAAGATATGGGAATTATTTCGGATTTCAAAAAAATTATTAAAAAATAAAAAAGATCCAAAGAGTAAGAGTACAAAAAAGTAAAACCGTATAGTGATAAGGGGGGAGCGACCCTTAAACAAAGAGTAAACAAGTAAAACCTGACAAGGTTTTTCCAACGCATATAAACCGGTGGACTGGTGAAAAGCGCTAAACACCGACTATTCACTAAAATGCTGAGTAACAGGTTAGAAAAGATATATACGTTTTATCTTTTATTTTGTACTGGACCTCTTAACCAGCCTTTTACTCTACAGCGTGAATAGTGTAAATACTTCTTTTGTCCCGCTTTTATTGTTTTTTTTTATCACGTTTTAAACCGTAGAAAAAACCACCGGTTAACCGAAAATCGGTTTTTTCACTTTACTTTACATCCAAACTTGGAACCATTCGATAGCAAATAATGAAATTAACCCCATAGCTCATACATATGTATACACTTAAGCACATATTTTAAGTAATTGAAATTTTCGTTTTATGTGCATATAATTATGTAAGAGTTTGCCTAACAAATATTATCATAATTTAACTTATTATTATTGATTAAGAAAAATAAGTATACGGGCAGCAGTTTACATTGACGCTAATAGTTTAGCTTTGAATATCTAAATATTTACATATGTATTTACGAATGTGTATGTTTGTATGTATGTATGACATACATTGTAATTTCCAGATATTTATTTGTACCTACAAGTGCATCCAAAGTGTTTCGCCCAAGAGTGGATAGTGCATTGTTTCTTATAAAAAAGCTAATATTCCATTTTTTTAATAACAATTCTTAGGAATTCTTGCTTCTTCCTTATTGGAAGGTACAACAAAATAATTAATCAAATAAAACTTTTGTAATTTGTCAGATGTGCAGTTTTATAGTTGTTGCCACAAGTTATTGTGTTGCACAGTAAACTTTTATGTTTTGGCAATGCATTCAACAAAACTCTCCTGTATTCAACAAGTTGCTATCTGATAGACATCGATTTGAAAAAAAATAGGTCGTTCTCCAATGACTTCTGTAGTGCCTGAGATCAGGGAGTAAAAAGTATTCAGCATCTTCTCTTGTTTTAACAAGAAAAATTCCGGAAGCTAAGTTTGGGCGCGACTGTATTATATATACCCTGTATATACCCTACGTAACTTCTGAATTAAAACAACTTTAGCATTCAATGATAGACAGTATTTGCACAAAATATTTTTGTCTTCAACCATACTAAATTTTGTTGTATTTGTATTAATATTTCTGTTTCTGTTGCCTTTGAACGTTGCACTTGTATGGGAGGTAGGCGTGGCTATTGGCCAATAATGATAATTTTCTTAGAAGTGATTCTGGAAACTACTACTGTGTGCACCAAATTAAGTTTAATTTGCTTCACTATTTTCCTTGGTATTGGCGTTTGAATAGGCCATGGATTGTAGGATAGGGGCAAGATTCTATTCAGAGCATCTTTAATTCTCAAAATCACTTCGCCTCCCTAATGAGGCTTGAGTGATTTAGGTAGAATTACTAGCGATAAGGAAAGCTTACAAAGTCATACTAAATCAGGAGCAAGCTAAAATAGCTATCCTTACAGACAGACAAGCTGCTGAATATTAGGGCTCTAGAATCTGTCAGAACCACCTTTAAGCTGGTAATGGGAAACAGAGAGGAACTTACCTAGCAAAGGTGTGTGTTATCAGTTACTCTCATATGGGTTCAAGATCAAAGCGATATCGATAGGGCAGAGGAGTTAGAAACGATCATTCCTTGATTCGCATTCCTTGATTCATTCGTTGGTAGTGCAGAAAACGTCGCAATTCCTCTCAGCAAGGTCAAGGCTGATATACTCTTACATTACTAATCCAAGAGAAAATCGGAATTAGACGGGACTAACCACATGCGCCACATCGAGGAAGACGTGGCCATAATACGACCCTAATAGGATAAAGCAAGTTGTATGTTGCTCTCGTCTTAATATAGAAGGAATTGCTACAATTCTCGAGAGTCACTGGAAAGAGGATATCATGCGGCCAGGCTCAAAATCCGTTACAATATTCTACGATGATCAGCTACGAGTCCCTTACTTGTATCAACCAAAATTGGATATACATGCTTTAGCTAAAGTGAAACGGTTTATTATTACATTTAAGTCTAAATGGTGCAGGCCCTGGGGGTCGATTCCCTCTTCCGCTCTCCGCAGGTATGTATGCACTTATACATACATACATACGAGTGTAGTTATGTTGTCAAGTACCTGTATTTCCTTTACAAAATAAAAAGAAGCTGTATCTAGCTACTGCATCAAGAATTGAATATCAACGACAAGTAAAATAACATTAAAAAACAAGAACAACAAAAAAGTAAAACCACATTGCCACACTGTAGATATGTATACATACATAAGTAGTGTTTGTATGTTTGTATAGATGTATTTCGATGAACGTTTCAAATATCTTTCTTAATTGAAAATTACGCAGCTTAACCACAAACTCGTTTTTCTTTATACAAAACACATTTTTGTATGTGTGATATTTGCAATGGGAATCGCTTGTAATTTATTTAATTCCCATTCATGTTGCAGCAGGCAACACCAATGATAAAAGGGAAACAATAAAAGAATAACTTCAATAACTGACTAACTTTCCCATAAAGTTTATTCTTCCTTCTTTACATTTTGCTTTACATTAGTTTTGTTTCAGTTTCTGTTTGTGGAACATCCGGTCTTAAACATACATACATGCATATAAACATGCACTTATATTTACACATTACATAGTGGCTATTCAACAACAATGATAATATCATAATATAGTTTTCATAATTTTTCTAATAATACTTATTGAATTTTGACATTTTGAAAATTGAACAGATGTAATCCAGATTCATCAAATGAAAACAATTCCCAAGAACTACCATCCACCATGAGGGTGGTGGGAGTGGGAAAGAATGTGTAAAAAATCTTAGCATACTTTAGGGGACAGTTTTGACCTTACATAGCAGAAAATTTCTCATGAGCACACAGAAATAAACACTTTGACCTTTCAATAGTTTCTTTTTGGGCATTTCGTGAGAGGGGTGGTTGAAAATGGCCCTTCTCGTGCCATAATTATATGCTGATAGTTATACTGAGTTGAGTTACTGAAAACTTGATAATCATTTCATCATCGCCTATTCCTACACAGGCTTTTCATCTCACTTCGTACACACTTCAAAACCAGGTACGGTCAAAATTTACTTCTTTTATTATGTAATTAGCTCTTGGTAGATAATAGCAAACTTCCGTCCAGCCATTCAAAATCGGCAACAAACAGAATCTAATATATTTAAAAACAACGTTTCACTTTAATCAATTTTTATTGTAATATTGACGCTTAACTGGGGTATTGCTATTTGGTTTCTTCTTCGCAGCAGCAAGTCGAAGTGATAAAAGATCATACCTTTTGAGTAGTATCTTATCTCCTTTATCATTTACGAAAGCGTTCTTTTGAGCGTTTATGCATTTCGCATTCATCTTTAAAGCGAAGGTCAAGGTCTAACACACCGTTAATACTCTAAGTCCAAACTTTTTTTGTAAAGAATTACTGAAGTTATTTTTGCGGTATAGAAACAATGTTACTTACTTACTTTACTTTTAATGGCACAACAGCCCATTGAGGGCCTAGGCCGAGCTTTTCGCATCATGTTGTGCGTGTTAGATTTGTACATGAATGGAAGGGACCTACAGTTTAATGCCGAATCCGAACGGCAAAGTGAAAAGCTTTTTATAGCAATTTTTACTCTTGTAGGTTTGCCATTGCCTGCCAAGAGGTGGTGCCGTGTAGAAAAATTATTTTTTCTACTTTTTATTTTGCCTGTGCCTAGATTCGAACCCCGGACACTCTGCGTAGCAGTCCAACGCACTACCACTACACCACAGCGACCACATAGAAACAATGTTTGTTGGAGAAAAAACTTATAAGGCTTTGTAGGAGACGTAGAAGGTATATATGAAAACTATTTTTCCATTTTTTTTTTCTAAATAATTTTTCTACTTATCCGATATTATTTAGTGTACATTTAAGAAGTTATTCATATTTTAATAGGACAAGAGTCATAATATGAGATTATTCACGTCACATACATATTTAGGTTTTAATTTATATCAATTGTATGACATGGCCTAAAATATAGTGCATATGGAACAATATAAGACTACTTTTCTATTGATATTCATGTATAGTATGTTCAAAGAGGGGCCTGGGTCTCCTCGTGGCGTCCCCTGGATAGCGACCTGACAACCGTCAGTGAGTTAACTAATGTGTGCGGCGGGCTTCTCCATGGCCTTGAATGAATGGTTCTGCGTCGGGCTTCGAACCCACCACGTCAAAATATTTCACCAATGAATCCTCAAACGAAGCCTCGGATATTTAACCCCCCTAATGTTGACGACTCCCGCAAACGCCCAAAGGACAACGATTTACGGATATGCACCTGGAATGTCCGAACTCTCTACAGGAAAGGTGCCTCTATCCAGCTGGTGGATGTCCTCCAACAATATAGAGCTGACATCACCGCTATACAGGAAATGTGATAGACGGGACAGGGTTGCTCCAAAAGAGCATCCTGTGATATCTACTACAGCTGTCATGCGTCGATACATGAATTTGGTGTTGGATTTGTGGTTGGGAAGAGACTGCGTCATCTAGTCTCGAGGTTCACGGCCGTGAACGAGCGCCTAGCCACTATCCGCATCAAGGCAAAATTCTTCAACATCGTGTGCCTAATTTGTGTCCATGCCCCGACGGATGAGAAGGATGAAACGACCAAAGATGACTTCTACGAGCTTCTCGACAGAACTTATGAGCATTGCCCCCGCCACGATGTTAAAATCGTGTTAGGCGACTTTAATGAAAAGGTGGGCAAGGAGAGTCTCTTTGGTCCGACGATCGGAAAATTCAGTCTCCACGACGAAGCCACCGATAACGGTATGAGACTGAGACTTCGCCGCCGCACGAAACATGACAGTTAGTAGCACCAGATTCCAACATAAAGATATCCATAAGGCCACTTGGCTGTCCCCTGATCAAAACACACGAAACCAGATTGATCACGTTGTGATCGACGGAAGGCACGCTTTCAATGTACTAGACGTACGCACAATACGTGGTGCAAACATCGACTCAGACCACTACTTGGTTGCAGCCAAGGTCTGCACACGTATATGTGTAGCAAATCGCGCACGGATAGGTACAAATAGAAAGCTGGATGTCGAAAAGCTGCAATCACAACAGACAGCCAAAGTCTTTGCCAACCAACTTGCACTCCTCCTTTCGCAAAACACCCCTCAACTTGATGATATATGCGCGCAGTGGACGCACATTTCCTGCTCTATGCGTACGACTGCCGAAGAGTTGCTAGGCTACCACCGTCAATGGATAAATATGTGGTACGACCAAGAGTGTCGCGATGCTACTGAAGCAAAAAACGGTGTTTACAGAGTCACTCTGCAGTCAGTTGCAACGCGAGCTGCTAATGAGCGATACAGAGAATTGAGGAGGGAAGAGAAACGTCTTTTCAGGCGCAAGAAAAGAGATGAAGAGAGACGCGAGTTCAATGATATCGAAATGTTGCGGGACAGACCGGGGCCTCTTCCTGCAAGGATGAACACGGAAATCTGGTGACAGATGTCCAGGGCATAATGAGATTATGGAGGGAGCACTTTTCGCAGCTGCTTATGGCGATGACGGCAATAATCCCGCCACTGCGGAATCCACTCCATCGTCAACGAACTGATTGGACCTTATCAGTGTGGCTTCAGGCCTGGTAAATCCACCATCGAACAGATATTCACACTACGCCAAATCCTGGAAAAGACCCGAGAAAAACAGATCGACACCCATCATCTATTTGTCGATTATAAAGCCGCCTTCGACAGCACGATTAGGGATCACTTGTACGCCGCAATGTCTGATTTGGGTATCCCTGTAAAGCTCATTCGTCTTTGCAAAATGACACTGACCAACACCACCAGCGCAGTGAAAATTGAGACAGACCTCTCCGCACCATTTGATACCAAAAGAGCAGCATTCTCCAACCTGGAAAGGGAGTCTCGTCGAGTGGGTCTAGTGGTGAACGAGGACAAAACGAAATACCTTGTGTCAACAAACAAAAAGTAACGGCGTCTTAGACAAAATGTCACTGTTGACAACTATACTTTTGAAGTCGTCAAGGATCCAGCATAAACACCAACAATAATGTCAGCTTTGAGATCAAGCGAAGACTAACTCTTGCAAACAGGTGTTACTACGGGCTCAGTAGGCAATTGAGAAGTAGAGCCCTCTCTCGACCGACGAAAATAACGGTCTATAAGTCCCTCATCCTTCCCGTCCAAATGTATAACGCATAGACGTGGACATTGACCATCAATGATAAGAGGCTGTTAGGAGCGTTCGAGAGGAAGATACTCCGAAAGGTCTACGGTCCAGTATGCGTGGACAACGTGTATCGAATAAGATTGAACGATGAGCTGTATGAGCTGTTGGCCGACACTGACATAGTCAAGCGTATAAAACTTCATCGGCTTCGCTGGCTGGGTCAAGTTGAGCGAATGGAAGAAAGCGCTCCGGCTAGAAGGGTGTTTTATTCGAACCACGGTGGAGGAACACGCAGAAGGGGACGTCCTAGTCTCCGTTGGAAAGACCAGGTGCAGGGCGACCTGACTGCACTTGGCCTTATCAACTGTCGCCAGTGCGCGCATAGCAGAGGCGGCTGTCGAAGCTTTGCAGAGGCGGCCAAGACCGATCATCGGTTGAAGTGCAAGTTAAGTAGGTAAGTAAGTATGTTCAAAGGGAATATTAGTAAAAAAAACAAGTATTTTTATAGCAAATTATATACAATATTTATTTCCTACAAATGTCACAAAAATAGCATGTGGAATAATATATTTAAAAGTAAAAGTCCTACCGAAAATGGTAGATTTTAAAGCGGAAATTTTGTATCTCAGAACACATCACTTCATACTCAGTTTAAAATGCTCAAAAATGGCGTTTGGTGTAATATAATTCTCAAGCAACGATTTGCTTCATTCAATTTCGCTTTTCTTCATATTAACTCTGTTGTAATTCTCAGGGATCTCGTGCTTTTAAAAAGCATACTAGTTACCAAAAATTTTAATAAAAATGGAAAACAAAGTTTTCTCTAACCTAACTAGTTTTAATTCAAAAATGAAGCACTGCAGTGAATCCATTATTAGAGTGTGAAAAAATTACCCTAAAAGTACCCTGTAATTTATTTATTAAATATTTTACCCTAAAAGTATACTTTATTTTTTTATAATTAATTTGTATGAAATATTATTCTTCTTTGTGCTGGATGACAACATCTTATCCGTCATCTTTGCTTGTTCGCGGTCGAATGTACTTTAAGTATATTTTCATAAACCATAATTCTATACCCAAGCAAAATGACGAAAACAGCCAATTTGCCTCTTCTTCTTCTTTTAATAGCACAAGAGCCCATGAGGGGCCTAGACCGAGCTTTTCGCAATTAGCCTCTACCGCAAACGAAGATGTTTATATATCAATAATTAAAATTGTTTAATCACCTAAAATCAGAGTACTACCACAAACCTCTAAACTTCTTCTTCTTGACACATTACATAGTTGCGGTAGTAAAAATACAAGCAAATAATTGTTGTAAGAATCATTAAAATCGAAATTCTTTGTCATCATCAAATACAGAGATAACTCCATTTCTTCTAAATGTGAGTCTGCGCTCCACATATTAACTTGTAGAATCCATATAGTAATCTTCATCGACCTCATTGACACCGCAAACATTTGCATTTTATGGAATTGCCAGTATTTCTGCCAGAAAATATAACGCTTATTGTTTTTTCTTAAATTGATGCTATGACCAGTATATATAATGTGTCGAGCGTCCAACAGAAATGGCATGGCATACCAATGGTAATACTCAATATTATTTTCGGTAGTTAACAGTTGTTCGGTTGTAAAAAAATAATTTATGTAAATGAGAATCCATCAATATAGGTAGCGGAGGGAAAGGGGATATATTCTCCCTACCAAAATTTATTCATATTGATTGAAGTCGAAGAGATTGACATTTTCGAGCTTTTGTATGGAATCTTTACTTACTTTTACTTACTTTTACTTTTAATGGCACAACAACCCATGGAGGGCCTAGGCCGAGCTTTTCGCATCCACTCATGTTATCTGTTAAGTGTTATATTTGTACATGAATGGAAGGGACCTACAGTTTAATGCCGAATCCGAACGGCGAAGTGAAAAGCTTTTTATAGCAATTTTTACTCTTGTAGGTTTGCTATTGCCTGCCAAGAGGTGGTGCCGTGTAGAAAAATTATCTTTTCTACTTTTCGATTTTGCCTGTGCCGAGATTCGAACCCCGGACACTCTGCGTAGCAGTCCAACGCACTACCACTACACCACAGCGACCACTATGGAATCATAAAATGTAAAATAAACTCTTGAAAAGCAAAATCAAACTGCAAGCCTACTCTGCAACAACGTAACACTAACAATTGAACATATCATCAAAAATTGCGACGTCATTAAAAACAAAAACAAATAGCCATATTCACTAAAATAAACTTAATCCAACCTATTACAAACAATCAATCAGCCAAATATTGGGTCATATAAAAAGTACCCGCATTTGGTACCTACTATATCGTGACAGCTTGGTTGTCAACCTTGCTCTATCAGTTGCAAAATTTCATCGGCTTTTTCAGTGACTTTCAGTGCATCCTTCAGTAACTTTCAGTGCATCCTTCAGTGCATCTTTGATATAGAAATTTCCAAAACAGAATCAAGGAAACCACTCCTGGATCCGCCGTTCACTCACATCCTCAATGTTAATCGCACAAATTTTTCGTCATGTTTTGCAGCGGTTTTACCTTTTCATTGCATATTTCTTCAGATATTTCACTAATTTTCAAATCAATGTAACTTTTTGCATTAGCGACGAGTTACTGAACTATTACAAAATGTAGCCTGAAATGCCACCTTTCAAACATGTGTTCGCTTGACATAATCAGACTAGTTTTGCCAGATTTGTGGGTACCAGCACCCGGTTAATTGCATTGAATACACTGTACATTATCATCGATGCAATTAAGCGGGGGCCACTCTATATTGGTATTGATCGAGTAACGGTTGTTGTAACGTCCACAATAAGGCGTCGTAGGTTCCGTTACCATAACTGGCGATTTTAAAAAGAGAACTTTCGAAAAAAATGTACAAAAAAAGACAAGAAATGAACAAATAATCCAGAAAATAGTTATTATACAAACATATCACTACCTCTATTCTTCAATCACGTATCTACAAAAGTACCATTTCGCACAAAATGAGAAAAAGTAAATATCTTTCTACAAATTTTAGTGATGAAAGTTGGAGAATTGGCTCCAAATTTTGTTTCATACAAACCCGCTAAATACTTAATTCTATCTGGATTTTATTTGACAATGACTATCGCCAAAGTTCCGGCGGCTCCAGTACCATAGCCTTCAAATTCATGGCGGCATATTTCTTGGTTGATTTTGACTCCTTGGGTCACAAAAATCAAGGTTATATTGCCATTTGCGCAAAGCCCACCCCATACCATAACGAAATGCGGATTTTGGTGATGTTGAATGGCGAAGGGAAGGGACGAGGTCCAAAAATTCTTTGAAAGAATAAGACGCCTGATTGATGGTTTGAAGACCGGGGCGTCTTCCTGCAAGGATAAAGACGGAAATCTGGTGACAGATGTCCAGGGCATAATGAGATGGTATGAGATGGTAGATAATGAATGGCGATGACGGTAGTAATCCCGCCACTGCGGAATCTACTCCAGAAACCCCAATCACTGACGGCGTTGAAGTACCGCCGCCTGACTATGCGGAAATCTTAACAGCCATTGCTCGGCTGAAAAACAATAAGGCTGCAGGTGCAGATGGCCTGCCTGCTGAGTTGTTTAAGACCGGAGGCGAAGAGCTCAAAAAACGCATTCATGAGCTTCTATGCAGAAACTCAGCGTACTCTGCCCAATCCATAAGAAATGTGATTCCACGATCTGCGCCAACTACCGTTCTATCGAGCGAAATACTGAATCCTATCGTCAACAAACTGATTAGAAATTATCAGTGTGGCTTCAGGCCTGGTAAATCCAACATCGACCAGATTCACACTACGCCCCAAGTCCTGGAAAAGACCTGAGAAAAATAGGTCAACACCCACCATCTGTTCGTCGATTATAAAACCGCCTTCAACATCACGATTTAGGATCAATTGTACGCCGCAATGTCTGAATTTGGTATCCCCGCAAAGCTCATTCATCTTTGCAAAATGACACTGACCAACACTACCAGCGCAGTGAAATTTGGGACAGTCCTCTCCGTATGCGTCCAGTATGCGTGGACGACGTGTATCGAAAAAGATGGAACAATGAGCTGTAGGAGCTGTACGCCGACACTGACATAGTCAAGCGTATAAAAATCCAGCGGCTTCGCTAGCTGGGTCATGTTGAGCGAATGGAAGAAAGCGCTCCGGCTAGAAGGATGTTTTATTTGAGCCACGGTGGAGGAACACGCAGAAGAGTACGTCCTAATCTCCGTTGGAAAGACCAGGTACAGGGCAACCTGACTGCACTTGGCCTTACCAACTGGCGCCAGCGATCATCGGTTGTAGTGCCAGCTAAGTAAGTAAGTAAGAATGACGAATGATGGTCCAGGAGTCTCTGTTGACCAGCTTCTGGCATTTTGACGGTTATGCGCTTGTTCAACAGTAAACAGCTTTTCCTGCGGCCCGACGTTGAAGTAGGCGATATATTTGGAGTCGTACGCGCTTGTTTTCATAAGTAAGTTTATTTATTATTTTTTTCAGTCTGAAACAAAATTCTTACAGACTAAAGGAAACTAAGGGAAAGTAATATATATAACAAAACTTATTCTACTTAATACAATTCATTATAGATGGATCTTACAGTATCTTTAGAATTTACAAAGTCAATATCAACTTTTAATGACAAAGAATTTGAATTCACTTAACACTCTATAAATTGGTGAGTTTAGGGCATAATTTGTACGGCAAGTGCCTAAATAAAATACATCTAAGTGTCGAAGCACTTTGACAGGCACATTAAGACTAATTAACTGAAGAAATAGTAAAGATGAAATAGTTCTACTACCCTCTAACGATTTCAAATCTATTAGTTTACAGCGGGCAGTACATGAGGGAATTTGATTCGTAAATTTCAAAGAACAAAAGGCAAAAAGAAAAAAAAATTTCTGGATTCTTTCAACACGTAAAATATGAGAGCCATAATACGGATTCCAAATAAGGTCACCATATTCCAACCTGGATCGAATTAATGATATATATAAGCACTTCAATGTATACGGATCTGAGAAATTTGAACTATTTCGGCGAATAAAATCTAATAACGAATAGGCCTTAGGTATTAAATAGTTCAAATGATCTACAAAAGAGAATTTCACATCAAAAATTACTCCGAGATCTTTGAAAATCTTTACCCGTTTCAGCTGTGAATTATCAAGATAATGCGATGTTACTTAGTAAATGTGGAGACAGCACATTTCCTAACGTTAAGAAACAAATGATTTTCCACACACCACTCATGTATAGAATTTAATTCTAATTGCAATTTAATAGCATCCCTTAGGTTAGTAACTCTAAGATACAATTTCATATCATCAGCAAATAAAAGACACTTAGCACTTAAAATTGTATTAGAAATATCATTTATAAATAAAATAATAAAAAAATAATACTGCCCTGTGACACACCAGAGGTAGCAATAAAAGGTTTACAAAATAAATTTATTTTTCCTATTTTTTAGGAAAGATTCAAAACCAACTTAACATGCACTAATGAAAACCTCATTTTGCTAATTTAGCTATCGATATATCTTGCGAAATCTTATCAAAGTCTTTAGAAAAATCTATGTATAGTGTATCCACTTAATAGCCTTCTTGAAAGACAGAAATACAATATTCAGTGAATATAGCACGATTTGTTATCGACGAGCGATCCTGAACAAAATCATGTTGATAGCGTGAAATTAAACTTTTTACAACAAAAAATACTTTATACATAACAATACTTTCAAAGAGTTTCCTAACAGTAGTAAGCAAGGAGATTAGCCTATAATTAGCAATATTATTTTTATTACCAGATTTGTGAATTTTTAGAAATGACACTTTCCAGTCATCAATAAAATTTCCTGATTTCAAGGATATATTAAAAATTAATGGGAGTGGAGTTACAATTGAACAACTGCAATGTTTAAAAAGAGCTACTGATAGTCTATCAGCATCTGATTTAGTTGACAATTTTAGAAAGAAATTCCATTTATTATCATATAAATGGAATTCAGACAAGGTTAAAGAACCAAAATTATTAGAGCAAAACGATTGATCTATAGTATCAGATAACAATAAGACCGGCTCAAAATTAGATATAAAAAAATGTTGTAAAAAGCATAGCTGTTTCGATTGCACTATTCGATTTGTCATCATTTAAAAACATCGAAGATGGAATATTAGAACTTTTCTTCTTTGAGTTAACATAGCGCCAAAACTCCTTTGGACTCGTTTTGATATTAGATTCAAATGCTGACATAGGTATTTATCCAAGGAAATATATTCCCTTATATAATATCTACTATACCTTTTGTGATTTACAATATTTTTTGTAACAGCATATCTTTTATAAAACTTATTTCTAAGATTCTTTAATTTTTTAAGCCTAGGCGTATACCATGGTCGTTTATAATAATTATTGCTGATGCGTGGAATATATTCCTTACAAATGATAATAATTTTAGACTTAAAAAATTTAAAGGAATCTAGAACATTAAGTTTTTCAAGCTCAATATTCCAATCAATAGCACTAAATAGGTGATTCAAGACAATTAAATTACATGATTTGTAGTTACAGCGTAGTAATTTATTACAATTAGTCTCAAGAGGTAGAAACAAGTTGAATATGCAACGGAATATGATGGCTGTCACATGTAGTAATGGGAAAATCAGATTCACTACTTAAATAATTAATGTTATCACTGATAAAGACTAAATCCAATAACCTATAGAGATTATCAGGACAGTTATTAATTTGCAATAGGCCACCATTTCCACCACATACATCTCAATGTCACTACTAAAGTTAGATGGAGCTAACATAACTTCATCATAAACATAGCTCCAAACAATATTAGATAAATTGAAATCACCTAAGTAATATGCATAAATGATTATCACCAGTTTGATTAATTGCGATATTATAAATATTGTCTACATTTGCTTAATATAATTCAAGAAAACTATTCGGTGGTACATACGATACACATATGAATAGTGATTCAGTAGATGCACGTACATTTACACATATTTGATCCAAAAGCGAGTCAGTATTATTCAAATTAACGAGAGTAGCATTAATAATCGATTTACTGCTATTAGGACTCCGCCATCAAGCTTAGGACTCAGCATCATGACCCTTACGGACAACAATATATAGATTCGGGTCAATGAACTCCTCATCAAAAAAAATTAACATTCAACCAGGTCTGTGTTAAAACAATAACGTCATATTCCAATTGAGCAGATGTAGCGAATATTGTGCTGGCTTTAGTGCGCAGTCCAGATGCATTTTGATAATAATTTTTAATATAATTTTTGGAATTATACAAAGCAGCATTGTAAAATCACACAATAGATTGCAGAATCTATACCCATTTGAAGTTAATACTTAATAGGTTTTCTACAATACTTAGTATCACTTTTTACAAGCATGTAACCAGCAATGTGTTTTCTCTCAATTCCAGCATGTTTTTCAACGTAAGAAATTATATTTTCAGCGGTTACTGATGGCTTAAAAGATGATAAGTGTACCAATTTTTTTATTGATGAATACTTGCAAATCAGAGTTTACATTCTGACCAACAGCATTATTACGATTGGTATTTTTGTTTTGTATTATTATTAGATGAATTTGACGGCGCGGGTAAATTTGCAGTGGCCAAGTTCACCTAAGAATATATTGTATTTGAATTAGAATTTGTTGGCGTGATTATGTTACGAGAAGCAGAATCACCAGCAGCTGCATAATTATAAGCAGGGACTGAATTCATAGCAGTCGCAGAATATGGCATAGCATTTGTAGTAGACTAAGACCTGACTGCAGCAACGTCAACAGAATTCACAGCAGTGACAGCAAAAGCATTAACAGCATCAATAGAGTTTTAGGCAGAAACAGCATCATTAACAGTAACAGCAGGGTAAGCAGCAGAGGCAGCAAAAGCAGAATAAAGTAAGACATTATTTGTTTGCAGCATATTATCGGTCGGAGATCTAATAGCAGCAGCAGTAGTGATAGATTAATTAGTAACAGTAACTCCCAACTGATCAAGTGAGGTCAGATTAGAAGATGCACGAGCGTGAGATTGCTGAATTTTCGGCACTTGCAGAAGGTCAGATGTGTTTGATTTAATTAGATGAGATAAATCTAAGTATTTCTCTTTAAGATTTTTAATATCGACAGTTAACCGAGAAACAAGTGGTCGCTGTGACGTGGTGGTAGTACATTGGACTGCTACGCAGAGTGTCCGGGGTTCGAATCTTGGCACAGGCAAAATCAAAAAGTAGAAAAAAATTTTTTTCTACACGGCCTCACCTTTTGGAAGGCAATGGCAAACCTACAAGAGTAAAAATTGCATATGAAAAGATTTTCACTTCGTCGTTCGGATTCGGCATTAAACTGTAAGTCCCTTCCATTCATGTACAAATATAACACGCACAACATGATTGGATGCGAAAAGCTCGGCCTAGGCCCTCCATGTGCTGTTGTGCCATTAAAAGTAAAAAAGTAACCGAGAAACAATTGATAATATTTCACTGATCTCATTAAAACAATACGAACATTTATAAGTAGTATTTTTATAATATAAAAGCAAATTTAAAGCAATTTCATCGTCTATTTCGACACAGTTTTCATGAAAATTTGTTCCACACATTATACAATTTATTTTTTAATGGCTTTGGAGCAATTATAGAAATTATTCTTAGAGACCGAAATTTTCACATATTTCGTACACCGCAGTTGTACTATATACACTTATTAATTGTCATTACATAGTAAGTACCTACATCAACTTCAGTTTTGATAATATTTGCTTCTATATGTAAAAAATTTTTTTTTAAACTATTTTGAATAAAATTTTACATTATGTAAATAGCAAACAAAATCTCGACGTTGAAAACGTTCGATAATTCTATTTAGAAACATATTTTTGTCCTACATATGGTATGTACGCTATAACTATAAAAAACAGAGGACAAAAGGTAATTTTAAGTTTTTAAAAAAGAGGAAATAATAATTAACGAAAAATTTAGAACGTTTACGATGGTAACGCTAGTCGTATGTAAGAATATGTTCATATGTAATCCTATATAAATGATCAGCTTGCATTGGCAAGTCGATTTAGCCATGTCTGTTCGTCCGTCCGTCTATCTGTGGATTTGATATCTCGAGTAAAACTAGACAATGTCAACCAAAGTTGGTTTTAACATTCGTTATTGTCAAGAAGAAGTTAAGTTCTGAATTGGTCAAATAGGCGTGGTAGCGCCCACACAAGTAAAAAGAGTGTTATTGCGGAAAATTATAAAGCCAATTAAAAAAAGTCGATACTCATCATTGAAATAGTTTCCTTAACATCTGTTGTGAAAATGGACCACATTGCGCAAAAGCCACGCCCACTTAACATACAAATGAAAATTTGAATGGGGTGATATAAAAGAAAATAGTGAACCAAATTCGGTATAGACAGTTAAAATAACTTTATAAAATAACTTATGGGAAAATTATCATCATTAGACAATAATGAAAATGAAATGAAATGAAAACTTCAAAGAAATAAAATAAAATTTGGTATTATGAGTTACGCTGATAACAACAATATCTTATGCAAAAACCATACAAATTTTATCCACCCGTTGGTGTTTAAGTAGGGTGGGTAGTACCCCGGACACGCCGTTCGGATTCGGCATTAAACTGTAGGTCCCTTTCATTCATGTACAAATATAACACGCACAACATGAGTGGATGCGAAAAGCTCGGCCTAAGCCCTCCATGGGCTGTTGTGCCATTAAAAGTAAAGTAAAGTAAGGTAGTATATATAAAGTTCTACAGCGACCATACGTTGCATTCGGTATTTTTTAATTTTTTTTTCTTTGTTCAGAATCCATTATTTTTTATTTTCTTTGACAACGAATTGGGGTTTTAACTGCTTCAACTATTCCCACCTGCAATGGCAAGCTCACTTTTGACCGATTACATAATCCTAATGCCCAAGCAACTGAGACGCTGGCTCAGTGTGTGGCATAAGTGAATTATACCGACAGATGAGGGGTCACGCGTATGTGGAAAAAAAATATAACGGAAGATTGTACTTTTAATAATTCCAGCTTACGTCATTTCGCACAGCTTTCACGATCTATAAGTATAATTTGTTGAATGTAAAAAAACAATAACAAATCGAGCATCAGGTAAATAAAATAAATAAACTTTATACCATAAAAGACTAACGCACCGTCTTATAATAATAATTTTAATTGTACTACTCTACATAAATACATACATAGCAATTTAATTACAAATCATTTATGTGTGAATGTGTGTGTTTGCGTATGTACTATGTGTTTATGTATGTAAATAAGAAGAAATAATAATAAAAATTCCCATCCATATGCTTGTACTTCTACTATGTAGTCAACGATTAAATTTCACATGAGAATCAATGATGAATGAGTCAATGTGAAAAATCTGCATGTTTTCAGATACCCACTATGTATACATAGTACGCTATGTATACATGTGTAAAAGAATAACATATGCAAATGACAAAACAAAGCAAATAGTAGAAAGCCAAAAAATAAAAATTTAGACAAAGAAGCCATTGTCCACGAATAACAACATCTCTCAGGAATATATCCAATTTCTGGCGAACATATGTAGTAAGGATTGTGGTAGTAAATAACTTGTAGTTAGTTATTAACAGCAAGGTTCCTATTTACACAAATTAGTGCATTGCAATACACATGCAAGCTGCAAGAAAGAGAAGACTCCGGCAACGGAGAGACACAAATCCGGCATAAAGCAGAGACACACATTGGCATTGTTAGGGAAGTGTTGGTGCCTGAATCTTCATAATATTTAGTACCTACATTAACTGAATAATACAATTAATATCTATCTATATATGTAAATACTTCATCTCGGAACAGTTAGATAAGCGGTTAAAGTGATTATCAAATTAACTCAATACGCACTTAATCGATAGTGAGATTTGCTTTGCATTAAGGAGGTTGCCGAAATAGCATATTCAAGTATATTTGCTTATATGCCTGTGGTCACTGCCCACAGAGTGTCCGAGGTTCAAATCTAGGCGCAGCCAAAATCAAAAAGTAGAAAAAAAATGTTATATGGTACCATATCTTGGCAGGCAATTGCAAAATTACAAGAGTAAAAATTTTCTATGAAAAGAACTGTAGGTTCCTTCCACTCATGTACAAATATAATACGCACATCATGAGTGGATGCGAAAAGCTCGGCCATCCATTGACTGTTGTTTCATTAAAAGAAAGAAATAAGCTTATACGTCTGAGCTGATAACCTTTCTCTTTCGATTTTTAAACTTTACAGCCTTCCAGAATTCTGCTGAGAATTTCTCTTCATTAAAAGTGCCTATGTGCAGTTGATTGCAATCTTGCTTTTTCGAAAGGCAAACAAAATTTAATATACTTATTAGAGTGTAATTACTTTATCGCAGTAGTGCAAGTCCAAAATTCAATGGTTACATTTTGTTATTCAAAATATGACACGAAAACTTGTTTTTATATTTGACTAGAACACTACAGACTACGCCATGGCAAACTGTCAATATTTATTCAAATAGCGCGAAACTGTTTCTAATTATTCAGCCCAATTTTTTTAAATAGGATCAGGTTGACCATGGTGTTAGCAAGTCCAAATAAATAGCAATTCGCTTCAGTTTTTTATCCGAAGGTTAGGCTGTACTAAGTATAGTAGCATACACTGGGGCCAAAAAGCAGTGGCAATTTGTTATCACTTGCTGGTTTTGCCATTGTCTAGGTGACGCGGTAGTGTTGTTATTATTTTTTATGCCTGTCCAGTGACACACTCTGACCAGAACGACCTATACCACATGGTTAGCTCTACAGTTTGACGCCGGTTCCAAACGGAACTTTGTTAACACTTGGTAGTTTTACTTTTGATTGCCAAGAGGTGTACTTTTACACTTTTTATAATTTTCATTCACTTGGCATGGGTAGAAATATAAGAAGTCTATGAATGAGAATTCACCAGCAGGGTGAAAGTCTAGTGCTCTACCCACTAGACTATCGAGGTCCTGGTGTACTTGTACACTTTTTTGTAATTCTCATTCAGCGCCTCGGCCTTCCATATCGATAGGAATGTGAGAAGGTTATGAATGAGAATTAACCACCAGAACAAGATGGTCGTAAGATCCGAAAACAGTTTGACCTTTCAAAGATTTTCATTACCCTTTATAAATTACATTTTCAGATTAGGTGGTGCTGATTTATACTGTATAGTAATCAAAGCTTTAAAGTTTTTTGAAAGGCAGTAGAAATTGTATACAAATTTACCATAACGCATTACCTCAATTATGTATAACTTAAACTATGAAGCATCAGCTTCTTCGTGTGAAAGAATACCGACATTATCTGAGTACAGATATAAGTAATAATTAAATTTGGAAAATTATGTAGTAGGTACTTCATAAAAATCAACTCTTTTGGCTACTCTAAATCAGTTTCGCCCTTGAACCACCACGTGCATAAGATTCAATAAAATTGAAAAACTAGACCTTACTGTTAAAGTCGAAAATCTTCCGGAAACTACAATTTTTAAACCGCCTCAGTATGAATTTGCCCTTGTCATTTTTAGCAGTATTTAAAGTTATAAAAAAAAATTTACAAACATAATATACACAATAAATAAATTAATGTCTTCTTAGACATTAGGATAATAGACCACGCCACCTTGCAAAAAGAAAAGAAAAGGTCATACTGTATGTTTATTTTTTGCAAAATTTTTCAAGCACATGTTAAAAATACCATACAGTAGGGAAAAGCAGTACACTCTTTGTTAAGTGTAAGTAGAAAAAATATTTGAAATTAAATTGGACTTCTTTCTTTCAGAAGTTTGTAATATGTATTTATGTAGGTACGCAGCAAAAGTCGACCTTACACTGCATTAGAATATAACCCTCCATCAACATACATACTTCCATGTACGAATTTGTATTATGTATTAAGAACAAGAGAACAATCCAAGTACCATCCCAAAAAAACAGAAGCAACTGCGCCAGCCAACTAATCATCCCCCAAACAGGCAAAAAGGTTTTTTCGAAAATCTCTACGATGATTCCCGGTAGAGTCTTCAAACTCAAATGAAAATTTTCTCTGCATTTAATTTTGTTTGACAAATCATTGCTAACTTATGTTTTGACTTTTTGTTTGTTACTTCCTTGGGGAATTTTTTTAATTATTGTCATAATATAACGCGTTATTTTGTTTTGGTCTCACATGTAAATAATGATTTCATTAATTGAATGCATTCACGAAACCACTAAACAACAAAGTAATAAGTATCTATTTCTACCATCCGCACAATGAAGTTATATTCGAAAAAGCAGGCTAAAATCTGAATATCTCCACAGAAGTACATTAAATTCCTTACATGGGATTCTTCAAAAGTTGCATTATCAAAATAGTTAAAGGGTGGTCCTTAAGAATCTGATTACAAATTCAATATCAATTATCAAAAAAAAAAAAAAAAAATTAAAATAGCATTTTGTTAAAACTTCGCCTATTTCTTTTACTTCTGTTATTACAAATTCCATGGACTAAGCAGACCCTTTAGAATGAGTCTCAGTCTGCATACTTAACTATAAAAAATTGTGCTGGCGAATGCGGCTTTATGAACGATGAATAGATGATGGTGGTCGATCTGTTTTTCTCACGTCTTTTCCAGGATTTGGCGTAGTGTGAATATCCGGTCGATGGTGGATTTACCAAGCCTGAAGCCACACTGATAAGGTCCAATCAGTTTGTTGACGATGGGCTTCAGTCTTTCGCACAGTACGCTCGATAGAACCTTATACGCTATATTAAGAAGGGTTATCTCACGGTATTTGATGCAGATCGTGGAATCACCTTTTTATGGCTGAGGTTGTAATCACTTGGCATGCTTTCATCCGACCATATTCTGCATAGAAGCTCATGCATGCGTTTTGTGAGCTCTTCGCCTCCAGTCTTAAACAACTCAGCAGGCAGGCCATCTGCATCTGCAGCCTTATTGTTTTTCAGCCGTGCGGTAATTGTTAAGAACTCCTCATAGTCGGGCGGCGGTACTTCAACGCCGTCAGTTATTAAGGTTTCCTGAGTAGTTTCCGTAGTGGCGGGATTATTGCCGTCATCGCCATTAAGAATCCGCGGAAGTGCTCTCTCCATAATATAATAATGCCCTGAACATCTGTCACCAGATTTCCGTCTTCATCCTTGTAGGAAGAAGCCATGGTCTTCAAACCATCAGTCAGGCGCCTTATTCTTTCCACGAATTTTCGTACCACGTTCCTATGCCATAACATTTCGATAGCATTGAAATCGCGTCTTTCTCTTAGTTCCTATCCGTACTCGATTTGCTACACATACACGTATGCAGACCTTGGCTGCAACGAAGTAGTGGTCTGAGTCGATGTTTGCACCACGTATTGTGCGTACGTCTAGTACATTGGAAGCGTGCCTTCCAAATACAAACAAATACTTGACACGACGTAATTGGGGGAGCATAGTTAGTAAGACAATGACAGTTTGGATACGAATAAGGTATGTCAGTAGAAATTATTACGCAGAATTTAGTCGGTTTTCAGGAAGTGAGCGTGGTACTTCCACATAAACAAAATACTTGAAACGACGTAACTCTGGAAAGATGTTTTGGAAGGCAATAGCTGTTTTCATGCGAAGGAGGTATATAGTAGCAATTAAGTAAAAAGTTTGGATAGTAGATAGGATTTTGTAATGATGGGATATTTTTTTCTACCAACGCCACTGCTTTCAATACAAAAAAAATACTTAAAGTGACGCAACTGAGGAACCATATGTAGTAAAGAAGACAATAACAGTTTGTATGCGAAGGCGGTTTGTTAATTATTGAGCAAATTTGGTCGTTTTTTTGGTCGCAAACTAGTAAAATACAAAGAATTTGAACGGAGATTGTACACATTGTACAATCACATTATATAAAGTTTTACTTGGTACCAAAATGTTTCTTTTTTTTGCTGATTTTTACATATTTCTTTACTGTTTTATATTTCTGAAATTCGTTAAAATAAACGTTTTTATTATAAACTTGAATTGCGATAGTCCAAGTAGGTACGCCGACTACTCCTTCCAGCGTTTTATTTTAAAATGCAAATTTAAAATTTCACTTTTTCAGGTTTTGCCATTTTCAGAAAGAATATACTCGTATATCATGCAAAAAAATCCGTAACAAGTTTTGTTTTTGGAAAAAAGCTATGTCTCGTCTGTGCACCCTAAATTTACACGTGTACATAATTACGACGCCTTATTATGGGCGTTACAAACAACCGCTACTCGATCAAAACCAATACAAGTATTCGTACATAAGTATGTATGTATGAGGTTGTAGAGTACTTTTCTACATACTCGTATATTACACTACCTACCACACAATTATATTATGTAGTATATGCGCACACACACAGCTACACAGCATAATATACCTTAATACTATACGAGTATGCATATATAATTTTGTTTGCTACTCTATGAAATAAATTTTTAAGTTTCAATCCATAAAAAAGGATAAAGACATATTTCACGCAGTTGTGATTTTGCAAAATAATTTTCCATCTCACTACACACGCCACTTTCTTCGTTCTTTAAATGGATGAAAATGGAATGAAATCTTTTAACAAATGAGAGGTTAAAGATAAAATCCTACCATAAGCAAATACTGGCATAAATGAGGGTCTAGGACGAGCTTATCGCTAAAAAAAACACTATAATCTGTACTTAGGTTACTGAAGGTTACTGAATTAAAATCTGAAATCAGGATTTTTAAAGATTCGTCTTAAATCTGATTTTGATTATATTCGACAACATACAACTGTAGAAGTATCACCGTTGTTCCTGTTTTTCATTTGAGTCAATATAATAAAAAAATACTTAGTAGTAGAAATTAGTAAAAGTTCATGGAAAAAACTTGAATCGTTAAAGAGATAACAGTTACAAACTGTTAATAAAACCACATCAATAGTTTCTTATGCTGCTAAGGTGTTCATAAAGTACATTCATAGACAGATAGACGTATAAAAAAATGTATACTCACTCCACAATATAGTGTATACCCAGCAAGTCCGTACGAGTCCATACATACAAATTAGAGTTTTGATGAAAGTACTTACGACTAAGTAAGTAATGGAATAAACCAAAATCAAAAGAGTCAGTATGTTCTTTCGACAGTATTCCACAAATCTCTTGTTCATCTCTCAGACATGGAATCAATCCGCTGCCGAAATTTGCTTTTTAAATATGCGTTATTAATGTAATTGAAGATGTAATATGCATTATTTAATTAAATCAAATAACAATGACAAAAACATTAAAATATTGCAGCAGTTTCAAACATAAACAATCGGAATGCATTAAAGTAATAATAATGCTACTCGCTATATTTATGGACTAAACAGATTTAGCAATATCTCGGACTGGAGACGCGAGTCAATTATGACTACCCCAAGGCAAAGCAAGTTATTACATTATTATTTAATCCTAGTTTATAAGGTATTTGCTTGATTTGTATTTAGTTTTAGTTCAAATTATACTACAAATTATACAAATACAAATTATACATAGTACCCATCAAGGAAACTGATGTTGTTATTTTGTGTTCACTTGCCGCATATGAAATATTTAATCTTTGCGAACATTCACTAATTAAATAAGTAAATAACTATATATTAAATTTGAAAGAGAGAAATACCCTAAGCTATTCGAAAAGCATTTTTGGCGGAGAATAACGTCATTCGGTACGAACTTTTATAGACTTTGAGTATCTTTATTAACAGTTTATGTATTTATTTAACGATTTAAAATATCCTAGTCAGATTAGTTATTAACGAAATATCTAACTATTAAATCATTTTGTCTTGTAAGTTTTATAATTTGTTTTAAGAAATCAAGTTATATCAAGTATTAGAGCCTGCTGCTGTGCTGTAGAAGTCATTTGGTTGTTGTAATAAAGCATTATTATTGCAATTATTGGGTCATATGAAATGTATCCGCGGTTGGTACCCACAAAACTATCATGTGGCTGATGTTTAGTGTCTCCGCTATCACCTGACTACTTGCGTGTCAATCTCGTTCCATCAGTTACAAAATTTCATCGCCTTTTTCCGTGACTTTCAGTGCAGCTTTCAGAATCGAGCAAACCAATCCTCACTGTAAACCGCAGTAATTACTATAGTAATAACTTTTTACAATAGCGACGAATTACACAACTGTTTACGCACAAAATGTACTTAGCATGAAATTCCACATTTCAAACATTATTCGTTTGGCATAATCAGACTAGTGTTGTTAGATTTGTAGGTACTACTACCAAAAACTGCGTATACTTTTTATATGATACAATATTAGAACAACCTATTAAAAGCGAAAATCAGGGCAAGTTCATTAAAGGAAGCCAATGAAGCCATGTGGTTGTTCTAATTACCATAGTCAAAGCATTGGCTTTATTGGTGTAATTCTAAATGGTGATTTTTTGCTACTTAGTTTTTGAAGTTTATATTTTTAACAGTTCAAGCGTGATTCTCGACATGTGTCAAAGTAAAAAATGCTCAGTTTGGTTTGCCATTTCATCCTGAATAGACTTACCCTGAACAACGTTTGCAAATTATTGAAATTTACTATCAAAATTCGGCTATTCAGCTCATTGTGACAAAATTTCGCACCAGTTTCACTTTATTGGACATCAATCCACCAAATCGTATCCATAGAGTGCGTACCGAAGAGAATATTGCTGCTGTATCCGCCAGTGTTGAAGGAGATCGCGACATGTCCATCCGGCGCCGAGCAATTGGGTATGTGTTATTCGACCACCTGGAAGATTTTACGCAAAGATCTCGGATTAATGCCACACAAAATATAGCCGGGGCAAGAATTGAAGCCAGGCGACCTAACACAATGTCGAATTTCCGGTGAATGGGCCTTCGAAAAGGTGGACGAGGATTAGTTTTTTTATCGCAAAATTGTCTTTAGCGACGAGGCTCATTTTTTGGTTCAATGGATACGTGAATAAGCAGAATTGCCGTAGTTGGAGTGAAGACCAGTCAGAGTCAATTCAGCAGCTACCAATCGAAAATGCAATGTTTGGTGCGGGTTATGGGCAGGCGGCATCATTGGGCCGTACTTCTTCAAAGATGATGAAGGCCGCAACGTTACGGTCAATGGAGAAAGACACCGTTCGATGATAACAGACTTTTTTTTGCCAAAAGTGCAATAATTCGACTCGGCCGACATGTGGTTCCAACAGGACGGTGCCACATGTAACACCGCACGCGAAACCATGCATCAATTGAGAGGCGAATTTGGTGAGCAGTTAATCTCACGTTTTGGTGCAGTCAATTGGCCACCAAGATCGTGTGATTTGACACCGTTAACTTATTTTTCGTGGGGCTATGTTAAGTCTCTTGTCTATAGGGACAAGCCAAACACGATGGTTGCTCTGGAATCCAACATTGAACGCGTCGTTGGTGAGATTCCGGCCGAAATGTGTGAAAAAGTGTGCCAAAATTGGAACTTCAGAATGGATCACTTGAAGCGTAGCCGCGGGCAACATTTAAGTGAAATTATCTTTAAAAGTAAAAAATTAAAAAATAAAAAATTAAATTTCTGTCTTTTTTCGAATTTTTAAAAATTAAGCTCTTAAAAAATCACCCTTTACGTATACTGTTATGCCCTCGGTGAAATACGTGTTTTTGTAAAATGGATTTATATTAATTCAAATGGTTAATTGAAGGAAATAGTTGTTATGTAGGTAAATACATGTGTGTAGTTCAGGACCTCATTTTTGTTCAAAACTATGTATATTTTAGGATAGAAATGTTAGTATAACACTTCTTAAACACCTGGAAATATTTTTGTAATAAGCCTATTACTATTTACAATTAAGCAAATATCATTGGATTGATTAAGATGGGTGATGTGTAAATACTGCGACCTAAAGGTCTATTGTACCCCTGTTAGTGGCTTTGTTAAAAGCTGTCAGATAAGTCAATCTTGCTGAAGAATCACAGTAGGAGATGTAGCTTTAAAGCTATGATGATTCTGATTTCCGGGTTGTAGTGCCCCAAATATCAATTTCTCCTTTGAGTGATTACCTCGCAGTGTTTTAGAATGTGTTCCGGAGTTTCCCCATTAAAAAATTTGTTATAAAAAAACTATTGTTTAAAAACTAAGGAAGATACATATGTATGTACTCAAGTTTATAACTCCCTTTTCTCCTTCTTCTTTAAGGGCATGAATGTCCATGGTGGACCTAGGCCAAGCTTTTCGCAACCATTCAGGAACATTTCGGTATTTTGAGGCTCATTTATTTCAACTTCTTGTCCACCAAGTGGTTGGCTCTTTTAGATAAAATTTAATTACGAATTGAGTATTCGTGAGAATTTTTTTTTTTAATTTTTTGAGTTTTGTGGTTTTACATATTATAAAAATTTTTGAGATTCACTATAGATAGTACATTAAATTATCGTTGTTTTAGCTCGTACTGAAGTAAATTTGATCTTACAATAAGTGCATATAAACTTGACTTTGTACTTGTATCTTGTTATTTATGAAAATGCAACGAATTAATTCACTTGGCGTAACAGTCTTCCTCACTTTTTCCACTTCATATACACACATTCTGTAGTCTTTCACTACTGAATCAGATTTATATCGTATCTCGTATCTGTTGCTGCTGCAGTTCTTTTTAATGTTGTTGTTATTGCTATTGTATTGCCTTAGCCCTTGAGCAACGTATGTACATGTTACTTGAAAAGTTTCTACCCTAAATATGGAAACACAGTTATTTTTAGCGCTCCTCCAATAAATCTATCCCATCATTAATGTACGATTCCGGAAGGTCTGCAAAATATGACTCTACGGCTGCTATAGCTTCTTCATTCGACGAAAAACTCTTTCCACGAAGGAACTCCTTCCTTCTTTAAACCGGGTCTTTTTTCGCGAATTACTGCATCCAGTTCATCCAAAAGGTTACAATAGTATACTGAGTTTATTGTTTTACCTTTTCAAGATAATCAATGAACAAAATCACTTTTCCATCACAGAAAACAGTAGCCATAACCTTTTTGCCGATCGTTCGAGCTTTGACGCCGAACATTCAGCTTCAGTCCATTGTAAACGTTGCTGTTTCAATTTAGGATCATGATGGTAGACCCAAGTCTCATTCACAATTATGAAACGACGCTTGTATTTCACACATAGTCGCATTTGCATTTTCACAAACAAGAAAATGATTTCTGGTATCGAGGCACTTTTTGGACGTCCAGTGCGTGGTTCATCTTCAATACTTCTACGACCACGTTTAAATTCAGCAATCCAATTTTTTATTGTTGCATATGAAGGAGCACATTCACCTAACACATTTACCACATCGGTATGAATTTATTATCCAGATAAACTTTTTTTTAAATAAATAATCAATAACGGCACGAGTTTTCAATTTTTCCATATAAAAAATACACTGTGACACGTCAACTTCAAGCAGCTGTTAAACAAAGATGGATTGCCAGTTTGATTTGATACGTATTCATACGAAAGATGAAATCATACATTGAAAATAAATTCACTGCTCCACTAGTGCTATCTATTACTTTTAATGTAACCTGTAGTTATGCTGTCATATACCTACACTTCGTATTGATTGGAATTTTCATATTGCAGTGGAGAAGCGAGCAATAAGAATGAGCCAGTATTTTCAGTGGCATTGGCATTTAAATATACTCGCGATTTGGCGGAAGACAGTTTCCAATTTTTTTAGTTCTAGTGCTACATGATTTGATATTATGTCAGCATTTAAACGCGCCGGAATTTTCATGTCAATATTTCGCAAGACGAAAGAGGAAGGGATACAAAGCGCCAACATCCTCATTTTGCCAATTTAGTATTCTTATAGCAAACCCGTGAGATTAAGAAATTGGAAAAGCTTTGCTAATTCGAATTTAGAGACCTCTTAATTTTTCATATGCTCTTTAATTTCCTTCGATGCTCCTATGGCCTGGAACCCGTATTAGGATCTGTATTAGTTGACTAGTCTAGAGGATATCAAATCTGAGTCAAAGTCTTTAATAGCCGTTCGACTATCCGTGAATACAGCTACTTTAGCCTTGTCATGCATTTTTATCAGTGACTTGCAGGCCTCTCTGATTGAAGTTCGACCTGGTAATCGCTGGCTTTATCCCGAAGTTTAAATGATTCGGCAGTCTTAAGATGTTCTGAGTAAAATTCTGCACTGACCACCCATTTTGAACCCGTCAGTATAGAGCTCAACCGAGAGAGTAAAATAATCTCGTAGTGTAAATAGTGTGTTTTTATGAAAAGGAGAAATTATTTGCAAATTAATATCCAATACTTCTGCTCTAAACATTGCATTCAGTATTTAATTTCATTATTATAGGTACACTACTCAACAAATTACTACTTTTGCTAATCGTGATCATATTTCCTGAATTACCAAATTTAAAAAAGAAAATCAAAAGTAAATAAAACATGGGAAAAATATTACATAAATTTTGAAAGTTTGACTTTCTTTCAAATACATATGAATGACAATTTTTTTGACTCATTTACTTTTCCAACATGTAATATTCCAAGTATTAAATAATAGGTCGTAAATTTTATGTTCTGTGTTGTGCTTCAACCTTCAATATGCTTGGTTGTGGGACCCCAAGGATCAGTTTGTTTTGGGTCCCTTATATCAAGATGTCAACTTATTCTTTTTTCACCAACAAGAAGTAAATCAATGCCCTGCAGGCTACTATATCCTGCAATTTAGCTTCTGTAATGACTTTGTTATCTTCTAACCGACTTGCTGCTAACCTAGTAAAAACAAAAGCAATTACCCTAAATGCACTGATTACACCATTAATTATGCTCGTAAACTGTCCAATTCAGTATGTGGATAACATACATTACCGAGATGTTATAATTGATAGCAAACTTAGCATATTGCCAGCGTTTCGGCTAAAGTTTGTTATCAGTTAACAACTCGATTGCATCAATTTCTTTGGATTGTACATTCCACCAATGTCGGTTCAGATTTTGTATAATTTGAGTTGAAAATGACTGCAAATACCTCTTATTTACATGATATCTACACCGCAAGTTATGCGAATTAAGGCTATACTTAGTCTGACGAACAAGAAATAATAATGAAAGTCTGGGAAAATACGCAAGGTTGGACAAAAATAATGTCGTGGCCCGGAAATTGGTGTTTTTAAATCTCCGTTGCTGTGTATTGCTCCAATGCTTGTTGTCAATTAATTCTCTATCTACAGCATTAATGCCAAAGCAAAAGAACATTTGACGCCATTTGCAAAAATTACGGCACATTCACATTATGACAATATGACTTTTGCCCCACCGTTTATCAATTTCGCGTCCAAGATCAACCATATTTTTTATATTACTTTTACTTTACTTTTAATGGCACAACAACCCATGGAGGGCCTAGGCCGAGCTTTTTCGCATTCACTCATGTTGTGCGTGTTAAATTTGTACATGAATGGAAGGGACCTACAGCTTAATGCCGAATCCGAACGGCGAAGTGAAAAGCTTTTCATAGCAATTTTTACTCTTGTAGGTTTGCCATTGCCTGCCAAGAGGTGGTACATACATATAAAATCTTTTTAAAGAAGCTCGAGTAGAAATGAATCGTTATATTAGCTTGAGAGATCGTATGTTTCGAGAAAGACGCGCTTATGGATTCAAGGAAAGACTGCTGTCGCATAGCTGTGGCAAGAACAGACCAGTCTAAGCCTTATAACAACGAGTAATACTCTTGTAGTCGTGACGTGTAAAAAAGAAATACGTGGGCTGGAATACAAGGCCTTGAAAGAGATTGGCAATAAATGAGAAGCACTGCATTCAATCTGAATGACGACTATTCAGTTTCTTGTACTCCGGTTGTTTTGTTCATATCTCTTTTACGTTTTGGTTCTTGTTTTTTCTCCACAAATGAAAAGTTATGTTCAGCTCATCTTTCCATAAAAATCCACCGTACATTTTTTCGATACAGTTTCAGAAATTAGTGATTGATGGGCAGACGAAATCGGTAGCTCTCTTACTGTCATGAAATGCAACGAAAAGGTGGTGGAAGTGTGCAATTTTGCTTCTTCCTTATCATTACATTTTATTTCTATGCTCACGGCAATTTAAAGTTTTTCCACCTTTGTTCACCGTAAAAACATTTTAAACATAGCGGCGGGTTTAATCATCATCAATATGAAGACAAGTTGATGATTGTCGATAGACTTGTAAATATGTATAAGTAGCAACATACATACTTACATAGTATATATGCACTTTCATACACATATACATAAGTACTTACGTGGAGAGTTTAGAAACACAAAATAAGTGCTTTATTAGTTGGTTTATTAACAACAACAACAACAATGATAATACACAGTAGTGTTTTTGGCTGTTGGTACTGTTGTTGCATTTTGCCATGTAAACCGCTGTTGAAGACAGTGGGTATAAGTATTTGTACATACGTGATTGATGGTATTGGCTGCTTATCTATAACGCAATATAGATACAAACTTACTAAATACATACATACATACAGGACTACGGTTAATGGCAAAGCTGCAAAGACAAGTAGCCTTATCACATATCATGGCGAATCTAAGTGGACCACGTGCAACTATGTAAGTATGTAAATGGAAGTTGCTAGCAGTAGTTTCAAGTTCTATCTGCCCTGATTTGGGTTGACACAACGAATAAGGATATCTTCATGTCTGGCATCTAGGCGACATAACGCGTGAGTGCACTACGAATGACAAGCGGTTTTCGTACAGTATCTGATTACGCGATCCTGGTTATTGCACGTATTCCACCAATAAATATCTTTAGGTGTACACCTCAGCGCGTATACAGGATGGACCATTTACAATATGGAACTTGATTTTGGGGCAAATAAGAAAAGAATAATTTAATTTCTATGTGTTTTTTATTATTCGAAAACAATCCTTCCGGGTAATTGTGGAACACTATTTAAATAATACTTAGTCCAACGGAGTCAAATCGCAACTGCGTGGTGGCCAATGTACATCAACAAACCGCCTATTAACGCTAAATATCGATTGTTGAACGGCTTGTGTGGCACAGCGACAAATAATAAGTTATCATTATGCGGTAGCGCACACCATTCACTGTAACGCATGTTCTTTTCTCTGAGCAACATCATCAATCAAGGTCCAGTTTCATGCACTCGTTTCACAAATTAATCCACAAATTGCGTAGAAGGCGCTTCTCTTTTATCGAATTTTGAACTTAATTTTCTTACACTTACCTCTGAAGATTTACCATTTTGCAAGTGAGTTTTTAGTATTTCCCAACGTTTTTCAAGCGTATATCGAATTATTTTGCTAACCCCAAATATAGGTATATATTTTCGGTCATAATACGAATGATATTAGAGTTGCCAAACTCAAAATAACCAGTTTTTCAAATTCCAAATGTTAGATGGCCCACCCTTTAGGCAAAAATGGTAATCTGTACAAGCAGCAGAAGCACCAAAAATTATGATAATGCTTTGTTTTATTGAGGCAAAGGTCGTCGGAACGTTGAAATCAGGGTACAGTACTAGACCTCAAGGTTACGGGAGAACAAATCTTACGGATATGAGTAGTTTTTATCGAGTGGAAATCTCGCTTTCAATGCTTTCTTCTCAATTAACAAAAAAAAAAACCTTGCATACATACAGCCGTTGAAAAATACTTATGGACGATGAATTAGTTTTCACTGATAAAACAAAAATTAAATTAAACTTTTAAAACGCCTCAACTATAAATTTTTTTTTTGAAGTTATCAGAATACACTTTCAGAACATACTTATTTACAAAAAGAAAAAAATGTTTTTTGAACAATGTAAACAGATAATACTTATTGGTTAAAAACATATTTGCAAAAGAGGTTCGCTAAATATTCCTGGCTACTTTGTTGCAGTAACATTAAACAAATTGTTAAGAAACCATATTCATACTATGCATCCATATTTACAAATGGTACATATTTACAACGCAGGTACATATGTTGTTAGATAGGAAGGTGTTATCACAGGTAAAAGAAACACAGCTAAAAACTCTATAATGTTTCATTTAAAATTTATATGGAGCTTCAGAAGCACTTAACAAGAAAAAAAACACACACAAAATAATCACTCACCCTATCCTATAACAATCACGACCCTTTTAGAGAACACACACAACAAAATATCTCCTTATAAAGGGTGATTTTTTTTGCTACTTGGTTCTTGACGTTTTTTTTCTGACAGTGCACGCGTGATTCTTGAAATGTGTCAAAGTAGAAAATGCTCAGTTTGGATTGCCATTTCATCATTAATAGACTTACGCCTGAATAACGTTTGAAAATTACTGAAATTTATTATCAAAATTCGTGCTCTGTGAAAAATGTGCTTTGCAAGCTACGTTTTTTTTATGGCTACGTCCGTTTTGGCTCAATGGACACGTGAATAAGCAGAATTGCCGTAGTTGGAGTGAAGACCAGTCAGCGTCAATTCAGCAGCTACCAATGCATCGCGAAAATGCACTGTTTGGTGCGGGTTATGGGCAGGCGGCATCATTGGGCCGTACTTCTTCAAAGATGATGAAGGCCGCAACGTTACGGTCAATGGAGAAAGACACCGTTCGATGATAACAGACTTTTTTTTTGTCGAAAATGCAAGAATTGTACTCGGCCGACATGTGGTTCCAACAGGTATGTGGTTCCACATACCACACTTTACGCGAAACCATGCATCAATTGAGAGGCGAATTTGGTGAACAGTTAATCTCACGTTTTGGTGCAGTCAATTGGCCACCAAGATCGTGTGATGTCTCTTGTCTATAGGGAAAAGCCAAACACGATTGTTGCTTTGGAAGCCGGCCGAAATGTGTGAAAGAGAGTGCCAAAATTGGACCTTCAGCATGGACCACTTGAAGCGTAGCCGCGGGCAACTTTTAAGTAAAATTATCTTAAAAAAGTAAATGGCAGGAATTGATTTATCAATCCAAACCAAGCTCTTAAAAAATTACCCTTTATATGTAAATCGCCCATTGATTATCATATAAACACTATACAAAAAAGACACTTTTTAATTTTAGGCAGTTAAACTTTTAAGTTTCCATACAGGCGAACTCCACGCTCTCTTTTAACAATCAAATGCCTCAGATGAAAGGTAAAAGCATGACTGGTGTGTGTGAAATGCACGTAGTTTGGGTCGCGATCCATTAAAATTTTTTTTGTATAGTGACGGTTTGATAATCAATGTTCGCATCACACAAATCAAATACACAAGCAGGCACACAAGTTAAAGGCCTAACCACGGAGAAATACACATCTGTGTATGTCCATATTTTCGTACACAGAAACGTAAGAAGGGTATTCAATTCATATTGATTTATTTGGACTGTCAGTCTGGTTCTGATACTTAAGGATACTTGCCGAAATGGAATAGCTAAAACGAGCATGTGCGCGTAGCATAAAAAAAAATTTTATCAAAAAAAATTTTAAGAAATTTATACTTAATTTCATACACACTTCGTAGACGTAAAATAACTGTTGTGAAAATTTTCGACTTCAAACAATAACCACGCCTACATATATTCGCCTATACTTATTTAAACACGATTTAACTTATATTAAATATTTGTTTAATTATTTTTGACAATTTTTTTATAAATTCCTTTATGTTTTTTGACTTTCGCATGAGAACACCATGAACTTCTAAATTTCAAAAGATGCACATTGGATGCGCTGTAAAGTGGAAGCGCATTAAATTTTGCAGTAGGGCACACATACACTTTCATACACACCAAAATACATTTCGAAACGCATTAGCATCATCTGAAAGGAAAACAAAACCCAGAAAAAATATCTCTGCAGATATCTTTAACACAAATCTAGTCCACTTTATTGTTATTAACACTTTTAATCAGACAAAAGCATAAAAATAAGCTGTACCAATGCTGTGCGGTGACTACTGAACTGTGTGCACTTGAGTGTTGCGAAAAAAAAACAATTTTTATAGAGTTTCTCTCCAGCCAAAATACCGATTATTTTTATAAATCGCTGCCAGCAATTATTAAGTTTTATCATCGCAACCTTTGAAAATCATCCTTCTTTCATCCAGTATAAGGCAATAAAACACAGTGTGCAAAACTTCAACTTGTTTTTTGTGTGTTTATAGCATGTTCGATTTTTCGTATAAATGAATCAAAAAAATATACCGAAAGTAGATAATAGATTCGTGAAAAAAATTATTCTAGGGTCGCCTTAAGAAAAATATACAAAAATTATAATTAGGATTAATTTTTATATATTGGTGCTGACAAATATTGAGACGATTGTGCCAAAGTCATACATTTTTTGACCTATATATTGACTGATTTTCACTTACAGAAACACATTACTTCTCATACAATCAGGGTACAAAGCTTTTTAAAATTTACACACACACGTTTTATGTTTGCTTCGAAAAGCCGTCGTCTACACGACGCGACGTATCGAGAATATGAGTACAAAAGCACAACACTGTTTGCTATAATAAAAAAAGCCATCATTCTACAAGCGTAATTTTGTTAAATTTCCTTTTTACACAGTGTGGTATAAGTGAAGCCAAAAAGTTATTTTAGTGGGTAGATTTCACGAGCTGAGCATGTGAGGAAAATTAAATAAGAGTGACATTTAGGGTAACAGTTACATGGCCACGTAAAACACTGAAAATTGCGCCATCAGAGTTTAAGAACTTGTGTAGGTATGTACACAGATGAGAAGATAACGAACGAAAAGCGAGGAAAGGAAGAGATAAATATATTCACGATTAGTATAGGAAAGCACCACAATATGAGTGTGAAATGATAATCATCAATAATTTAGTGGAAGCGGTTTCAAGTACATACAAACTCACAGAAGCACTCATCCATCGATTTATATGCATGTTGGACACGTTACGCAAACAATCAAAGCCATGCAAAATGAAAGAATATAAAAATGAAAGAACATAAAGAATAATCGCCGATTAGTTCATAATAACCGTATAATATGAGGAAGGATATTATGTAAACGAATGAAAAAGTTTTGAATGGCTATTCATAAAATATCCATTGTTATTATAATTAAAATCAAAACATGAAGTTTAAAAATCCCGAAAGCTAACCTCTCGGAAACAAACTTTAAAAACCCTACAAACCCTCGGAAATAAAACACCTTTAGGCGTTCAATGGTATTTTAAATTTTGACGGTTCTTGCATGAAATATATTTTTTAATTTGTTGTTTTTGTACCAATGTTCCTTTTATTTTATCCTTTGAATATTTTACTTGTATGGGATCTTTCAGAAGATGTTAAATTTTGCCTTGATCTCAGTTGATTGCGAAATTCCAAATTATTCTATTTTAAGAAGTTTCTTGTTAAGATAAAAACACTATGCAATATTAAATAAATAAATAAAAATGAACAAATGAATAAATAAATAAAACTTTTTTTTTCAAATTAAAATCAAAATTACAATCCCTTATCAAGAGAAAACTTTAAAAAAATTTTCTGAAATTGTTTATGAAAATTATGTAATTGTTTTTTTAATTTTTGTAATGTAATCCCTTTTGCAATTGTTATCTTGATTTTGTAATGTTTTCGTAAATTTAACCGAGTCTAACGCTGGTGGAGGAAAAATTAATTGTTTAAATAAAGATCCAAAATTTTTATATTTATAAACTCAAAAAAAAGAGTACGTAATTTACTTAAGTTTTTTTTTTAAGTTCATGTCAACACACAGGCTGTACCCCTATAAATTGTGTTGAGCATTGTGTTGATTGGAAGGAAGATCACAGGTCACCGATAAAGAGATAGACAACCATTGTGGCAAGTGTTATGCCTTTACCACAATGAAATTCAGTTTTTCGATGTCGAGTATGACCGCGTGTAGCGCCAACGAAAGCGATAGAAAGGATAAGAAAAATATACCGTTGCCTGCCACGACGTGGTAACCGTGAAAGTAGAACCCGAAGTCAAAACAATGTGTCGCACAGTCAAATTATACTTTCAAGTCACATAAGAGATTTACTTAGATAATATGCTTTAATTTTATTGTCTACAACGAATGTTCATATGGCTACAAACGAACAAGCTCCAATGCTTCTCCAAAAGTGTAACAGAGATAACGAAAGTGGAACTATCGGCCTTCGTTACCTTCATCCGGAGAACCAAATGGTTCTTTAGGGATGCTACGCGGTTCTAGACGTGCCTTTTCCATATTCAAATTTAAAAAACGAAACGAATCATGATTAATTTGTTAATGTGGTACTTGTCGGCTGTTGTTGTAGTAGTTGTTGTTGTGGATAGTGTCTATTTTTGAGGCGTACTTCCAAGTAAATTAAATCATAACAGATTTTGAGTTTTGATTTCGATTTGTGGATGTTTACATATTTTAATAATACCATAATATCATTACCAAATGTTCAAATTTGTCAATTGGTTTTTTCACAACTTAAAGAACATCAAAACATATTGTATGTATAAAAATTATTTTCTTCTTACTTCTTTTTTTTATTAAATCTGCAAATGTAAAACTCTGGGTGGAAAACATTTTGTTTCACATAATTCTGTAGACGTATAAAAAATTATACATTAAAAATGTTTATCTTATTTTTAATGGTGATTTAAACACAGAATTAAATCTTTTCTAGGAGTTTTTATTTATTTAAGTTACCAAAAAAAAATAACAATATACCTATAAATAATACAGAAATCAAAATACAGATATTCATAAATAACTACTTAACACTTTTCCCCAATTGGTATTCAACACCGCTAACGAATTTAATGAAAAAAAGCATAAATTCATAAGGATATACATTCCTCAACTGATTATCAATTTTGTATAATAAGTTTTAATCATTGTTCATAAAGAGTCAGATGCTTTTAGGGATACCAATGTAACAAACGTACTTAGACCAAACAACAGGAACTGTTTTTGCACAGATTCCAAACTATCTACATATGTACATAACAGTTGTTTTGATGATATCGCTCAGCAAAAGCTTATTCCAGAACTGGTCTTACAAGTACAATGTACAATGTTAAGTGATTTTGTAATATATGGCTCATTAAATTCGTTACACCAGCTCTCAACAAAGCCGAAAGTGCTTTTAGCCTTGTTAATATTTGAATTAATATGTAAGTTCAGTCTAAATTTCGTGTCCATTGTGACACCGAGATCAATGAATAAGGAAACTTGTTCCAGGTCGTGGTCACCTTAACCATACCTAGAAAAAATTGGTTGCTTTCAAGAAAAAACAATGAATTTACATTTTTTGTAGTTTAGAGACATCAAGTTACAGCGGTACCAATTATTTAAAGCAAAAAGATTACACCGCAATACCTTTCCGTCATCAATTCATTTGTTAAACTGAGATAATTTTACTTTGTCGGCTTACAATAACATTTTAGAATGTTTAATAACAAATGGTAGATCGTTAATAAATGTTAGAAACAAAATTGGACCCAATAGCTTCTTTGGGTTTGTTGATGTTATTTCAATAACATTAGATACAGAATTAACGATTACGAGTTTATCCATTTTAATAATAAGTGCGGAGTCAAATTTCTTTATTACTAAATCCTGATTCACCTTATCAAATGCCTTACTAAAAGAGGTATACATAAATATAGTAAGCCAGTTAATAGGTTATTAGAAATTATTGGACCCACCAATGTAGCAGGTTTTGCATACTGTAAAACTGTATTTAATCAAGCGAATCTCTAAATTTCAAAAGTGGTAGTGAGGATGCAAATTAAGTGCTCTTAAAGCAAATTGAAGGAAATAGTTCAGTTCCAAAAGAAAGTGCTTATTGTTTTATTAAGGTGTTTTTTTTTAAATATTATATTTGAGTTCATGTGAGAGAACATAGACTCAATTGATTGAATTTACTGTTCGGGCAGAATAACTATATAATATAAATTTTGTAAACAGTTGTTTTTAATTATAACTTTAGGTATCATACGACTCATAAATTGTACCGAATACTTAATGCAATTATTATTAATTTCATGAACACTAATCTATCCATACTTATCGAAAGCTTTGAATATTATAACGGATTATCACAATTTGCCTATTCTCGAATTTTATATATCTTGTAATGTGAATATTCATATGTACAAAAAATAAAGAGGCACTTGCATTTCGGAAGACAACCGGAAAGCTGTTTTTTCTTTCCCCAACATTTTTGGCGACCACGGCAGGACAGTTTATTGGATAACTGTCTACGCAAGTGTAACACATTAGTCAAATACAACACAGTCGAGATTAATTGCTTTTACAGCAGCTGCCATTAACGCTGCCACGTAAGAATTGCAATTTGTTTGTTGCTGCTGCCGGCGCTCAAGTCACCGCAAAAGTGGTGTATACATACATTACTGTGTTGCCGCTGACGCTGACAGAGCGCAATGTATGCATCATAGTTTTGTCTATCGCTGACAAATCAAAAGTCATTTTCGCTACTACTGCTAAATTGATTAGCAGTACTTTTCATCACCGCATAAGTGGTGAACACTGCATACATACACACATTACTGTGTTACCGCTGCCGCTGACAGAGCGCAACGTTTGCAACACAGTTTTGTCGATCGCTGACAAATCAAGTCATTTCGCAACTACTGCTAAATTGATTAGCAGTACTTTTCATAGTTCAGCAACTCTGCGAATCGCTGTGCGACGCGTGTATCACATCGCACAACATTCCATCACAGTAGTCGCCGCCAACGGTAACAGTCAACGTTGACGTCGCGTCGCTGTTACAACACAACCGTTCATCACGAGAGTACCGCTAACAACCGTTAGCATCGTTATCATCAGCTCATCATTGGTACATACTATTGACAGTCACAAGGTAACCGTACTCGCAATAAAACACAAGGAAATCGTAAGCTTATGCACTTATCAACTTTATTTGTTAACATACATATGTACATATATTAAGAGTCATAAACTTATATTCATCAATCTTTATACGTAATATTACTGTCTTGCCGTTCGCGTTGTTCGATCCACTGTTGCTAGTTTGGTCTCCGACTTATCTCGATCCCACTTCAGTTTTCAAGCTAAGGTTCTATACCACGCTTACTACATTCTCACATACCTAGTGGTGCTCGTAGCAACAAATCGTTGGACAAATGGCTACAGTAAAAGAGGATGGCGATAACATACCGTCAAGGGATGCATGCGTTTCATCATTGAAACAACAACGTTCTAGCATTAAACGGAACATTACCAATGTGAAACTCAAGGTGGAGAGGGATGGAGACACAGTTGACTCCACTATTCTCGAGTGCCATTTACAAATATTGGAATCATACTTCAAGCAATTAAGCCATATTCAAGGACAAATTGAGAGTCAGAGAACAATTGTAGAAGTGAGTTAGAGGAATTATTTATTGCAGCAAAGTCAAAGATACTCACCCTATTAAATAGTAAACGTGGAAATAATAGTTTTGAAACCAGTTTTGTAGATTCACATGTAACCTCATCGATTGGTCATCGCAAGCGCTTACCAAATCTAAAGCTCCCACAGTTCGATGGTAAATACGCAGAGTACAAACGGTTTATAGGGTCATTCTACAAAATGGTTCATGAAGAGTCTACACTTTCCCCTATTGAAAAGTTTAACTATTTACTAAATTGTCTTCCTGGTCAGGCCCTGGCAGTCATTGAACCGATCCAGGTTACTGATGACAACTATCCAAAAGCATTGCAATTTCTGAAAGAAAGATATGACAACAACGTCCTGATATTTCTGGAAAATATTACCTCACTATTCAATCTACCCACCATGAACAAGGGGGATCCAGTTGGACTACGTACTATTGTCGATTCTGTATCAGTACTTCGTGCATCGTTATTATCGCTTGGCACAGAAATGGATGTAATGAATGCCATTCTAATCCATATTGTACTATCCAAAATAGATCATGAATCACAGAGCGCGTATGATGAGAAACAGGAGTTTGAAGAATTGTGTACATGGGACACATTTTATAAAACGTTAAGTCGGCGGTGTCGGCTCTTAGAGGGACGCAAAAGGCAAATAGATTCTATCGAAAATCCACAACCTTCAAGAAACAATGAATGGCAACGAGACAAGAAAACCTCGAAAAGAAATTCACATACATTCCTCAACGCGAAGGTAAACTGCGCACATTGCAATTCATCAGAGCATCCACTCGGAAGCTGTTCCAAATTCATGGACCTTCCAGTGGCGGAACGGTTTGATTTCGTAAAGCGGTTAGGTCTATGTATTAACTGCTTACGAAAGGGACATTTCGTGTCTAAATGTCACTCCCTTTCTCGATGTAAAATCTGCCAGGCATCTCACCACACTCGTTTACACATATTTGTCACAACCTCTAGTTCGAAATCTAATCCTGACTATCTATCTACGTCTGCTACTACAGCAGCTGTAGTTGAAACTACCAAAAACCTGAATTCTAAACCATCCATTACGTTGGTTAACAGGCCATCATACCTACGGCGATAGTGTTAACTAAGGACAAGTTTGAGTTGATGCAACCAGTTCGAGCACTCCTAGACTCTTGTTCAGAATTAAACTTTATTACAGAAGAAATGGCAAAACAGCTTCAGCTCGACTTTCATCAAAACGATCAAGAAGTCGCGTGCATTGGAGAAGTTCATACAAATTTGAAATACAGTGTATTCACAACAATAAGATCACGATTCAACGAGTTTGAATATGCAGCTACATTCGCAGTATCAAAATCAATTTCGGCCCACCAGCTCGGAGATCAAATCAACACCATGGATTGGGCATTACCAGAGGGAATTCAACTCGCTGATCCACTGTTCTACAAACCCCAGCGCATAGATTTACTCATAAGCACTGAATTGTTTTTCGATCTCCTACGAGATGGTAAAATCTCTGTTGGCAAAGATATGCCTTACTTAATCAACACCGTGTTTGGTTGGGTGGTGGGTGGCAAATTCAAATCAAAATTCCAATCTCACTAACTTGCAATATAGCAACTAGTCGCCATTTACCAAATCTAGATTCGACTTTACAGCAATTTTGGGAAATAGAGGACTTTCCAAATCAAATATCATCACTATCAGAAGAGGAGCAACGCTGCGAAAAGCATTTCACTGAGAATGTAACGATGTCAGCAGATGGTCGTATAATCGCACGACTTCCCTTTAGAGAATCACCTAACCGCAGATGTATGTTACTTGAATGACGATTGGAACGTAATGCATCTCTCAAAAGAATGTATATCGAGTTTATGAACGAATACATGGAGTTAGGTCACATGTCTCTCTCAAGGAACACTGATTTAACCAGATCACATTATTTTATACCCCACCATTGTATCTTAAAACCACACAGCGTAACAAAACAAAGTTACGTGTTGTCTTTGATGCGTCATCGCGCACTTCGTCAAATCGTTCCCTCAATGATATATTGATGGTTGGCCCAACAATCCAACAAGATCTCATTATAACAGTCTTGTCATTTCGTTTGAACAGGTACGCACTCACCGCTGACATCTGTAAGATGGAGAAACCATTGGAGGTTTTTCAATTAAACACGGTCACCTACGGCACATCTGCCGCACCTTTTCTCGCTATTCGCAGCTTATACTACATCGCCTGCACCCATCGGGAAAAATTCTCAATAGGCGCGCGCATACTGACAGAAGATATGTACGTTGACGACTTGTTAACAGGAGCAGATGATTTGGATGAGTTGAGACGAATCAAAGAGGAAGTAACGAGCATATTATCGTTAGCCGGCCTTGAATTGGCAAAATGGAATAGTAATCATCTTGAGATGTTTGCTGACAGCTCAGAGGAAATACATTTGAAAATCGCAAAGGAAGAGATTACCACAGCACTCGGGATGGCCTGGAAACCTAAGGAAGATATATTTTGTTTTCGGTTTGAACTTCCAGATATACAGCCAGCCACCAAGCGTTCAGTTCTTGCTGTAACCGCAAGAATATTTGATGTACTCGGACTACTGGGTCCCGTAACCATTCGGTGCAAAATATTGCTTCAAGAAATGTGGTTTCGCCACATTGATTGGGATGAAAACCTTCCTAGTGATCTACGCGAACTTTGGAGTCAGCTCTATGACGATTTAGCAAACATTAATCGTATTGACGTACCTCGATTTGTTTTTACCTCTACAAATTGCATCAGTGAAATCCACGGGTTTGCAGATGCATCTCAACGAGCGTACGGTTGCTGCTTGTACGTAAGTACAAGCCATGACAACATTTATAAAACTTCGTTGCAAAAAATAAAATCCAAATTGTCAAAATACACAAACACTGTGTATTTCTGGACCGATTCCAAAATAGTCCTTCAATGGCTCAAAATGCACTCATCCAAATTAAACTGTTTCGTGGCCACCGAGTCGCTGAATTGCAGCAAGATACTCAGGATATAGTATGGAAGCATGTACCATCTGCAAGTAATCCAGCAGATATATATCGAGAGGTTGTAATGCATTAGACATTTTACATATAATTTGGTTCTCTGGTCCCGACTTTTTACGTAATGATTTCAGGTCATGGCCCTGTAGCGATCAAAACTTCGAACTACTTCCTGTCGACAAGGAACACCGTAAAGCAGTTTCATTCAAATGTAGCAACAGTGGCAGCGTTGGATCCATCATCAACACTATAATAGAGCAAAATTCATCATATCTTCGAATTTTGCGCATCGTCTGCTACGTGTACCGCGCTTTAAATAAGATTCCTGCCAACGCAATCATCACGGTATCTCAAATTATTCACGTACCATATCAAGAGCTAGACAATTGTTTTTGGAAAATTGTTTCTGAAATACAACGGTTGCACTACAGGGAAGAAATTGTGTGTTTGAGTACCAACAAGCTAACAAAATCTAGCATTCAAAAACTATCACCATTTCTACATGAATTAGAAATAGGTGAGAACCTAGTTCGTATATTACGAGTTGGAGGGCGTTTGAGTAACGCACCAATTCCATATGATGCTAAATTTCCAGCATTATTGCCTAAGGAGCACAGATTCACTAAACTGTTCGTTGAGTATCTTCATCGAAAACACTTGCATGCTGGACCAAAGGTTCTTATCGGTTTACTTCGCCAGAGGATCTGGGTAACAAACGCTAGAGACCTTGTTCGTAAGGTTGTGCGTAACTGCGTGCATTGTTTCCACTACAAACCAAGGCTCATTGGTCAAATCATGGGTAACCTTCCTGCTGACAATCACAGCGTCCGTTCTTGATTAGTGGAGTCGATTTTTGTGGCCCGTTCTTTATTTCATACCGGCTGCGTGGGAAGCAACCTTATAAAGTTTATATGGCGGTTTTCGTATGCTTCACCTCCAAAGCATGCCACATTGAACTTGTTTCTGATCTATCAACTAATTCCTTTTTACTCTGTTTGAAAAGATTTATAGGAAGACGAGGTATTCCGCAACGTCTTCATTGCGACAACGCGACAAACTTTGTCGGGGCATCTTCCAAAATAAAAGACTTCCAGCAAAGCTTCTTCAATGCAGACACAATGGACAGCTTAATTACATACAGTAATATCACAGGCTTCGAATTTGTTTTTATTCCACCATGCGCACCGCATTTCGGTGGTCTCTGGAAGGCCGCCGTGAAATCTGCAAAGACACTATTGGTAAAGAATGCTGCTCAAGCCAATCTTACGTTCGAAGAGTTCAACACCCTTGTAATTGAAGTAGAGGCTATCCTCAATTCGCGTCCCATCACTCCACCGTCGGATGATCCAAATGATGGAGAAGCAATAACTCCTGCGCATTTGTTGATTGGAAGGACACTAACGGCTACACCCGACGAAAGATTCGACGACACAAAAACGTCGTACTTGACACGCTGGCAGCGGATTACATACCTAAAGCAAGGGTTCTGGCACCTCTGGATGCGCGACTATGTACTAAGTCTCCAAGAGCGTTCCAAGTGGCGAAATCCCGAGAAGAATTTGGCACTAGGGCAAATGGTAATGGTTCACGAGGATAATCTTCCACCACGACAATGGCTACTAGCACGCATCATCAACACGATTACTGGTACTGATGGAAAGGTGCGGGTAGTAGATCTTAAAACCACAAGGGGGACACTGCGACGTCCAATTCATAAACTGGCGCCGCTGCCAACTGCCGATGATGCTTGAAAGTAGGCTCTTTCAACGGGGGGAGCATGTCCGGGCAGAATAACTATATAATATAAATTTTGTAAACAGTTGTTTTTAATTATAACTTTAGGTATCATACGACTCATAAATTGTACCGAATACTTAATGCAATTATTATTAATTTCATCAACACTAATCTATCCATACTTATCGAAAGCTTTGAATATTATAACGGATTATCACAATTTGCCTATTCTCGAATTTTATATATCTTGTAATGTTAATATTCATATGTACAAAAAATAAAGAAGATAAAGCACTTGCATTTCGGAAGACAACCAGGAAAGGTGTTTTTTTCTTTCCCCAACACTAACCATTTTTTTTAATTATCTTTTGTAATACTGATATTTAATTGTAGTTTCATTTGTAAATTAATATTTGCAGTTTCTTTACTATAACTATTGAAATAAATCGATATTTGCAAAAACACTGCATGTGCTTAGTTTTCGTTGTCTGTATAAATAACAGATATTAGAACAAATTTCTCGGTATAATTTCTTATATATTTTTAATTTTTGTACCTATCTACATTTTAATCTTTAAAAGTATTGAAAATATTCAAATGATTGTATTGGGTCATTTAAAAGTATCCGCGTTTTTTTTCAATATGATGTTGGTACCCACAAATCTGCCAACACTATTCCGATTATGTCAAACGATTAAATAATTTGAAATACAGCATTTCAATTGTGTAATTCATAATTAGTGTAAAAAGTTACATTGATTTGAAAATCTGAAGAATTACGCTATGTGATGCTTTATTACTATAGAAAAGGTAAAACCAAAGAACAAAAACATGCCGAAAAATTTGTGTGGTTTACGGTGAGAATGTGAGGAGTGGTTTGCTCGATTTCCCGGAAATTTCAATATCAAAGATGCACTGAAAGTCGCTAAAAAAGCCGATGAAATTTTTTCAACTGGTATAGCAAGATCGACACGCAAGCTGTCAGGAAATGTCGGACTCCCTCCCCTAAACATCAACCACATGACAGTTTTGTGGGAATCAACATCATCATAACGAAAAACTGCGGATACTTTTTATCGATATTTTCATTAAAACTTTGACCATCTCCAAATCCATAATAGATACTTCATAATAGATGGTTTACAATATACTAAAATAAAGAACATCTTTGAAACAACACTACGAGTATGTATGATAAATTCTGTTTATACCATATTGATAATGTTAAAAAATTCTCGTTTTTTATGGCAGATATTTGAAAAACAAGGTTTTTTTATTTTTTTTTTCCGTATTTGTCAAGTTTATCTTGTGAGATTTTATTTGATGTATTAAAAAGGCTTAATGAACGTTGGGTTTGCAATAGAGAGAATAACCACAATGTATATAATCGTGAACAAGCCAAGGTCCCTAATCTTGGTGGTAAATCTTTGTGTTTCAATAATCCATATAAGTTACTAAAATTCGAAAAATTTGCACTGACTGGTATTATTGAAACAGACATTTCCACCCTGTACTATAAACTTATATTTATTTTTATTCTCTTACTACTCCTCAACACATAACGGTCAGTATTATTTTCTGAAACTAGATTTTTGCTTGTATAAGCAGTATTTGTGGCCAGAATTTTTGAAAGAAAAATTTTGAAAAAAAGAATTTTGATTTTCGTGTTTTGCCCAGTCACAATATCGACCCCAACCAGCCTTTTTTTGTATCTCTTATTTTATTTTATTTTTCCTGCATTAATAAAGAGGTAAAAATTGTGTTACGTACTTATATGAAAAGGTAGCCATTAATGGGTTAATACTTAGGAAGAAAAGTTAAATACTTGTACATAAGTACATACTCGTATCTATGTATGTATTGTTTAAAAAGTTTTACTTGTAACTACAATATCCAATATACATACTAAGTATATAAAGTTTACAGTAGATTACAACAAATAAGTAGCAGCAAGTCAGCAATACCTATATGACTTTGGCCGACAAAATCGAGATATTGCGATTTAAAAAGAAGGAATCGTTTGCAGTTCGTAAGGAGGTGAAACGAAGTCAGTTTCTAACGTTACGAGGTCTACAGAAAAATAATAAAAAATTAATCAAATATTAAGCATGATGTTGGCCGACATAAATATTAATCCTGACTTTAGCCAAAAACCAATACATGTAATCAACGCAGAATCGTAAGGAGGTGAAAAGAAGTCAATTTCCAGTTACGAGGTCTAAAGAAAAATAATAAAAAAAACAATAAAATATTAAGCATGATGTTGACCGACATGAAATTAATCCTGACTTCAGAGAAAAAACAACGCATTCAATTGATGGAGAATTATTAGGAGGTGAAACGAAGTCAAAATGTTATATTACGAGGTCTACGGTTAATTAATACAAAACAATCAAATACAGAGCATGAAGTTGCCCTACACACAGTGATTAGTGCCATAAGCAAAATTAAAAAAAAAAATTATTTATTAATACTGACTTAAAAAAAAACCAGAACCTACACCATCGAGGATTGATGGAAGGTGAAATAAAGATAGCTTCCATCGTTACGAGGTCTACGGTTAATTAATACAAACCAATAAAATAACGAGCATGAAGTTGTCCTACACACAGTGATTAGCAACATAGGAATAATTTTAAGAAATTATTTAATATATTAATACTGATTTCAAAAAAAAACCAGAACCTACAATCCATGGAGGATTGATGGAAGGTGAAATAAAACTAGTTTCCATCGTTACGAGGTCTACGGTTAATTAATACAAAACAATCAAATACTGAGCGTGAAGTTGTCCTACATACAATGATTAGCAACATAGGAACAATTTTAAAAAATTATTTAATATATTAATACTGATTTCAAAAACAAAAATTAGAACCTACAATCCATGGAGGATTGATGGAAGACCTAGGCCTGAGTTCGCTTACACCATATGAGTACTTTCAAAATTTATCGACGGCACATGGATCATAGATGATAACCCTCTAAGTTGTTGCAAAGTCAAAGAGGTATTCATGAAAGATAAGAGTGTTTAAATATGCAAACACTAAATTTATTTCATATAACTAGCTCAAATAAAATAGACTCGAAGCTATACAAAAGCTGAGAATATTTTAAGGATTCTTTAAATTAAAATAAGAGTGGTAAAGAATAGTAATAGAAAACTATTTGAAAAAGTAGTAGAAAAGATATGGAAAACAGTAGTAGAAAGGTAATAGGAAAGAGTGCTAGAAAAGTAAAGAAAATGGTAGTAGAAGGGTAGTAGAAATAATAGTTAAAAGTTTCAAAATAGTTCAAAATAGAAGTAAAAATAATAGTGGAAATAGTATTAGAAATAGTAGCATCAAGTTGTCAATCCTATGATTCAATGTCAATCCTATGTTTGCCATTGCCTGCCAAGAGGTGGTGCCGTGTAGAAAAATTGTTTTTTCAATTTTTTGATTTTGCCTGTGCCGAGATTCGAATCGCGGACACTCTGCGTAGCAGTCCAACGCACTACCACTAAGCCACAGCGACCACAAAACGTTACATTGGAAATTGGACTTCGTTTCACCTCCTTACGATTCTGCGTTGATTATATGTCGGCCAACATCATGCTTAATATTTGATTGATTTTTTATTATTTTTCTGTAGACCTCGTAACGTTGGAAACTGACTTCCTTTCACCTCCTACGAACTTTTATCGATTCCATTTTTTTAAATAATATCTCGATTTTGTCGCTCAACATCATGTAGGTGTCAGCAATTGAGGTAACGGTGGAAAATCGGAAAGTAAACACGAACTTTAAAGTATGTATTGTAATCTTAATTAACGGTTTTTAAAAATTTATTTTGTTTTTTTTATTATATCAAGGTTATAGTTTATTAGGTTTTTGGATAATATGTGGCTAAAAAGCTTTTAATTTGATAATTTCTCTTAACGTTAGGTCACAGTACAATGTCATTTGAGCAATACTTATTTTCATACGAACAAACATACATATGTACGTAGGTATGTATGTATGTATGTATGTATAGATATACATAAATATGTACCAGTATACATATTGTATGGTGGCATTTTCCTTACTCCATTGCTGAGCGCAGTATTGAACGGAACGCCATGAAAAGCATATGCAAACTGCTGCCAGTTACTACACATGTTGCACGTACTGCACGCTACAATGGAACATGCGAGTCTCTCTATTCACATTTATCGGTGTTACAGCAGCAACAGCCAACATCCAGAAGCAGTTGCAAGAACAACGGCAATAGCAACAGGGCAACATCATATGGCAGCTATATACAGGCATACATAAATGTGTGGTGGAGCACGTTTTAAATGTTTCGTTGATCTCAGACAATTTTGAGCTTTGTTGTTTTTTTTTGTTTTTTTTTTCTCTCTAGACATGTTTTCATATTTTGATTGAGTTTCTGGTGTTGAACTTTGCTGTTGTCGAAATCCATAGATTCCCCTTTTTTAATTATTGAATGTTCTTTTGTTGTGCGAGCGTCAGTGCTTACGACAGTGTTACTAGTTGCACCACGTCACTTATTTTGCAAATGTCATTAGTTTTGAAACATTATTATAAAACAACCCTAGTATGCACATATACATATTAGTGGGTACATTGAGGGTATGCATTTATGTATATATGTACGTACATATATATGTATGTATGTAAATAGTATGACAAATCGTTCTAAAAATTTTAACGATTCGTCAAAGTTCAATTGAGATATTTTTTCACCAAGCGACAATAACAAATGTGTATTACTTAAAAAATGGAGGGCATGGATACAGGAGTAAAAATTCGATAAGTTTTGTGATCTGCTATTGTGCCCGAGATTATCTTTATCAACCCTACGTTAGAGTAGATTGAAATTATAACCCCCCACTAAACAGAACAGCACTTTTCGAGAAAATGTACAATGTGCCTAGCTTTTTTTTGTAAAATTGTTATTAACTTTTGCTTCGAAGTGCCCTCAGAAATAAATTTTAAGCAAAAATTATGGACAAAAAGGATTCCTTGATCCAAAAAATCCAGGAATATACAATTTCAAAATCGGCTGATTCATAGATGGCATTCTAGTACAAGGAAAAATTTCAATTCTCTTTTGTTTTACTAATATTTGCTTCGGAGCCCCCTCAGAAATAAATTTGCAACCAAAATGTTCGCTAAATTTTTGTAACGTTTTTGTGGCGATATTAAATTATTCAGGGGTGTTTTAATGCCGATTTAGTCAGTCTGTGGGCTCGATAACTCTAGTAAAACTTATACAATCTGAACCAGACTTGGCTATCAGGAAAAAGTTAAGTAATGAAATGGGCACAATCGGTCAAGTGAATCTCTAATTCATGTACAATTTTTAAAGATGGAAATTTTTAAAACATATTTTACATATTGGGTATTCTCCATTATTCTAGACTAACTGTTGAAAAGTTGACGTCATTGGGCAAAAGCAACGCCTACCTTGCAAAGAAATAAAAGTTAATAGAGGGCAATATAAAAGGACATAGTAAAACAAATGGAAGATAGTTGAAATAGCTTCAAGAATAATTGATGCGGAATTGAGGCCATACAAGTGATATACTCAACGGAGAATATCATGCAAAAACTATTAAATTGAACCAACCGTTGAATGAAAAAATGTTTTATTCATGTACAAATATAACACGCACAACATGAGTGGATGCGAAAGGCTCGGCCTAGGCCCTCCATGGGCTGTTGTGCCATTAAAAGTAAGTAAAGTATGATTCAGGGAGTAATTTTGATATATGTATGATCATCAACTCACCGTAGCGGAAATCAACAAGTTCTAATTTGTTGTTCTGTGTAAATGAAATAGAATTTTTATGTTTAAAGATTGTTCGGGCGGAGGAGGGCTGACTTTTCTCAGTAGTAGTTGTGTGCTAGGTAGCTAAGCACCGCAGGTACATATTTCAAGAATGAATGGCGTAGTGTATTTATAAGTTAATATAGACCGATTCGAGAATGTAAACTTGTTCAGTTACCTTTCGGCATACATACCAAATAGTGTTCTTATGATTATCGTTAGAAATAGAGCCAATAAGAACCAAACAACACAAGACAACTACTATCTTTGGATAAATTGTTGAACATGTGCAGAGCACAAATATAATAGCAGAAACCAAATCATAAACAGAAATTAAAAATAAAACCGAAATTAAGCCACGATTTGGGAATGTAGAAGTACATGCATACAAACATAAATACGTATAACTAAGATCTTCAATTCCTCGTGCTATTTTACAATTTACAACAAAACATTCGATTGAAGTTTTCTGCAAGGGGAAATAGAAAAAATATGAATTAATAAAAAATTTTATTTTTAGAAATGGATATTTTTCATTTCTGACATCACCACAGCAATAAGCATCAATATCAGCATCGCTTACAGCCACGAGCGGCTCTAAGTAGACAATGATCTCAAATTCAAAGTTCATTTGTTTGACTGAAATTCATCGATGCTAAGCATATGGACCACTAACTGCTCAATAGATGCCTGCTGCTTATCAAATTCAATTTTAAAAATATAAATATGTACTTATATATGTTAATTTTTTAATGAGAAAACCGATTTTTCTTGATTTTGTCCATCGAGTACCTCACTAGAATAACCAAATATTAAGAAACTAGCATTAGCATGGTCGCTGTGACGTAGTTGGTAGTGTTTTGGCCTGCTACGCAGTGCATCCGGTATTCAAATCTCGGCACAGGCAAATCAAACAGTAGAAAAACTATTTTTCTACCCGGCACCATCTCTAGGCTATTGTGCACTTAAAAGAAAGAAAGGAAACGTTTATAAAGTCAGATCTTTTTTTTGTCACGAGCTCCTAGTTTTGGGAGACCCACAATTAGTATTTCCCTTCTACTTAACGGATTAAACCCATTGCCCTGCACCTGGGCACTTGGCTGTACTGATTTTAGTTGAGTTTGTTATAAAATTTCGTTCGGGTTATCATTTTAAGAATTTCATACAATCAAAACATTCAACATTAACAAACTCGCTTAGTGTAATGTGAATTTCACATATTTATGGTATGTACTATGTATATGTATATTATTTAAGTTACTTACCATCGCCAGATATACTGCCTTGAGAACTATGCGAGTCTTCTGAAACAAATTTTGGAATACATTCACATTAAAAATATTAGAAAATTTATTTTCAGAATACATACATATGAGTATATACTAGATATGTACATAAATAACTTAATTAGTAATTATACGTTTAAAATAATAAAATTTATTTATGCTGAATTTGAAAAAAAAAAATTCTCCAAAATAATTTTTCGGAAATGAAAGAGGTACCTAATGTAAAAATAAATAATGTGAAATTTTCTATAACCAGGAAGTTTGCCTCTGAGAGTGAAATTTGTAGGACTTCAAAATAGTAATTATACTAACTCACCGATTTAAATACCTCACCCCAGTTACTTTGATCTGTCCATTAAAAAAATTAAGGCGTATCAACTCAACGGGAAAATTTGGAGCGCATCTCTACGAAGTACTTTAGGAACGTTGACTTTTTGCTTTTCTGGATGCTTGTAGGAGCTCTCAATAATTTTCAGAGACTGCAGCATTTGTTTCTAAGAATTGCTTGGAAAACCAATGATAGCCGTTTTTAATAATTTATGAGCAAAAAGAAAACACCTGATCATTTTTTTACACGGTAGATACGTTTCCGAAAAACTGTGGGCAGACAGAAATTCAATATACACTGGCGGTCACGAAAACCGCACCACTGGTAACACTTTTTTAATAAGTAAAAATTTGGGTAATTTACTTATTTTTTCTTGCTACGATAAAGGGGATGTCCCGGTTTAAATTATTCCAAATGTGTTGACAACAGAAATTAGTTATTTTAGTTCATTTGTTTAACGTAGAAGGGTTTTTTGTGAAATAGTTGCAGTAATGAGTGCAAAATGAGTAGAAAAAATAATTTTTCTACACGGCAACAACTCTTGGCAGGCAATAGCAAACGTACAAGAGTAAAAATTGCTATGAAAATCTATTCACTTCGCCGTTCGGATTCGGCATTAAACTGTAGGTCCCTTCTATTCAATAACAAATATAACACGCACAACATGAGTGGATGCGAAAAGCTCGGCCTAGGCCCGCCATGGGTTGTTGTGCCATTAAAAGTTTAGAAAGTAAAGTAAAAAGTAATGAATACAAAATATAAGCAGCTGACACATGACAAAAAAGTCGCTGTACTTACATTAGTGGACCAAGGACTTTCCTACCGGAAAATTGGTGAAAAATTGGGTTGCTGACATTCCACAATTGTCGGTTTTAAAAAACAAAGAATACTATTGAGTCCCTGGAGAGGAAAAAAGGACCTGGTCCTAAATGTGCAACCAGTAACAAAATTGATAGCCTTATAAAAAATATTAGCACAAAGGATCGATTTAAAAGTACAGTAACTATTCGGGCTTAGCTAGAAACCTATCATTGCGTAAATATTAGTTTTGAAACTGTACGCAGGAGACTGTGAGAAGCTGGTTTATATGGAAGGCGTCCTGCAAAAAAGCCATTGTTGACTTAAAAAATGAAAAAAGCGCGTCTAGCTTGGGCTAAAAACTATAAAAACTGGACACTGGAGCAGTGCCGAAATGTCATCTGGTCTGATGAAAGCAAATTTAACCTGCTATGCGCCGATAATTTGCCGTACGTGCGCCGTTCCAATGGTGAACATTATAAAGAAAACTGTATTGTAAAAACAGTGAAATTCCCACAGAACCAGATGATTTGGGGATGCTTTTCCTACTACGTACGTGGTCCTTTGTACTGTTTAGAAGGAACTACGAACGCTGAAAAGTAGGGGCAAGTCATAAAGGAAAACTTAGTGCCAGCTCTTGAAGAGCATTTATCCTGCAGTATGAACGCAATTTTCCAGGACGATTCTGCGCCTTGCCACCGTGCAAAATCGGTAAATTTTGCATGCTATCTTTTGTTTGATTCTTACAGAATGTAAAATTAAAAACAGAACATTTAAAAATAAAATCCTTTTTTTACAGGTTGAAAAAATATTCACGGACATCGGAATTTCACGCCTTGGCCGGGAAACTCGCCCGATTTGAATCCTATCGAGCACTTATGGTATATTATGAAGCGAAATGTTGCTGACCAGAAGCCCGAAAATAAAAAAAAATTTATTTTAGCATTAAATTAAGTTTGGTATAAAAGATAACCAGATAAAGTGGTGGCTGTGGTGTAGTGGTAGTGCATTGGACTGCGTGTCCGGGGTTCGAATCTCGGCACAGGCAAAATCAAAAAGTAGAAAAAATAATTTTTCTACATGGCACCACCTCTTGGCAGACAATGGCAAACCTACAAGAGTAAAAATTGCCTATAAAAAGCTTTTCACTTCACCGTTCGGATACAAATTTTGGTTGATTCGATGCCGTCAAGGATAATGGCTGTAACACGGGCTAAACGAGGAGCAGCTGATAATTTTTTTTTGTAGCTTGATGTTAGTTCTTGAAAACCATTTTAAAGACTAATAAATATTGTTTACTTTACTTTACTTTTAATGGCACAACAGCCCATGGAGGGCGTAGGCCGAGCTTTTTCTCATTCACTCATGTTGTGCTTGTTATATTTGTATATGTATGAATGGAAGGGACCTACAGTTTAATGCCGAATCCGAACGGCGAAGTGAAAAGCTTTACATAGCAATTTTTACTCTTGTAGGTTTGCCATTGCCTGCTAAGAGGTGGTGCCGTGTAGAAAAATTATTTGTTTTCTACTTTTTTTTAAATTTTTTTTTTTATTTTGCCTGGGCCGAGATTCGAACCCCGGACACTTTGCGTAGCAGTCCAACGCATTACCACTACGCCACACCAACCACATAAATATTGTTTAGTTTTGAATATTATAAAAATAAATTACATTTTCTTCAAAATTTAAAAATTTCTCTTGTATTTAAGTTTTTGTTAAAACTAATACGTTTTTGAGCTCCAGTAATATTTTTCCGTTCTTACACTTTGCATAATTTTAAAATCATAATAATATTTAAAAAATATATAAATATTCCCCAACATAAAAATCATTATTTTTGTATTTTCATGTTGTTTTGAAATGGTGCGGTTTTCGTGACCGCTAGTGTACATATATAAAACTTTTTATGTGTTCCAATCAAAGAATTATAAAACTTTTTTTTAATTTTCTTTTGAATTTTATTTTATGAATGTGGCACATTGATATGAATTTGTTTATTTTCAGTAAAAACTAAAGTAAAGCAACTAAACATAACATAATCAAAATAAAATTACTAAAACTCAAAGTAACACATAGCTTCGTCATTACCTTTTGGAGCAGATATGATTTGTTCGTTTGATGCAAGGCGATCTAGAATTTGAATTTTTGTGTTGAAACTAATCGTTTTCCTTTTTCCTGATACAATAGTTTTGTTTTACAATACATAATGTGTAGGTCTGTTCCATTATTTTTGCACTAAGTCTGGTAAAATGAGAGTTAACAGAAAATACTCTCCATGAGGGACAACAATGCACAAAAGTAAGGGAACGCAAGAAACCATATTCTTGTCCGAAACAAAACGTCCAATTGTAAAAGCACAAACTTCAGTCGGGAATGTTCAAATTGTAGTCAAAAAATTAACAAATGTACAAAAGCATAAGTTTTCAAATATTTTTTAACATTTTCCTTTCTTAATTAGAACTGAAACATCTAATACTTTGTCACTTTTTACGTTTTAACCCGGAGAAAAAGTACGGGCTATTTCGTTCAAGAAGAACAAGACAATTACTCTCTCATCGTTGTTCTCATTTGCAAGTTTTTCGAGTTCCAGAACACTTTTTGGACTGTTTTATGTGAACGGAACGGACCTAATAATGGATATTTTTGGTTGGCACCTCTTCTGGCTTTTTGAATGTTAAAACGCAAGTTAGCTTCGTCGTTCACAATGGTCTGAAGTAATTTGAGGTGACACCAAAAGATGTTTCTTTATTTCTAAAGATGGCTCACAAGTTACTCTTTTATTTCGGAAAGTGATTAAAAACCAATTTATTTTTGCAAAACCGTATAAAAAAATAAAACCTTGTTAGAATAGTCAATCGGAGACGATTAAGCATCCGTGCGAAAAAAAACCGTGTAAAACAAGGATCAAGTGTATATATTTCTCTCATGTTATTTTTTTTTTGAACGGGACCGAGTGTAGGTATTCTAGACCCAGCTGCCAAATTCCATCGACAGACAAACCATTCAGCGTACAGAAGCGTATGAATGGATGAGTTGGATATGTTAGATGGCATGCATCATGACATCTTATGTGATTTCTTTATATGAATGGAAGATATTATTTGTGAAATAAAACTAAGTTTTTTTACTTTCTAAGTTTCATATATAATTTTTTTTTAAATCAATGAAAACTTTGAAATTTAAAAAATAAATTTATTTAGTGTGGTTTTTTTTCTTTTTTTTTTGGTGAATTTTTAAAATGTTACATTTTATAAAGAAAATATACTTTATATTTATTTATACCTATATAGTTAGCACAGATCGCATATATATAAATTTCTCATTTCTTATTTATTGAAAATTCAAAAAAATTCAGAAATTTTACGAAAGTGAATGAAATTTTTATTTGGATCGATAAATCAATTTAAGCTGCTCCTGCCATTTACTTTTTAAAGATAATTTCACTTAAATGTTGCCCGCGGCTACGCTTCAAGTGGTCCATTCTGAAGGTCCAATTTTGGCAAACTTTTTCACACCAGAATCTCACTAATGGCGCAATGTTCAATGTTGGCTTCCAAAGCAGCAATCGTGTTTGGCTTGTCCCTATCGAGAGGCTTAACATAGCCCCACAAAAAATAGTTTAACGGGGTCAAATCACACGATCTTGGTGGCCAATTGACTACACCAAAACGTGAGATTAACTGCTCACTAAATTCGCCTCTCAATAGATGCATGGTTTCGCGTGCTGTGTGGTATGTTGGAACCACATGTCGGCCGAGTCCAATTCTTGCGTTTTCGACAAAAAAATTCTATTATCATCGAACGGTACCTTTCTCCATTGACCGTAACGTTGCGGCCTTCATCATCTTTGAATAAGTACGGACCAATGATGCCGCCTGCCCATAACCCGCACCAAACATTGCATTTTTCGCGATGCATTGGTAGCTGCTGAATTGACTCTGACTGGTCTTCACTCCAACTACGGCAATTCTGCTTATTCACGTATCCATTGAGCCAAAAATGAGCCTCGTCGCTGAAGACAATTTTGCGAAAAAAAAACTAATCCCATCCATTCACAGAAAATTCGGCGTTGTGGTAGATCGCCTGGCTTCAGTTCTTGCTCCAGCTGTAATTTGTATGGCATTAATCCGAGAACTTTGCGTAAAATCTTCCAGGTGGTCGAATAACACAAACCCAATTGCTGCGATCGGCGCATTATGGACATATCGCGATCTTCTTCAACACTGGCGGATACAGCAGCAATATTCTCTTCAGTTCGCACTATGGATACGATTTGGTGGATTGATGTCCAATAAAGTGAAATTTGGTCACAATGAGCTGAATAGCCTGCTCTGTGGGTCGATTATGACGACCATAAAATGGATGTAGCTTGTGAAATACATTTTTCACAGAGTACGAATTTTGATAATAAATTTCAATAATTTGCAAACGCTGTTCAGGCGTAAGTATATTCATGATGACATGGCAAACCAAACTGAGTATTTTTTTCTTTGACACATGTCGAGAATCACGCGTGAACTGTCAGAAATATAAACATCAAAAACCTTTATATCGCAGCCGTAGGTATTCAGCTTTGATTTGTAGCATCTCAAGGTTTTGGTGCAAGGACGACCTAAATATTAACTATGACATATCTTTGAAACTTTTTGTACTGTGTGAATAACTGAGAGGTTTGACAATAACATGTTTCGGAAAAGATGTTTGTGAGACTGGAAAAGGGGGCGGAACAATTCTCATAACTTTTTCAGGGCCGGTCAGCGAAGTTTGGCTAAGCCCAGCTACATATTTCATGGTTTTGCTTTGTAACTAAGAGAAATCTCCTTCCGCCACTCTCGGGGGCTCTGCTCAGTCGCGACATTTTTATGCTTATATAGTCGAAAGTAAGTAAGTATGTACACAAGGTTAATATTTTTACATGTTTCAGAAAAAACTCATTTTATCGTTGTTGGAAATAATTTTCCAAAAAATTCTTTTGTTTTTGCATTGTTGCTACTATATAAAGTAAGCAAAATCATGTGTTAATGATCAATGTTAAAAAAAATAATGATATATTGATGAAGCTTACTGGCATTATAAGTATTAAAGTAATAAGCGTCAGAATTATTTGCACACTAACAAATACTAGCTTATTGTTTAACTTATCAGATAATTTCAATTGTGTGTTACACGACCCTTGGCGTCAATTACGGCTTGAAGTCGGCCTGAAATTGTTTCGGTCAAAGTGTGTACAAACTCGATTGCCAATCGTTGTTCGTTGTTAGCTTATAAATGCCCAAACATTTTCAAAGATGTTCAGATCTGGGCTCTGAGGAGGCCACGGGAGAACAGCTTGATCGAGTTGACGTAAAAATTTTGTAGGGATCCTTTATGACATGGGTCATTAACGTGTTGTAGTATCCAACTTTTTTTACTTTTTTTTCCAAATCTATTTAAGGGCTGCACTGCTTTACTTTTTAAGCTTTGAGGAAGTTGCATGAATTTTCTTCCAAAAGACCCCTGAAAGGGAAATTCATCTGTCCACAAGACATTGTGCCAAAATTTTATAGGCTTGTTGATGTATTCTAGAGCAAAGGCAAGGCGTTTAGTTTCATTAGCTGGAGTAATATGGCATTAATGATTTTACGCTTACGGTAGGATTTGATACAGTTGCTTTTTAATCTGCGACGTATCGTAGCCTCACTCACTTGCGTTCCAATCAACTTTTCGGACTCTTTGTACAGGACAAATTTCGGAATTTCCTCGTACATCTGTCACTAATAGCCTGCTTTCTCTTTTATTGAATATGGCTTTTCGTCCAATTCTCTGCTTATTTTGTAGGTTTCCGTACGTATCTTTCTTTTTCATCAAATTATACACCGTTTTACACGAATTTTTATAAATTTTTACTAAGTCCTGCAGAAACACCACATTTAAATTTGGTCACAATTTCAGCTCGCGTCTCAATGCTTAGTTCCCTTGTTTTGATCATTTTGATTAATGAAAATGCAAAATTTTGTCCATTGACAACGACTGCATTTCACAAAAACGAACGTAATACTGATCCATTCTTCTAGTGTGTAAATAATTTTGACGCTAATAAAGTGTGTGTGAATACTTACGATCCCAGAAGCTTCATATTTCAAAATAATTTTTTGAAAAATTATTTCCAACAACAATAAAATTAGCTTTTTCTGAAACTTGTAAAAATATTAACCTTGTGTAAATACTTTCGACAATGGCTGTACATATGAAGGTTAATATTTTTGTATAATAAACGAAATGCAATAGTTTCTGCAGTTGCATATGCTCATTTGTGTGCTTATCGGGTATTTTTTATATGTTATGTACCTACCCTAGTGCGACTTACGTGTGTTACGCGAAATGTTAGCTGGCAGTGACTATAAAAATGCGTGTAACCACTTCCATTTCAATATTGCTTTGTCATATATGCCTTTTCTGCTCTTGACGAGAAACTACAAATTAATGCTGATAAATAAGAAACATATTTTTTTTTGTGTTTTAGAGTTACTTTGTAGGCTTTTCCGAAGAAAAGGAAATTAGAAATTTACACATGTATGTATATTCTATCTATATAGATATCTAAACAAAATAAAGTTTATTCTTGATAAAATATAACGTAAACAAAAAATAAGTAAAAATATTTTTTTTTTGGATTATAAATTATCCTTGATGAAAATCTTTGCCTTAATTTGAAATGGGGTTGAAATTAGATACATATAAGTTAACACCCTGTGCACTCAATACACCTGCGCAAAAGTGCTAACGATGCGTCTGCGCTACTGCACGAGCATCCGGCGTGATGTCAGCAGTGCAGCAACGTTGAAACGTTACGCCACCGTTGCTGCATCGTGGGAAACGCCGAATCAGCGCAATGTAGGGTAGAGTTAAGGTTTAGAATAAGTTTGATTTAGTTAAAAATGTCATTCTTAAACAGAGCGGGAAACGGACCGGTGGGGTAAAATTAACTTATAACGTTTTAAATCTGTGAGTTTTATTTGCCGCTGTGGCTGCGGCTTGTATATTTTTTTAGGGCTCCCTCCTGGGATGCCCTTAACTGGCGCCCGAGCAGGGACCCACAAGTGAAGTGTGGGTTCCAGGCTGGGTTCCACAAGGATGTGCGCTACAAGTGATGCGATAAAAATATAATTAATTGAATCAAGTGAAATACAGAGCAAAAGATGTGATAAAAATCGAATTATGTAAAATGCACAGCGATTCACCACCCGTAAGGGGGGACCCTCCTGGCATTGATGGAAGGTTTTCAGAAAAAAAATAAATTTAAAAATAAAAATAATAAAAAGTGTAGTTTGCACACAGTAGCCGTGTCCTTGTGAACCCAAGCGACCGGTTCAGTGGAGTCGATTGTGCCCCAGTAGGTTGCTTGCAACTATCAACGCTTGCGACTAAAAAGGACGAAAACACAACGCTCTCAGAACCGATGCCCCGCTTGGAAGGGTCGGGATGTGAATTTCAATGATCCTTCCCTTCCACAGCGGTGTAATGAAATTTGTCTTTCCAGTGGAAATCCTGATGTCACGTCCTGAGACAACGATAACACTGTGAGAAGCTGGAATTTCAAAATAACAAATTAAATTAAGAGTAAATTATAACTAAGTTAAAGGAAAAAAGGAAGCGGAAAGCATTCCAAAAAGCAATATAAGATAAAGAAAAAAGGAAGCGGAAAGCATTCCAAAAAGCAATATAAAATTAAGGCATAAAAAAAAAAAGTGCTAAATTTAATAAAAGTGCAATTAAAAGTGCGAGTGCTGACCAGTGTTGCGACTACAGTTAAAATATCCATTGACTGAAGTGGTGGATGAACCCTCAGCGTTTTGCGACGAGGAGATTCATCAGGGTTCGACTTCTTGTCAGGATATCACAAAGCACAATAGCACTTAAAACTCGCACCTGGTAAGCACATAAAAAGCACTTGGATATTATTGACTAAAATGGTGGATGGTTCTCACGATCTTGTGGGACATCGAGGTTCGACTCCTTGTCAATAGTATTACAAACAAATTTAAGCACATAAAAAGCACTTGGATATTATTGACTAAAATGGTGGATGATCCTCACAATACTGTAGGACATCGAGGTTCGACTCCTTGTCAATAATATTGCAAACATATTAAAGCAAAAAAATTTGCAAAACTCGCACAAAAAGGAAAATTGTCTCTAGCAATACCCTACTAAAATATTAAATCATTAACACAAACCAATATTCAATTATTAACGCAAATCTAATTTAATCTACTAAGGAGTTAATTCATTCATTTACCTCTCTAATAATACCCTACTAAAACATTAAATCATTAACACAAATCTAATTTAATCTACTAACAACAATGTACTTAGAGTTTATTAACCTAAAAAGAGAAATTCAAACCCAATTGCATATTTTACTAAGTATACATTAGCTAATTTACTAACCACAACGTACTAACCTCATATTAACTCTACTCAACTACATAAGGATGCTGCTATTCTCGGCCACATATGGGCTCAATATCTTTCGTTTTGAGGCTCCAATTGTTACAATTCACCGTGGCAATGGCTGGATCGTTAATGGCCATTTCAACCTGGTACACGTCATCAACCTTCAATCCTTCTCCAAATCGCTGAACGACCTGGTAAACTCCTTGGAGCACAGCGACAGAAACGCGCAAATGACTGCGATTATCGACTTTCATCTTCATCAGGCCAAAGAAAGGCTAGACGAGCTGCAACATATCAAACATAGAAACGCGCGTTCGATTGAGTGGCTGGGATCCGCTTGGAAGTGGCTAGCAGGATCGCCTGACGCAACGGATTGGAACCAAATTCTACAAAGCCAAGGCGAGGTCATAGAGAACAGCAACCAACAGTACAAAATCAACGAGAAGCTGTTCGGCATCACGCATGAAGCCATCGAAAAAATTAATCAAATTATTACTCGATTAAACGCCATCAGCAAAAATGAGAATTCCCCAAACCTGGAGTACGATGTCCTGAATAAGGTACTGATCCTGAAAGAACAAATCAACGAAATCATCCGGGGCTGCCAACTGGCTAAGAGCGGAATCGTGAACAGTAACCTCCTCGACAAAGAAGAAATTAATAACATCATTGCTGAAATAGAAACGCTTCCATATCAGAATGTCATCGAGGCTATTGAACATGGGAAACCATCCGTATTCACTAACGGAACTATGCTTCTCTACGTCCTGGCCATGCCAAAGATTAAGAAAGAAGAGTATCATCTGCTGATCACGAGGTCTACAGTTTCCCGAGGCAAACGGATAGATTTGGAATTCGACAGAGTATTAGTCAACCAGAAGGAAACCTACGGTATCGTCAAGGATTGCCTCTCCATAAGCAACTCTACGGTGTGTAAAGAAACTGCGTTGAAAAAACTTCCCGAAGAAAGCTGCATCCCAAGGCTGATTAAAGGTGGAAACGCGAGCTGTCGATTCCTAACGGACAGCCAGGAAACCATAGAGCTGATTGATGAAGACACGCTTTTCTTAACGAATTTCCAAGGGAACGTAATTGCAACTAATTCTTCGAGCTTCCTTAATGGCACCTTTGTTATCCAAATGAACAACGAGACGATTCATGTCAAGGACAGGGTCTTCTCTAGTCGCTCCGTAACCAACTTGCGCGCATTGCCGCCCGTCCTGACCACGGTAACGAAGGAAGGACACCGCCTCAATCTCGAATATATCCACGACATCAGTCTCCAGAATGTGAAGTATCTGAACACGTTAAATGGCAAGATTAATCTTTCTATCGTTACAGAAATGTTAGTCGTTTCCTTGTCAATTTACCTGGCCTACTATAAAATTAACTTATAACGTTTTAAATCTGTGAGTTTTATTTGCCGCTGTGGCTGCGGCTTGTATATTTTTTTAGGGCTCCCTCCTGGGATGCCCTTAACTTATATGAAATATATAAAGTAATCAAATGAAAAACTTACTTTTTTTCTCAAATAATAATATGCCATCTAACATATCAAACTCGTCCATTCATATATATTTTATACGCTATGGGTGAGGTTTGTCAGTTGGGTCGACAATACCAAATACCAAACCCAGTTCAAAAAAATGTTTCAGCAACATCGTGAGCGAAATGCGTTCTCTTTACAATATATTGTGTTCTCATTCTTTCTACAAAACTGAACATAGTACACTTGTACTTCGGTACGTTCGGATAAAAAGGAGAAAGAGACATGTATTCGGTGTCAGCGAGCACAGCTGATTAACACCTAAGTAGTAGTTAACGTACGAACACAATGGTTGCTGCAAGGTCATTGCATCGTGACAACAACTTGGTGTCTGCAGGAAATTTCAGTCTAAAACGACTAAAACTGAATGAACCCATCTTCGAGTGAATCTTCGCAATTTCCACAAATTATTTATTTTATACCGATAAAAACAATAACATTAAATAGAACACTTCAGTAATTTATTTATTTTCAAAAAAATAACATAAACAAGCTAATTGTACAATTTCACGGTTGATAGTTTTTTATTTTTTCTGCATGTCAAAATAGAATAAAATTGAAGTCGACGACAGCGGCAATTTGCGCATTGGCACAATGATGAAGTGTCGCAGCCAATATGTTCGTCTTCATGAGAATGATATTTAAATGTTGACAGATGGCGCAATGTCGTTGCCGAGTCCATTGTGTTCGTACTCCATTTTTTTACGACACTTCGAATGAGAGGTCAAGGAAATATCACAACAGAAAATTACTGAATTTCGCATAATAAAGAACGCAAAAATGCGCAAACATTTCCAGATCCAACTTTTTGAGGTTTTCAAAATTAAAAGTACCCGAAGTTGTTTGATTAAAAAGTATTTAAGAATTTAAACTTCTTACTTTTCGAATCATTTCTCATTTGTAAGTACAATGATGATTGATTGATGGTAAACTCGTACAATTGTGCTCTACTAACTGTAACGTAATGTTATGGTGTAACACATTTCACCAACTTATAATTGAGTCGGTCCTTATTTATATATCGAAGTGCGAATTTTTCGCAAAATTCTCTACTTACCAGCATTGTTCTGCGTTTCATTCATTGCGGTTATCCATTCCACTGCTGTTTGTGGCATAAAGTTCGTTGTAGCACTTGTAATCGCACCCGATGATGAGTTAGCAGCTGAAACGGCAACAGACCCAACGACACCACTACTGCTGCTGGAATAATCTTCCAATTTGTGTGCTAAAATAAATAAAGTATCAAACATTCATCATGACGACCAATATTGATTTTTCTAATAAATCCAATACTAGGTAATTTGAATTTGTTGAACATAAATCTGAAACCCATTTTCGAGTTGCTATTCATAAGAATTTCCGAGAAACTACAAATAAATCGTAAATTAGTCTTCAACCTATGCTCCATGGATCCTCGGAGCTCCAACAATTTTTCCAAGGGCTCCGCGCTAGTAAGTTCTACTTTTAAAGCAGTAAGTTAATCTTTAAATTTATGTAACTAAGTTTACACTTGAAAGAAAATTTTGTATATTTTTCGTAACGTTTTTATTTAAAAAAATATATATATATTACGTTAGATTACATTAGCTTATAAATTTTGGTTAAATAAATTTTTCTAAAAAAATTCGTTTTTGAGATAATTGCGCAAAAATTTTTGCTTCTTCTGTTATTAGCCGAAATATCGAGAAAGGTTGATCCAAATAACATGAACGTATATAGTTCGAAAGATATGTTGTATGGATTTTAAGGCCTTATTTGAAAATCACTCACTTCCAGTTCTTCCATTGAGATTTTCCGTCGAAAATTCTACTGTTTCAATATAGGACTGCATCCCACTACGCCTCCTTTCAGTTCTTCTGTATCCGCCCCTGAATAAATGTAGGTACTCGTATGAGTGTTAAATCTTCGTATTCTCTGTTGACATTTGCGTTCCACATTAGTCTTACATTAATATACTAGTGTCAGCAGACACTGTATAAGTTGTAGTAAATGGGGGACGAGGTAGTGGAGAGAAACTCTTTTTATGTTTAAATTCATTTCGGTCTGCAAATCATGGCATAATATAATATGTTATTATAAATGTTTTTTTATTAATCTCATTTTTTTTTTGCGTACAAAAAATGTGCGCTACATTTCATAAACAAAAGATTCAAATTCTTACATTTACATTTGTTTTGGAAAACAATAGGAAAAGAGGATGCAAGCTTAAAAAACTTGTGAATGCTTTACATATGTAGTAGCTACTAAGTGATATGCAAAATGAACTCAAATACGAAAGGAAAAGAGTGAGAACGAATGAAAGAAAAAACTTAGAAACAAACAATGAAAATACCGAAAAATTTTAGTAAATTTGAACAGTAACAATATTAAAACACATACATAGTTCATACATACATAAATATGTATTCAAGGGTATGTATGTATGAGGATATATCCGATGCGCATCTGCGGCAACGTTGAAGAGCATCTTTTACTACACTCAAATGTATCCCATTCTATCTTTTCTTTATTTTACATGGCCGGAAAGAAATGTGCATTTCTTGTGCTTCCAAAATAAGCGTACTCGTACAATGCTTTCTGCTTTCAGTGTTCATAACAATAATAAGTAGGCAGGGAAAGAAGAATGCGCTGTCTCCTTCGACTACATAAAAAGGAGAGCAATGAAGCAAGCACCAATCTCAAAGCTAGGTACAGTAAATCCCGGTTAAGTACTTCCCCTCTTAATTGTCATTACCGCCTGTAATTTGCCGTAACTTAATTTTTTCTGCAAATAGTCATATAAATTTTCCCTTTTAAGTGCCTCTCACTTTAGTACGACATCCACTACATTTTCTGCTCCTATAAAAGAAATTACTTATAATTCGACCCTTTTAAGTGCCACTTTAAAAATTTATATGTACATATTTATGATAAATTGTCATATGATTGACCAAATTTTAAATATCGGGTCATATAAAAAGCATCCGTTCGTTACAAAAAAAGAGATGCAGAAAGACGCGATATCGAAATGATACGGGAGAGGAACGAGGTCCGAAAATTCTTTGAAAGGATAAGACGCCTGACTGATGGTTTGAAGACCGGGGTCTCTTCCTGATGAAGATGGAAATTTTGGGACAGATGTCCAGGAGATAAAGAGATTGTGGAGATTATGTATCTTTTCTCGGCTGCTTAATGACGATGACGGCAATAATCCCGCCACTGCGGAATCCACTCCGGAAACCCCAATCACTGACGGCGTTGAAGTACCGCCGCCCGACTATGAAGAGTTCTTAACAGATATCGCTTGGCTGTAAAAAAATAAGGCTTCAGGTGCAGATGGCCTGCCTGCTGAGTTGTTTAAGACCGGAGGCGAAGAGCTCAAAAAACGCATGCATGAGCTTCTATGCAGAATATGGTCAGACTAAAGCATGCCAAGTGATTGGAACCTCAGCGTACTCTGCCCAATCCATAAGAAAGGTGATTCCATAGTTTGCGCCAACTATATATATATAAGTGATATAAGTCTTCTTAATTTTGCATATAAGGTTCTATCGAACGTACTGTGCGCAAGACTGAAGCCCATCTTCAACAAACTGATTGAACCTTATCAGTGTGGCTTCAGGCCTGGTAAATCCTTCGTCGACCAGATATTCACGCTACGCCAAATCCTGGAAAAGAGCTGAGAACATTGGATCGACACCCACCATCAATCTATTCGTCGATTATAAAGCAGTCTTCCCTGCAAAGCTCATTCGTCTTTGCAATATGACTCTGACCGACACCACCAGCGCAGCTAAAATTGGGGCAGGCCTATCCGCGCCATTTGATACCAAAAGATGTTTCAGATAAGGTGACTCCCTATCGTGCGAATTCTTTAACTTTATGTAGGCTTCACAGATTGCCAGAAGTTTGTCTTGAGGGCAGTAATACCAATCGTGCCCAGAAATGTGAAAGTATTTCTTTCTTCAGCAAACGTGCTTTCAATCAAATTTTTCAAATAAAGGAAAAAATTAAAGAAGCGTAACTCCGGGATGTTATTGTACGCTTTAAATACTTTAAATATAATGTGTTAAAATTTACAATGTCAGGAAGTATTGAAATCTTTGCTATTGCAGTTATTACAAAATAAAATTACTATTAAGTATTAAGTACTTATACTTTACTTTACCTTTAATCTTCTCGTCATTTTGTGGTGTTATATATGTAACATGATGTTGATGTTGTTGTTGCTGGTGTTGTTGTTGGTGTTGTTGTTGTTGTTGTTGGTGTTGATGTTGATTGAGGTGCACATGATGTGCTGCTGTATGCGTGACATGATGTGACGTTTGTAAATGTGTGTTACTGTTTAGTTGTAGCGTGTGTGGTGCTGCTGTGTTCGTTGGTTGCGCATGTTGCAAATGCTGCACAACATGATGATGGTGAATATGATGGCCGACCGTACCGCTATGATGTTGTGATATCACTGGCGGTAATGAATTGATACCATGACTTAAGTGCGGTGTTTGCATTTCCATAGTGACCATACCACGAGCTCCTGTAAACACAATAAAGCGAATATATACAATAAAAATTTACATCGTTTGAAGCCCACATTAGTATCCGTCAAGGAGGCATATTGTCACCATTGCTGTTTGGTTTGTTATACTTTTTTTTTACTTTTAATGGCACAACAGCCCATGGAGGGCCTAGGACGAGCTTTTCGCATCCACTCATGTTGTGCGTATTATATTTGTACATGAATGGAAGGGACCTACAGTTTAATTCCGAATCCGAATGGCGAAATGAAAATCTTTTCATAAGCAATTTTTACTCTTGTAGGGTTGCCTACCAAGAGGTGGTGCGGTGTAGAGAAATTATTTTTTCTATTTTTTTTGATTTTGCTTGTGCCGAGATTCGAACCCCGAACACTCTGCGTAGCAGTCCAACGCACTACCACTACGCCACAGCGTACCACTACGCCACAGGAGACGTAAATATTTTCCACCTGGAAGTTCGGGTACGTATTCTTTAAGTAGGCGCGGTTATTTTCCGACTTTGATGATTTTCGCAAGAAATATTTAAACCCACTCGCTTAACCCAATTTTCGTGTCAATTTTTCCCTTTCCACTTGTGTACCCTATAATTTCACTAACAAATCTTACTGTGGCATTATTAACCGTTCCAATTATTTTTCAAGTTTTTCAATTTTGAAGAGAGTATTTTACCTTTCAAAATACACTAAAAAATCAGCTGTTTTTGCAAATATTTACAAAATAATCGATTTACCGCTTTGTTAAGAAAATGCTCACTGAGTTGTTTTAATTCGTTCTACTACATATTTCCTTTAGTTTCCCCTTTGTATGGGGGGTACCACGCTAAACTGCCCGATATTGCTCTTTTCCGAACTTAGCCTGTGTCGGGATTTAAGAAATATCGCTTGATACAATGCCCTAAAAGTTCTGGGCATGTCATTTCGAAGGCCTAGTTGTCCTAAACTAAGAACCCATCTAATGCTCATATGTGATTTTTGCCGGAAATTTCATGCTGATAGTGTACATAATTTGCAATTTCATAAACTTTCTGCTCATCATCATTGTATCGTCATCTCATATGCTATAAACTTTTTTTTTTTACTTTTTTCAAGGGTTTTATGGTCTATCCACTAAATGATTTAATTGTGATCAGTAATTTTCTTCCACTATTTTTATTTCTTTTTTTGTTCCATAAAATTTTGACACAGTATTCTTGCAAATTGCTAGCTACCATCTTATTTCTTTTTCCTTATTCTCTTTCTTTTAATTAAATTATTTTCCACTCTTTGCGCAGCGGAAGCAAAACAAGTACACCTTTTACATAATGAAAGATAACAAGCGCAAAAGTGTGCGGCAGCGGCTGAAAGGTTTAGGCGCGTGCGCGTATATTTGCAGACAACAACGAACGCGAGGACTATATCATTTACTTGTGGCTGGTGGTGCACATTGAGCAGTAAAATAGCATACCAGTATGTGTAGCTGTGTAGATACTTGTACTAGCGGGTCCAGGGGTTGTGGAAGGGGGGTCGGGTGAGGTATTTTCGCTCAATCATTGTGTCTTTTTTTTTATGAGTCGAGATTTACATCGGGAAGGTGGTATGGGCAACGTATTTTATCGCCAAAGACTCCCCGAACGCCCGCCACCCCCTCCCCCATTGGATCCATTGGGTAGTGGGTATTTGTATGTATATCATTCTGTCTTTTTTTTCATGAGTCGAGATTTACATCGGGAAGGTGGTTTGGTACAAATACCCATATACATATACACTGGCGGTGACGAAAACCACACCACCTCAAAATAACATGAAAATACGAAAATAATGATTTTTTATTTTTTTTAAATATTATTATGGTTTTAAAATTATGCAAAGTGTAAGAACGGAATAATATTACTGGAGCTCAAAAACGTAATAACTTCACACTAAACTTTATTTAATGCTAAAATAAAAATTTTTTTATTTTCGCGCCATAAGTGCTCGATAGGATTCAAATCGGGCGAGTTTCCTAGCCAAGTCAGGCGTGAAATTCCAATGTCCGTGAATATTTTTGCAAGCTGTAAAAAAAGGATTTTATTTTTAAATGTTCTGTTTTTAATTTTACATTCTGTAAGAATCAAACAAAAGATAGCATGCAAAATTTACCGATTTTGCACGGTGGCAAGGCGCAGAATCGTCCTAGAAAATTGCGTTCATACTGCAGGATAAATGCTCTTCAAGAGCTGGCACTAAGTTTTCCTTTATGACTTGCCCCTATTTTTCAGCGTTCGTAGTTCCTTCTAAAAAGTACAAAGGACCACGTACGTAGTAGGAAAAGCATCCCCAAATCATCTGGTTCTGTGGGAATTTCACTGTTTTTACAATACAGTTTTCTTTATAATGTTCACCATTGGAACGGCGCACGTACGGCAAATTATCGGCGCATAGCAGGTTAAATTTGCTTTCATCAGACCAGATGACATTTCGGCACTGCTCCAGTGTCCAGTTTTTATAGTTTTTAGCCCAAGCTAGACGCGATTTTTTCATTTTTTCAGTCAACTATGGCTTTTTTGCAGGACAGTTTCAACACTAATATTTACACATTGATAGGTTTCTAGCTAAGCCCGAATAGTTACTGTACTTTTAAATCGATCCTTTGTGCTAATATTTTTTATAAGGCTATGAATTCTGTTACTGGTTGCACATTTAGGACCAGATCCTTTTTTCCTCTCCAGGGACTCCATAGTATTCTTTGTTTTTTAAAACCGACAATTGTGGAATGTGAGCAACCCAATTTTTAATGTAAGTACAGCGACTTTTTTGTCATGTGTCAGCTGCTTATATTTTGCATTCATTACTTTTTACTTTACTTTCTAAACTTTAAATGGCACAACAACCCATGGCGGGCCTAGGCCGAGCTTTTCGCATCCACTCATGTTGTGCGTGTTATATTTGTAATTGAATAGAAGGGACCTACAGTTTAATGCCGAATCCGAACGGCGAAGTGAATAGATTTTCATAGCAATTTTTACTCTTGTACGTTTGCTATTGCCTGCCAAGAGTTGTTGCCGTGTAGAAAAATTATTTTTTCTACTCATTTTGCACTCATTACTGCAACTATTTCACAAAAAACCCTTCTGCGTTAAACAAATGAACTAAAATAACTAATTTCTGTTGTCAACACATTTGGAATAACTTAAACCGGGAAATCCCCTTTATCGTAGCAAGAAAAAATAAGTAAATTACCCAAATTTTTACATACTCAAAAGTGTTGCCAGTGGTGCGGTTTTCATGACCGCCAGTGTATGTATGTATGTATGTGCATAAAGATTGAATTGTATTATTTTGGGTTTTGCTATGCAGCTTCATGCTTTGTTTCCCCTATTGTTGTTGCGATCTGGTGTTGTGTTGATGTTTTTTTGTCGCTTAAAGCACGTGCATACTAGTGTACATCAAAAGTATGTGATCATACAACATAAGTACTGACTGACAGTATAGCGCAAATAACATACCATATACCATAAGGAAGCAAAAACTCAGCGAGAAGTGAAAAAAGGAAAAAGGAACAACCTAATAGTTAACATAAAAAAACGAACAGAACTATCACTAGATGTATGCTGCTGGTATTGGCTTGGCTGTGTTGTTGGCACTTAAGTTAAAATCTATTTTCCGCATATTATGTAACTACAAATTTGGCTATTAAATGTTAAGAGTTAAAATTAGACCCCAAGTTGTATTGCATAAGTTTCAGTAGATCAAAATAAGAATAGGAATGAAGAGAGGTGTGTACCTACACATAACTATTTAAAATTAGCATTTTAAAAAAATTAATGGCATGATTTAATATGAAATAATGAAGCTAAATGCTACACGTGTTTATTACAGACATTATTTTTTGCATGGAAGCTGTACTTCTGTTTCTGAATGTTCCGTTCAGATCTACATCTGAAGTCTTTCACTCATGGAAAGCTCTCAGGGGAAGGTGAAATCAAGTGAGAATCGTTCCTCCCATATGGAATTGTTCGGATGCCTGTACTAAACTCTCTTTCAAGGTACTTCATGGAATTTCATGGGTTAAATATATTAAGGGTATTCATTAAAACTCGAAGATTCAAAAAAATTTAAATCTTTTGAGTTTTCGAGCTAGTTTAAATGAGGGCACCATTTGACTATCACGGAAAAAGCGTGTTAATCAGTCATTTGACAGTTGTGGTAAGCGTTATAGTATTTTTTGATCAGGGTTGTTAAACATTATTTGTTTAAACATGTTTTGTGTTTAAACATTATTTAAAAATAAAAATAAAAGTTTTATTTACATCAATTATTAGACCAAAATGAACGCTAATAACATTGCAACAAAACGGGCGTTTGTAATTATGGCAGTTAGTTTTTTTTTTCAGTGAACACTTTGAAAAATTGCTGCGGTGAATTGTGAATGCGGGCTTATTTTTTTATGCTTGTACACGAGCTAACGTAGGTAAATGTCTATTTGGGTTTATGATTTGCAGAAAATTTCAAAAATGATTAATAAAAACTGGGAAGCTTTAATGTGGGTAACAAACAAATAATTCAAAATGAACGTTAGTGGCATTACGAAATAAACGAAAGTGGCATTACGAAATAAACGTTTTTTACTTCCCATTGTGGGAAATAGTATTAAAAACGAACCTAAAAAGAAAATCAAAATGATAAATCAAATGTTTTGTAAGAAGGTGTGTCGGAAGGGTGATTAACCGATACCTCTTCAACTAATGAAATTGTATACAATGAAACATACGATTATACTTTCGAGGCTGTTTTATACAAAATTAGACAGTTCATTTTAGAAGCTCGAAAACGCTCGAGGTTTGCCCTTTTTCAAGGAATTTTCGAGCTTAGATAAATACCCTTATTATAAATTTAGTAACACAAGTTCCATTCAACAAATTTGCAAAATACACACTTATCCCTTGGAGATATCTCTGTTAGACGACATTTATGAAATCAGAAGACTTAAAATACTACATATGTATAAGAGATGAGTAAAACTACCAAGCGTCCCGGATTGGGAGGGACTGTCCCGTATTTTGAGTTATTCGTAACGCATTGAAAAGTATCCCGTATTTTCATACATGGTAATCCTTGATTGGAAGTGAGTGTCTACGAGACATTCACTCTCTCGTATTATAGGTAGCAAGGATTAACAGTCTAGTTTCCATAAAAAAAAATGAACGCATTCTCAAAACCAATGAATGGGTGTGGTTTCATGAAGTCGGAAAGATTTGTTGTATGATACGGTTGCTAGCCGAAGCTAACTATCCAGCAACGACTTACGCTCTTAAGGGCGAAATTGTTACAGCTATCTGTTAAGTACAGCTCCATACAGTCGAAAATGTACTGAAATTAGGTTGATCGTATGAGCTACTGCAAGGTCAGCCGAGGAAGTCATTTGAATGAAATATTGTTCAACAATTAACCGGAAGGATTGTACTTTCAAATAATAAAAACCACATTGAAAAGAAATAATTCGTTTCTTATTTACACCAAAATCAAATTCCGAATTATAAATGGTCCACCCTGTATAGATAAACAAAAATTTATATTAGTTTTCATTAACTGTAACTATGTAGTGTCTACTTTAATAAAATAAATCGGTTTTCATTTTGATATTGTTATTATATATTATAGCGACAAAAACTGAAAACATTGAAATTACCCTAAAAATTAATTCGAATATTGAGAATGGTGCGTACCGATATATTACGGGTGAAATACTGAAACGATCTGCACAATTTTTTCCTAGTCAAAGAATAACTAATCAAACCAACTATTTACAATAATTTTCACAATTTAAAAGAAATATCTACTATAATTTTTTTTTATTTATAATTAAAAAATTATATATTTTTTTTAATTTTAAATAGGTGCTACTGTAATGGGCATGGAAGTGTGTGGACATGACCTATGAGGCTCAAAAAATTAAACCACACTTCTGAAAGACGTATAAAACTAATATATAAATTTTTTCATCAATATCAGTTACCGTTTTTTGGATAAAAATTCTTAAAAATCACCATTTTAGTGGTTCGTTTTCTCACCATTTTCAATTAATGGGTTAAATTAAGACCTGAACCTTCAACTATAAAATTACAATGACAATTTATTTTTGAAGATTATTTCTTTAGAACCATTTTCATTATATTTACGAAGAGGTAAAATATGATCGTGGCAAAGCGGAAACTGTCACGGAAAAGAAGGGCAACGACCTCTATGTACGAAAGTATGAAAAAATTAGGATGCATATGTATGGTATATACACATAAATGATGGCAGCAAATGTGCACTATGCGAACATATGCTCCTCTATAGATTGATAGATATTGCTGATTTGCGTATAATTCATACTCGATTGATAGAGGGCGCTGCGCATCAGTTTCTAGTAAAATTTGACATTTCAAATAAAAATTTTACATTTCAAACAAAAATCGTTACAAATTTCTAGAGCTGAAAGAAAGATTGAGTATAGACTGAAACATACAAATGGCGGTTGTGTTGCGATAAAATCTCAATCAAAAACCGCGTCTGAAGAACAACTCGCAAAGACTAATGCGGAGAGACAGCAGGAACGGTAAATGAGCTCATTAGAGCCAATAATTGGCACTCATGTCATTGATTCCCTACAAAGGTTCTCAGATTACACAGCACCTGGCAGTCATTGAGGTGATCGAATTCCCAGCTTCTCAACGAAAGAGAAGGGCAGAAGATTCACTTTAAAATTTGCCTGAAACCGGCAAGTGACAATTTTTCCACCTGTTTAGATCATACAACCTGAATATTTTAATGATGATGTTTATTACAATGATGATAATAATGATGATGATGGTAATACTATAATTATAATGATGTAGCAAATAAATTCAGCCGTTGCAAGCGTTGAAAATGCAAACGATCAAAATTAAGTTAATCCAGTTGTAGCACACCTGGGATCAGAGAATCATCAAACCGTTTGCATAAATCAGCACATTAACAATTTTAAAACATGTTCGTTAAAAATTCCTTCGGCCACGCATGTAATGTTTGCAATAGACTCTTGTTTTTACAAGATTACTAAGCGTAACCTGAAAACCCAAAACGCAACGTTCTGAAGAAGTAAACTTCTGTATGATGTCCCACTGACACACACAATTTTTTTTGTTTTAAATACTTCTTTATCATTGTGCAATGTTTCTTAACATGTTCGCGGAAATTATAAATTGTATCGAATTTGTGATTGGACACGATTTTTTCAAATTATAAGAATACAACATTTTACTAGTTATATAAAATGAATGCTATAACATTCACGCCGAGCGACAGACCAATTTTCAGTTGGGGATGAAAATTATATTATTTTGCCAACATTATTCATCATAATTAAAAAAAATCAATTAAATTAAATTGATTGATATAAAATACATTAAAAAACTAATTACTCAAACTCATTAGTTCATCATTTGGATTGAAAGCTTCTAAGCTAAATTTAATCAGACTCCGTTGCAGCAATGGAATTATGATATTTTTATGCATGGAATTATGATATATTATCCTGCAAATGGTCCCCGCTGCTCTGATTACAGACCCTTGCTATTTGAATGAAATTTTGGTTGACATTCTGATGTGGATCTCGGCCTTGAGCTTAGGAAACAATAAATATAACTAGCTTAATTAAAATAGATACGAAGCTACGTAACGTGGTAACATTTCATGAGGATTTTTATCAAAAAGCTGAGCATATTTTAAGGATAATTTAAATTAAGAGATTAGTGGAAAATAGTTAGTAGTAAAAAAATAGTAACAGAACTATTAGAAATAGTAATAGAAAATAAAATGTAAAAGTATTAGAAAATAGTAGTAGGAAATATAGTAATGTCACGAAATCAATCCTAAGATCATCTAACCCCAAATCTTTTTCGTTTTAAAAAGTTTACATATACGAGTACATACATACTATATGTATGTATTTTTCCAAATTCAAGCATGCTTTTTTGGTTATTATAACGAGCTTTCAGGGATAAGATAAAATAACTTAGCATTCCATCCCATGTAAAATTTGGTTTGTACCGCCTCTATTGATGTACAGGGTGCGCCATCTTTTATGTCGGTATGTGAATATTGAACAACCTAATAAAAAAAACCAACCGATTTCCATATATGAGGTATTTTTCTTAATTTGATCCTTTACAATTTATTTGGACTAGTTTTTAGATACAACATCAATCAAGTGGCCGCCAAAAGCAAAATGTGCCCTTTTTACTGCGCTTTCCATCACTTTTTCGAACATCTCGGGCGGTATAGCGAGGATTTCGGCACGAATGTTTGCCTTGAGCTCGTCCATGGTCTGAAGCTTGCAGGCGTACAATTTGCTTTTCAAATAACACCACAAACAGAAGCCCAGAGCCGTCAAATATGGAGATCAATGTCCAGTCACTGTCGCAATTTTTTGACACCACACTTCCAGGGATTTTTCGATGCAGAAACTGCATTGTTTGATTTGTAGTATAGCATCGCGCACCGTTTTGTTGAAACCAGTAACTGTCCTTTTTCAAACATTTGTGGGCAGACATAATGAGCCAACTTCCACCGATATCGATTCCCATCGACTGTTTTGCCTTCTCTGTGGCCCAATGATAGTTTTGGCGCAAACGCCGGCCCAAGCAGTCATTTTTTGGTCATGAAATGATGTTTCATGGATCCCGTGTGGATTATCCGTTCCCCAAATGCCGCAATTTTACATGTTAACGGCGCCAGAGATTGCGAAATGGGCCTCGTCGGTCATAAAAATTTCCTTCCAAAAATCAGGTTCAGTGTCAACCATTCGAGCGACTGTGGACGGTCTGCCTGTCGGCAATATTCTTTGAGCCAATTGCACTTTATACGGAAACAAATGCAAGGTGGTTCCACTGACGCCAAAATGCTGAGCGCGGTGACGATACGAAACATGTGGGTTCTCGGCAACAATGTCTCTTACCGCTTCAACCCGTTCATTGGAACGTATTGGGCGTTGATGAACGCACAAGACGTTTACATACCGATATAAAAGATGGCCTGCATGTATATATGGTACATACATTAAAAAATTACTGTATATATCTGAAGCTATTATTGGTGCACTTTTAAGAGTTGTCCTGGGAACATAAATTGCTACAGAGAAACAAGAAATACAGACAAAATACTTGTAATGATATACATGGAAAACCATAGTAAAAAAAGCGCAAATTTTAAGAACTGGTCATACAATTCGTTGAAGGAATTCAATTTTGGCTTCGAACATACTTTCAATTAGTTCATATTCATCCCAATTATTTAAATAAAATAATACAAAACTTCCCTACTGGGTTTCCGATTGGAAATAATTAGAAATTAGTTACCAACGGGCTACGACGTTTACGACTTGCCATTAATTGTAAAAGTAGATAGTGCGATTTATTTCTTGTTAATTAATTTAAAATAATTTAGGACTCCAAAAATGTATGAGTATTGTAGTTTGCGTAAAGGCCGCCTAACATTTTCTACTAATATTTTCAGTAATTTTATACCAATGTAAAAATGGGTTTGTTAGTAACATTGAAGATCTTTTTTTACGTACTTATATAAACAAATATTATACGAGGGTAGATCAATACGTACCCGTGTAGGGGTGAAGAGGCATGTTTTTCACAAATTTTTTTTTTTTTTCAACGTAATCTCCTTTTAGTACAATACACTTTTGCCAACTGCCATTTCTTTAACCCCTCCAAAATATACGATTTATCAAACTCTTCAAAATATGCTTCTGTCTCGACGATAACTCATTTGAGCTGAATCTTTTTGCCCCGAGACACGTTTTCATGTTGGGGAACAGAAAGACGTTGCAGGGAGCCAAGTACTGCGAGTACAGTGGGTGCGGCAGCAATTCGTAGTTCAATTCATGCAATTTGGCCGCGACAATCCATATCCGCTTGTTGTCCACCATAATTGTCCACCATATTGTTCTTTTTCCATTTTATCGCGAAACACCAAACACGTGTTATACTAATGGCTGCCAAATAAAAACTAACCTATAAATCAGTTTGAAATTTAGTGTGGTGTCGTGTAACAGATAACAGTACACGACGGTAATGCCAACTTCCCTCAGCAACGCCACCTGTCTTCAGACACGGGTACTTATTGATCTATATGTGTATTGTATTAACACTAGTGCATGTGGTATTACAATGGGTTATTCTGACCTAAGAGTATACTTAGACAGCCATAAACATTAATCTACATCTGAATACTTCAATTGTCGAAATATGCTAAACAGTTCCATGCTATATTCCAAGTGCAGTGGTGCCGCTTTTACAATTTCAACGAAAATACATAGCAACGTTTTAAGTGGTTAAAAATCGAAAACTGCTGTTAAGGGGGAAAAGCGCGGGAAATTCAAAGACAGTAAAAAAGAAACAACCCTTAAGCAATCAGCAACAAAATGCAATGAACAAAAATAAAATTTTTTATTAAGAAATTTAAATAATTCTGTAGGGAGAAGTTTTTTTCAATTGAATGTGTATGGAATGTCAATGTACTGCAATGTTGTAAGCTAGGCTTAAAACAAAGACAATAGCGTGGAATGATAACAAAACGTATTTAGTAATGAAAATCGCATCAGTTTTTTAAGTTCAACTACTGTACTGAAGGTTCGTATATACATATCAGTAATACCAGATTGTGGAGAATTCTCCCAGTTGCAGGAAATATGCACTAGTGTGGTGAGTTGGGGAATATTTTTACTACATATTTCTGAGGTATTCTCTACGTTTCATATTTATGTTAATTTTGTACACTTAAATGTGCAACAAATTATGGTCGTACCATTTTCTTTAACAAAAACTGTGTTTCTATTCTAATTCTCTCGTACAGAATTGATGTAGTTACTGGAAATTGTTTTTTGTTGTATCCCACTAAATACTTGATATTTTCCTATGCAGAACTGTAATGACCCTAAACACTGACCACGAAGGAATTTTGTAAATAACGTAACTAGATTAAGCCTTGCACTAGCTAGATTTTTTTAAACTGGAAACAGTGCCGAGTGTAGCTTATAGTTCTCTTTTACTCTAGCGCCTTTTGGAGACACTATGGATCTTCATGGTCTACGTGAGGCATTCGCCACTTACTTTAAGCTAACTTAACATAGCCGTCCAAAAACCACTTCTCTTAAAAGTCAACTCTGTTCTCAAATAACATGAAATAATTGGTGCAGCACAACTGCATCGACTTTTTCGACTGCTGAAATGGTGGATTGCAATCGTTCGAATTCAGATGACTATGGTTCGAACACTAATGCTTTGTTGTTTGTGTACATATATAGAATATCAGTACTATACTATAAATGGTTACAAGGATATACATTATAGTAAATATTCAGGTTACTTGACAGGTGCCCCGCCCCTTTTCGCATTCCCACCCACATATTTTCACTAGCATATTATTGTACCCATTGTCCTATAAGTATACCAAAACTCAGCACTGTAGTATTAAGGGTTACAGAGATATAATTAAAAAAGCATCAGATTTGTATGAGAGCCTTCCATGGGGAGGTGCCACACCCAATCGACAAATTCCACCCTCAAATACATATAAACCGATGAGGTATATATGCTTTATATAACTATCCCAAAGTTTCATTATGCAATCTTCATGATACAAAGATTAAAAAATTGAGGTTTACATACATTCTTTTTTTCTATTAATGGCAAAATATCCTATGGAGAGCCTAGGCCGAGCTTTTCACTTTTCACATACATATATATATATAATATATACATACATATATAAATAAATTGTATAGTATGTACATATGTAAAGATTGTACTTACATTTTTATTTGTGGAAATTTGAGGATGCAATGTGGGAAAATGAATTAACTTCATCTGGTAACACCTGTATGTATGTATATATACAACCTAGTATATATATGTGTACACTATGTGAACCAGGGACTGCGGACCGAGGGTTTTTGAGTTACTCGATCATGCAAAAAGTGTTCTCATTCATAAACGACGATCACAGCGATGAAATTTTTAATTATTTATCGAGAAGAGGAAAACATACACATGTGTATTTTTATATTTATGTTAGGGTGAGTAGGTTGATTTCGACTAATTCAGGAAATTGTATTGAAAATAGGAAAGTTCAATCAACTGCTAGTACATACATACATAGTACCGTACCACTCTCTTCAGAGCACTGAAGTAAATATAAAAGTTCAAGTATGTATATGCCACATACTTAAAAAAGTGCATGTGTGCGTTATATGCAAATATGTTTCAACAAGTATGCAATACGAATGAATGTTTTGTACATATACATATGTAGCTATGTAGTTCGAGTTTTTGTTGCATATTAGCGACGGGCTTACCATATGTACCATAATTAAATTTTTGTAAATTTATGCGCCTCTTGAATTATGCTATAAGTTGTTGTTGATCGTAAACTGACGTTTTGTAACTTAACCCAGATGTAGACTCCCTTTTCAGGCCAGATATATTTTACCTTTGTTACGTTTGCTTTTCGATGAAGCATTGGGCTCATAAGCGACCCTTACACTTTTATTAATAATGATAATATTAGTATATTTTAAATATTAGTATTGTCATTATTTCCATCATTATATTGATGGAAGACTTACACGATCATTAAAAATTACATTATTACATTCTAAGTAATGAAGGAATATTTTGCCGTACTAGATCATTAAAATGTCAATATTTGTAAATAATGTCATTATTGACCTTGTATACATATTTCATGATATCCTCAATTACATATACCAAAATTTGTTAACAGATTCGAAAACTAAAAATTAAAAAATAATTGGACTGTTGGAATGTCGTATATAGAAACCCTCCAGTCGGACCGGATGAGTATGCACATACACAATTTTTCTTCTGGCAAATTAATTTTTATGAATCCACACTCAAATTTTTAGCTTACATATCGGTGCGATAAATGAAAGATTAAGTCTGAAATATACAAAAACGTCATTGTATTTAGATACCCTTTAAGCAATTTGTGTAAAACTGTAACATCCCTTTGTCAAAAGCTTTCCAGCAAGAAAAACGCTTTGCGTTAACTCTTATAATAAGTTTAATAAATTTTATTTATGTACTGTATTTTTTATCACTCAACATCCTATCGATTTTTTATTAAACCGAACGCTCTCTCAACAAACAAAGTGAAAATTTTGGCCTTATGGTGAATTTACATCTTTTAAAATTTATTAATAGCTATGTTTCTTTTGACCCGTATACATACACAATTGTGAAATTTGTTGTATAGAGAGCTAAGTGGCGATATTTTTTTTTGTGGATAGAAACCAGTAATGGAAAATTGTATTTTGCTACTTGTTATCGATAATTCCCAATCTCTAAATATACTAACAAAAAATGAAATCAAAATTGTTCCAAATGAATTAAATAACCTTAATTCTGATTCTATGTGCTCCGATAATTATCTTAAAATGTGTACTTTAGGACGTTTCCTTCAATCCTCTTATTTAGGAGCGCTCCTAAATTTGCCTAGTGTAAAGACACTATTAGTTTTAATAAAAAAAACTAATTGATTAATAAATAAAAATATAATTAAAAAGAGGAAATATTAAAACAAAATTTGTTAGAATTAAACTTTGGCCACAATTAAAAAAAAAAATATAAATGAAAATACTGAAATTCGAAACTTGGCCACAAGTAACCGTTTTGTACCAGTAGGCTATCGTGCCAGAAGTTTTTACGGAAACTATTTTGGTGTTTCGTGCAAATAATATAAATACATATGCACACCTGTCCCTCGATTTACACGGTAGATACGTTCCAGAAACCGTGCAAAATGAGACACGGATTGCATGGAGCAATTGCGCTTGGATCCACTAAATACCAAAGTGTATAGCCTATGATATTTATAAGGTATTCAAAGACGTTGAACTTTCATGCTTTTCAGCTCATTTATTTCTTTACATACAAAAGAGAAAAGCACATATATAATTGAATTTATGAAACGAGTGTGTCGGTAAATACTTAATAACACAAATTTTTTTTTTCTTTTAAATACCGTATAGTTAATAAATGTGAAAACCGTGGTAAAGCGAAACCGTGTAGTTAGAATACCGTGTAATTCGAGTATTGTACGACAGGTTTATATATTTAGCAGTCATGTAAATCAGAAAGGGATATAATATCACACGTACAGAAAATTTGTTATTTGTTTCGATACCATAAAAACCTAATTGTCCTAGCTTGACTCATAGCTAATTGAATATATGCCTCAAAAGAAACACAGCTAATTTTCCATAGAAAATGTGATTAAGAAATTCAAGAAATTCGTTACAAAATAAATTTAATATGGACTGAGAGTCTTAGAAATGATGCGAAAAGCTCGGCCTAGGCCCTTCATGAGCTATTGTGGACAAAAAGAAAGAAGAGTCTTAGAATTACAGCGACCACTCAAAATACTAATATCAAAATTAGCTTAAATGTTTTATGAACTCGTATGTACGCCACTTTTACTTCAATAAATAATAAATTTTTATTTTTTTCTTGAAGCAAAAATCACTATTGATCTTGTTTTAAAGGAATATTAATTAATAATTAATTAAAGGTTGCATTTTCAGTGTTTTCAAAAAGGCACAAAAGTATATTACAATATTAATTAAAATAAGAAACTATTCACAAAAAAAGTTTTAAAGATTTCTTGAGCATTTCTTAAGAATATTTTGTATATGTATGGGGTTTTCTTAGCAAAAATAGATTCATTATTTTCTGAATGTGCTATTTAAAGTCAATGGCCTTTCTGCCCACATCCAAATCTAAAAATATATAATCTAATCTTTTCGCATCCATTCATGTAGTGTGTGTTATATTTGTACATGAATGGAAGGGACATACAGTTTAATGCCGAATCCGAACGGCGAAGTGAAAAGATTTTCATAGCAATTTTTACTCTTGTAGGCTTGCCATTGCCTGCCAAGAGGTGGTGCCGTGTAGAAAAATTATTTTTTCTACTTTTTGATTTTGCCTGTGCCGAGATTCGAACCCCGGACACTCTACGTAGCAGTCCAACGCACTATCACAACGCCACAGCGACTACAAATCTATCTAGTTTTTTAGTTTATTTTATACCATGTAATCCATTAAAAGGAGAAGAAGAAGACAAATTGCTTTCAACATACATTTATTTTAGTTATTAATACCTATATATTTGAGGATGCACGGAGCACGATCTCCCAGGCAGGGAAGTTCTTCGATATACGCTTCGCAATAAAGCGGAGCAAACGAAAGGAATTCAGTTGTGTTATATTTTTCAGGTTACCACGTGCACTTTAAAAATTGCCAAACAAATTTAAAACTTTATAATATCGGAATAGAGTACATGAAAAAAACTAATTTTGATATTACCGAGCACTGACACATTTACCACAAAAGAGACTGACAAACAGAAATTTCTTAAACTTCTTGTTCTTTTGCTGTTTTTGTTTGCAACTAAGTAGTTGGTTAGACTTAATACTCATTACTCTAAAGCTGTCTGCCTCTTAACGAAACAGCCAATATATGCAATCGGCACCTTAATATGGCACCTTAATATGGTAGAGCAACATTGGAAATTGTTGACTCGCTAGACTCGCTAGAACGCCTTTTAGCAATTCACCCATCACTAACAATTTCGGTATACCACTTGCCACATTTAAACTCATCATTACCATACTGCACAAAGCTGATGGAGAATGGAATCAACTTGCGATATTGCTAGACAGGCCTGATCCACATTAGTAGGGTACATTCCGATCTCATTGGCAACCATGCTAGGAGACTAGGGCTCCCCTAAAATTAATTCTGCAGAAATGATGAGGAGGAGGTAAAAAAATTCGTTTACAGCTACAGATTATTAGTAATCATCAGCTGTTTAGCGATTGAGAAAATTCAGCAAAGTTAAATTTATATACTGGAGAGAGTCGCAAGTATCATAAATGTCGTAAAGAGAATTAAAATCATTACACATTCAAAAGCACAAAACGATTCAATTAGGATTTGGATTCGGCACTAAACTGTAAGTCCCTTTAATTCAAGTAAAAATATAACATGCGCAACATAAGTAGAAGCGAAAAGCTTGGCCTAGGCCCACCATGGGCTGTTGAGCTATTACAAGAAGAAAGAAGATCGATAGTGAAAAATTCGCACTTTACATAGGTTATCATAGTGGACCAATTGGACTCCGTGTGTTCTCCTGGAACAACCCCAACAACCTATCCTAACCTACTTAGATTTAACATTAGAAAGAAAAACCTTTAACTTTTTTAAATTTTTCCCAAAAAATTTTATTTATGTCTTTCTAGGAGGATCTCCAAAAATTCTGAACAACATTCAGAATACCTAACAAAGAGTAGAGGAATAGGTTAGGAAAACATTTTAAATATTCGTTTAGCAAATCCTATTTGTTCACAAAGAACTTTCAGTAAAATCGACATACCTATACCTGTACCAAAATTATACAGGCATTTATGTATGTGGCTAGTCAAAAATCCGATTTTACAAATTTGGAAATAATATTTGTGTGGAAAAATATCTGCACCCCCTCTACCAAGTCTTCTGCTTGATAATGTTCATTGCAGGTATTTTTAATAGAACGCCAATATGAAGGGATTTGAATGCTCTAAATTAATTTTATACTTGTTTATATTTGGTCTCACTTCAAAGCTTAAGTTCAACACTATACGAATATGTACCATAAAATGTCATACATTTCGGCTGTTTTTCGATACCATTTGGCCGTCGTATTTAATTTTATTGTTACATATACAAGTACCTACATATGTACATTCTTCTCTAAAGTACATATGTACGAGTAGATGTATGCAAACATAAATTTTACAGAAAAAGAGAAAATATTTTCATACCATTTGTCCTTTGTCCCCGACTATTTTCATTCAAAAAGTAAAGAGTCAAACGTATAAACGTATTAGATAGATATCCCCCGCCCCCCTCTACAAGTGTACAAATATACTTACCTACACACATGTGCATGCATCGTGCATATGCTCGTGTGTATGCAACTATTCAACTTAATATCTAGTACTTGTTCATATCTGAGCGTGAGCGTCAAATGAATTATCATCCCCATCTTCATCGATGAGAACAGGGCAAGGAACATCGAGAGTAAACAGGAAGATAAGGAAAATCTACAGGTGTTGTTGCAAGAATGCATGGTATTGTTCTTGTTGTTGTTGCTATTGCAACGGGGACGTTTTCGTGCAATCGAATCGCATTGCTATTATAATTTTGTGTGTTGATGAACCCCTCTCTTAAATAGTTGATTTTTCGTAAGTTTACAAGTGGTTGATGCTTTTGTGGCATGAATTGAAATATAAGTATAGTTGGCAATAGCGAAGCGTAGTGTGGCGTGTTGGTGTTGTTGTGTTTTGACCTCAAACTGTTGCACGAAACGCACACAAATTCTTAATTTAAAACAAAACAAACAAAAATTGGTAAAGAGAAAAGGTCAATTAAAAACAGGTGAGCCGCAGCAGAAGCGGTGGTGGTGGCGCGCTAGTACGCGCTAGTGTCAACGGCGTAACGTCTGTCTGTTTCACTTGATTTCTAAAGAACGGTGGCGCGCAAATGCAACAAGGTACAATTTACTATTTAGTATAGTGTATGTTGGTATTTTACCGCCATTTCCGTACAAACATATTCAGCAATACATACACACATAGAAAATATGTGCATAGTTATGTATGTATGTATGGACTATTGCTGCCACAGAAATTTAGTGCCACGCAAACTATCCACTATCATCACTTTTTACTACATATTTTGTAATGTTAATTTTTTCTCTCTTATTTTCTTTCAAACTTTCATATTATATTTTAATTTTGCGATGAAATTACCAAATAAGACTTGAAACTCGTGTAATATAGAGAGAGGGCACTTACCTTGAGATCTGACAAAATTCACTAAAACATTCTACAAGTTATGTACGATAATACGAAAAATGCGAAGAAAACCACTCTAAATATTACTACAACCCACGGTAGACATATTAAGTCATATAACAAGTATCTGCAGTTTTGTGTTGGTACCCAGAAATCTTGCAACACTAGTCCGATCATGTCAAACGAACACATGTTTGAGAGGTGCCATTTCAGAGTGAAGACAGTTGTGTAAATTGTCGCTAGTGTAAAAAGTTACATTGATATTTATATTTACACACGCATGGAAGGAACACACACTGCAGAGAAATTGTATGTTCCTGCAGAGACAGCTTTCAAACAGTTAACTGAAAGATTTTTGTTAGGTAATTTTTACTGTGGAGTCTCAAAGTGTTACACTTTAAGTTTAAAATGTATTAAAAATTTACCAGTTATTTGACTCTTTAATTTATTAATATTTCAAATTACTACTACCAACCTTTTTTAAAATCTTTCGGTCAAGGGCCGCATCTACATACGAACTGGATTATATTGATATTTATCCAACCACAAAGCATAACGATGAATGTGAAAATAATTCATATGTCATAAACGCAAGAATATTAACTGCATAACTGCATGCATAACTCCGAGATCTGTGCAAGAAAATAGCAAATAACTCTTCAAAATTAATGGAAAAAAATATTACTTTTATAATTTTTACATTTAAAGTACATATCTTACTTTTACTCATTTCAGGAAACGAAATAAAAAAATGGTTTAAAATAAAAAAGTGTTACCTAGTGGAGACAATGCGGGCTTATAAGCCATTACGTCATTCTTATGATTTTATTTTTATATTTAAATTTTTTTTAACCATGTAATTCAAGCACAATGTTGCCAGATTTAGAGATTTCTCTCTCATTTAAAAATAAATAAAAAATGTGTGATTACTTTACTAATATTTGAAAAAAAAGAATATTATAGGATTTGGTGTACAATTACATACAATTCTAACAACTTGATCTAAATAACTATTTTAATATTTACATACAGCAAAGTTACCGAAATAACAATAATATAAAAAGCTCTATTACAAATTTCGCCATATAAGAGTGATTCAAAGTTTGGAAAGAAGAAATGACTTGAGCTAGTCTAGTTGCGAGCTAGTCTTAAATGTGAGGTAGCTTGTAAGAAGAATAGTTGAATGAACATAGTTGTCCAAGTCGATAAAACAGGCTCAAACCAGGCTTATGTCATAGTCGACATTTATGTATTACGAGTATAAGCTCACAGTTGGAAACATATTTTTTAAGAACATAAACAAATTTATGTTTGGAGCGAGATACTATTCTATGTTAGTAGTATTCTTAATACAGAGAAAGTTAAAAGAAGAGGGCAGGAGATCAACTGGGAACACTATGTTCATATAAAAGGTATGTAGCTTAAAGCAAATAACTACAAAAGTTTATAACTCTAATTGCTGTTTTTACTGTTTGTAGTAGTAAATCCACGAATATGGTTGTTTAATGTTTATCTTCCTCCTTAGATGAAGATAGCTATTTTTTTGGTTCTTACTACTCGTCAACATCACTAGCAGCACTAGTGAACCATTAATGAATACAGTACGAGTAAAACAATGTCGGATGCTTTTTATTTTAAGCTTCCCAACCCACAGATGCAATCACACACTTACTCCCATACATACACACACACACACACATGTCTTGAAACATGTGTAAACGTTGTTGTGGTCCCTGCAAATAATTTCGGAATATTCAGGCTAATGCACCTTGCCAAATAGATTAGAAACATAGACGGACAATAATACTAGTAAACAGAACAGTACAATATTGTGCAGGATAGAATTATATGTATGTACGAGTATGTATAGGGTCGAATGTATGAAAAATTAGCTTTATTTTTTGCATATTTTCTGTACCGGTCTCACCATGAATGGAAATTCTACTTTTTACTTTTGATAGACTCATTTCGTCCGTTCAAAATTGCATCTTCTACGCAATTATAAACTTACTAATTATATAATGCACCCATCTTTCGAATTATACAGTAGTGACATTCCACGTCAAATCGTTTAAATGGAATTAAAATATAAAAGAAAAAGAAACTTTTTTTTAAAACTTTGTTTATCGATATTGCGCATACTGATTTTTAATTGAAATTATCATATACTTTGAAGTAGCCAAGTAGAAATCGTCATACCGTTATCATTACCGATATTCGTTATAATTTCAAAGCCTGACTCAAAAAAGCACAAATCAAAAGTATATGGCACAAATAAGTGCAGTGCCACAATTGCTTTCTATTAAATCGAAAGAAAAAAATATTTGTAAAAATTGTGGTGAAATTGAAAGAATTTATAGGCAGGCTGAAAATAGGCCACACCTTTCGTTTTCACATAATATGAAGTGAAAATACCGTTAAACCTCTGCTGGCACGCTCGTCATAATCAAATACAGAAATAGAAATATAGTCAGTCCTGTATAAGGATCTGCTAACTCAGTGCAAGTCGTCGCCTGGGTAGTTTTCGTTATTAATTTTTCGATATCGTCTTTAGTTTCTGAGGTATAAGATATTCAGACTGATTTTGTCGAATGTATCAAGGTCAAGACCTCTTTAGTTGCATTTTGTCGTATATTTTGCTAGATCTCATTTTTCTTGTAAAATAAACACTGATACATAGTTTTAGTTTTATTTTATTCAAAACGCTTCTTATACAAATAAATTTTGTAATTTGTGTATGAACCAACGGCAAATATATTGCAACATGTAACATACCACAAAATATTATTACAGAAAACCATTTATAACTTTCACAATAACACAGAAATAATTATTCAAATGAAAAAATCTATTTGTTCTCTACACGTCTAATAATCCCATTCATGTTAGAAAAACCTACCGTCGCATTTTCAAGTAACCGCCTTTAAAACTTCAATTGCGATGCCCCAAAAGTCACCAAATGTAACACACGACAATAATTTATTCGAAGTGGACGCAAGCGGATGATGCTGCTCAGGTTACTCCTCGCCTCTTCTATGCTTCGCCAGTCGCCTCTGCTATGCGCGCGCTGGCGCCAGTTGATAAGGCCAAGTGCAGTCAGGTTGCCCTGCACCTGGTCTTTCCAACGAAGATTAGGACGTCCCCTTCTGTGTTTTCCTCCACCGTGGTTCGAATAAAACACCATTCTAGCCGGAGCGTTTTCTTCCATTCGCTGAACATGATCCAGCCAGCGAAGCCACTGGAGTTTTATACGCTTGACTATGTCAGTGTCGGCCAACAGCTCATACAGCTCATCGTTCCATCTTATTCGATACACGTCGTCCACGCATACTGGACCGTAGATCTTACGGAGTATCTTCCTCTCGAACGCTCCTAACAGCGTTGACCATCCTCATTGATGGTCAATGTCCACGTCTCTGCGCCATACATTAGGACGGGAAGGATGAGGGACTTATAGAGCGTTATTCGTCGTTATATCGTCGGTCGAGAGAGGGCTCTACTTCGGCATTACTCCCGTCATCGCCGTTAAGCAGATGCGAAAAGTGCTCCCTCCATTATCTCATTATGCCCTGAAGAGCTGTCACCAGATTTCCGTCTTCATCCTTGCAGGAAGAGGCCCCGGTCTTCAAACCATCAGTCAGGCGTCTTATTCTTTCAAAGAATTTTCGGACTTCGTTCCTGTCCCGCAACATTTCGATATCATTGAAGTCGCGTCTTTCTTCATCTCTTTTCTTGCGCCTGAAAAGACGTTTCTCCTCCCTCCTCAATTCTCTGTATCGCTCATTAGCAGCTCACGTTGCAACTGACTGCAGGGTGACTCTGTAAACACCGTTTTTTGCTTCAGTAGCATCGCGATACTCTTGGTCGTTCCACATATTTCTCCGTCGACGGTGGTAGCCTAGCACCTCTTCGGCAGCCGTACGCATAAAGCGGGAAATGTGCGTCCAACGCGCGCGTAAGTATATCATCAAGTTGAGGGGTGTTTTGCGAAAGGAGAAGTGCAAGTTGGTTGGCGAAGACTTCGGCTGTCTGTTTTTGTGATTGCAGCTTTTCGACATCCAGCTTTCACTTTGTACCTATCCGTACGCGATTTGCTACACATATACGTGTGCAGACCTTGGCTGCAACCAAGTAGTGGTCGATGTTTGCGCCATGTGTTGTGCGTACGTCTAGTACATTGGAAGCGTGCCTTCCGTCGAAGTCGATCAGTCTCATACCGTTATCGGTAGCTTCGTCGTGGAGACTGAATTTTCCGATCGTCGGACCAAAGAGACTCTCCTTGCCCACCTTGGCATTAAAGTCGCCTAACACGATTTTAACATCGTGGCGGGGGAAATGCTCATAAGTTTTGTCGAGGAGCTCGTAGAAGTCATCTTTGGTCGTTTCATCCTTCTCATCCGTCGGGGCATGAACACAAATTAGGCTGATGTTGAATGCGGATAGAGGCTAGGCGCTCGTTCACGGCCGTGAACCTCGAGACTAGATGACGCAGTCTCTTCCCAACCACAAATCCAACACCAAATTCATGTCTCGACGCATGACAGCTGTAGTAGATATCACAGGATGTTCTTTTGGAGCAACCCTGTCCCGTCCATCGCGTTTCCTGTATAGCGGTGATGTCAGCTCTATATTGTTGGAGGACATCCACCAGCTGGATAGAGGCACCTTCCCTGTAGAGGGTTCGGACATTCCAGGTGCATATCCGCAAATCGTTGTCCTTTAGACGTTTGCGGGAGTCGTCAACATTAGGGGGGTTAAATATCCGAGGCTTCGTTTGAGGATTCATTGGTGAAATATTTTGACGTGGTGGGTTCCAAGCCCGACGTACAACGATTCATTCAGGGCCATGGAGAAGCCCGCCGCACACATTAGTTAACTCACTGACCGTTGTCAGATCGCTATCTAGGAGACGCCACGAGGAGGCTGTGTGTCGACTTGAAACGTAGAAGCGCAAGGATCGACCATGAACGCATCTGCGTCTGTCACGAACTTTACCTTGTGTCCTACGCCCTAGGCCCCCAGGGTAACATAACGAGCTCATGATTATTTCGTCAATTGGACTTGCAAATTCCTACACTCTGCACCAAAAAGATACTACATAGTTATGTTCACATATTACATGAAATTAAACCTGGTCATATGCAAACTAGTACTAAACTAGTTTTGGACTAGACCAATTTCTTCATAGTATCTGAAACACATACATACATGTATGAATACATACACACAACAACAATACAAAGTTTAAAGCTCTTCTTTGTTCTGATAAGTAAACAAAATTTATAGGTGGGAAAATGTGCAAAATTGCTGTCTGATATACATATACGAGTACAAACAACAACAGCCCTACAGTATTATAGAAAAAAACGAAAACGCAATTTGAATGGAAATGGTGAAATAAGTTCAAGGTCAGTAGCGTGGGTAACAAAGCAAAATTTTACCCACGATCATGTCTTCTTGAACTTTAAAACATTTTGATAGCAAGAAAAAAAACCTGAAAAACTCTCGTAACATTGAAATATTTTTCCACATTGTTTTTACTTTTATGTAGATTTTCTTATATTCCTACACTACATCACACATAACCCATTTTGTGAAATAATAACTGTCTCGCAAAACATTCTCTGCCAGATCTATTATTTATTTGCTTGTAGAGCCCATGCAGTAAGCCGATTGAAAATTTTCTTATGCTCTTAATCCACAAGCACTATGGCATTTCGGTTCAAAGGCAATTAAACAAAATCCGATTTAGCGAACAAAAGTAGACTTTTAATTCGCAAAATTTAAGTTCAGGTGCTGCCAAGTTTTTACAAAGCAAATGTGTAGAAAGTCAATAAGTCGGGACTTACCTAGACCACAATGGACATTAGACATAGTTTACCGCTATCTAATCAACTTCAGCAGAAACCCCTTCAGCACAACGACTTCGGGGCTCACAGGAGACATGCTGCAAGATTCAACGACTTCTGTTGAGGTTGTGGCTCTGAGAAAAAAGAGGAAACACCTACCCTTCCTATGCGAATGCCCTTCTCTGACTAGGAGGAGACCACGACTTTTAGGCTCACCTTTCTTCATTAGTCTGTCCGAGCTATCATAAGTATTTATTCATAAGTCATATCCGGATTCATTAGCGAATCCTCATGGTTCTCCACTCTGTACCCTTTTCTTGGGGGTACAGTACAACGGCTTCATATAACCGGTGGCTAAAAATAAATAGCGTTAACGTTGTCCAATCTTGATGAAACTTGGCGAGCATATTTTTGTGGTCGAAGTTAAGAAATTAACAAAAAATTATTAAATTTGGATCAATGCCACGCCCACTTCTCATAAATATTAAACAGTAATTTTGGAATAATTTGCTTAATATTAATTATAGAATTATTAAATTTAGTATTTCAGCTTACGATAACGACCTAAAACCACCAAAAATGGGAGGCCTGCCACGCCTACTTTTCCTTTCACTTTTATTGTTCGCGGCCAGCCAAACTAACTAAAATTTCACATATTTGTAATGATCAAAACGAAAAAAAACAAACAGTGTTGTCAAATTGTACTAGTTCCTTATTTTCATTACGTATATCATTTATAAATGTGCATTAAATAATAAGTCAAATAGTAAAAAATCACTTCGTTCTGAAAACAAATTTTTCCTCCACAACGTTCAACTTTGAATGCCTGTAGTGGTTACTATAATTGAAGTATTAAGAAAATATTTCAGATGTGTCTCTTATTTCTATTTTTCCACATTTTGAACATCGATTTTTTTTATTATTGGCCGCACTCGTTACGCTGTGCGTCCTATTGTTGTATCACAATACGCCATTAAATGTGCTTAAGCGTGCTTTTCATACAGAAGGCTACCACTCCAACCTAACCTAAGGTCAGTACCCTTCCTAATGAGGTTCAAATACATTTTATATCTAAGATAGTTGCCAAGATATTACCTAAAATTTTGGCTTGTAAATACGCCTCAAAACAAACTCAATATTTAGGAAAAGTGATTAACCATTTTAAAATGATTTTACCATTTTAAAATAATTTTACCATTTTAAAATGATTTTACCATTTTAATGGTAAAAATAATGGTTTTATCTCTGTAATTTACGCAACAACATCATCTTATTTGTTCGCAAGACTGTACTTTCCTATCACGCCTACAAAGTCCACTTGGCGGAACAAAAATTCCGTAATGGAAATGGAACTCAACCACCGAGAAACTATATATATACTTTCAATAATGTTTAGCTAAAATCTAGCCAATAAATGAAACTAATTAAAACAGACTCCGCTGGGCCTAAGCACTTTGGTCTCTGAAGCGACCGCTAAAACGTACATATTTACATATATATTAGGAATACATGCATACATTTTCTTGTATAATTAACTTTACTTTTAATACTAAACACAAATACCATTTGTGCACATTTAATATTTATTTTACAAATGGTTTGTTTTATTCTTATTTTTGTTTTTTTTACATAAATACTCAAAAATAATTCAAATATCAAATAGAGAACACTACACCATGAAATTAATAAAACTGTTACACAAAAATACAAAAGTGGTCGCTGTGACGTAGAGGTAGTGCGTTGGACTGCTACGCAGAGTGTCCGAGGTTCGAATTTCGGCACAGGCAAAATCAAAAAGTAAAAAAAATAATTTTTCTACACAGCTCCACCTCTTGGCTGGCAATGGCAAACCAAACCAAAATATAACACACACAACATGGGTGGATGCGAAAAGCTCGGCCTAGGCCCTCCATGGGCTGTTGTGCCATTAAAAGTAAGTAAGTAAAGTTACACAAAACAATAATGCAGGAAACCATGCAGCAGTCATGTCAGAAAATTAAAGAAGGATTTTAGACGCCTGGGGCAAATTTGCAACTTCCTCCCTTAGTAGTTAATTCTATTCACATCATTTACTCATATATAGATAGGGGAGAGGTGTACTAGTTGTAACAAACCTGGAATTAACCACTACTAAAGTTGTTAGTTTAGCTAATTTTTATATAATACGACGGTAGATCAATAAGTACCCATGTTAGGAATGAAGAGCAAGTTTTTTCAAATTTTTTTTCTATTTTTCAAAGTAATCTATTTTTAGTACAATACACTTTTCCCAACGTTTCTGCCATTTCTTTAACCCCTCCAAAAAATACGATTTGTCAAACTCTTCAAAATACGCTTCTGTCTCGACGATAACCTCGTCGTTTGAGCTGAATTTCTTTCGCCCGAGCCACGTTTTCATGTTGGGGAACAGAAAGAAGCCGCAGGGAGCCAAGTAGGGCGAGTATGGTGGGTGCGGCAACCAGTCGTAGTTCAATTCATGCAATTTGACCGCCACAATTCCGTGTCGCGGCACCCATCTCCCGATGGGACTTTCTCATGCTTAACCTATCATATAAAATATTAATTACCGTTCCGTACAACACTCCTACGGCCTCTGCTACTTCGCGCACTTTCGTTGGGCGATCAGCGAGAATAATGTTGTGGACCTTTTCAACGATTTTTTCGGTAACCACGTCTGCCGGGCGGCCTGGGCGCTCTTCATCAAAAACATCATCAAACGTTTAAATTCGTTGAACCAATATCTTACGGTTGTCATAGATGGTGAAGGGTCCCCATAGACAGCATCCAACTTCGCTTTTATTTCTTCGCATGTTTTTCTAACCAAAAATAAAAAGCGAATTACGGATCGATATTGTTCTTTTTCCATTTTATCGCGAAACACCAAACATGTGTTATACTAATGGCTACCAAATAAAAACTAACCTATGAATCAGTTTGAAATTTAGTGTGGTATCGTATGACAGATAACAGTACACGACGGTAATGCCAACTTCCCTCAGCAACGCCACCTCTCTTCACACACGGGTACTTATTGATTGAATTTTGAGTTTTTCTTCACATTTGATACAAGTTAAGAACAGAGAACAAAGCGATACAGGTAGAAATTTTAGGTGTTGACAACCTCCATCCCTTTGGGTATACAAATTAGATATTTTTTTAATGATGTTAGTAAAATATTAATTTTTGTATAGGTACTATAGCGATGGGTACGCACCTGAAAAGGCAATAGATATTTTTCTATTTAAAAAACTAAGTCTACTATGAGAATCTTCTTTTTTGTCACAAGTGATCCATCTTTACCATCTCTGTCGTACTCTGATGCGAATTGGCAGCAATTAAACTAGTTTTTTCGGCATATTTTTCATGAGACCATCACCTACTTTGTCACTCATGGTACATGGGTTTTGCTGAATGACTATTCACTACGTTCAATCTCTATTGCATTATCTCACAATATACTCGTAATAAACAAATTGAATTCACATTATATTAGCTTCCTTCATTTATTTCTTTCTTTGAAATAAGTTTCTTCTTCGTTACTGTGTTATTTTCGATACTATGTCAATTTGTATGTAGGTACTTATGTGTAGGGTTCCCAACTGTCCCGAATTTCGCTGGATGTCCAGTTCCACATGTTTTATATTCAGCGACATTTTTTCCAAAGAAATTATGTCATTATTGCAAGACAGTGGGTAACTCTCTGTTAATTTTTAAAAGTATGTATTTGAGGATACCAAATGCTTTCGAAAAAAGAAGGGGTAGGGTGGACGGCCGGTGTAAAGTAACAAATGGATGAGTTTCAAAAAGGTTCCCCTTTTTGGGCTATATCTAAAAAATTTAAACAGTGTAGTCCCGGAAGCCAAAGATTTCTAGTTGGAAACCCTACTTGTGAGTCACAAGTTTTGACAACGAGAACACTTCTCTCCTACACACACCGATATGTTTATTTTGCGTTTGTTTTTGGTTTGAAATGAGTAAGTAACAATAAAATTGAATTAGGAAAATGTGAAGACGGTATTTATGAAAGCTATTGGAATTTCGCCCGCGTCAAGTCTCGCCTGGGGTAATTGTTCTCTTTGTCTCCCTCCTAAACCCGGCCGGGTATCTCAGACACCTTTACTTTACTTTACTTTTGATGGCACAACAGCCCATGGAGGGCCTAGGCCGAGCTTTTCGCATCCACTCATGTTGTGCGTGTTATATTTGTACATGAATGGAAGGGACCTACAATTTAAAGCCGAATCCGAACGGCGAAGTGTAAAGCTTTTCATAGCAATTTTTACTCTTGTAGGGTTGCCATTGCCTAACAAGAGGTGGTGCAATCTAGAAAAATTATTTTTTCTACTTTTTGATTTTGCTTGTGCCGAGATTCGAACCCCGGACACTGTGCGTAGCAGTCCAACGCACTACCACTACGCCACAGCGACCACATCTCAGACACCTCCAAGACTTTATACAGCATTTCTTAATAATTTTATGTTGCTCCTCCTAGCATAAATATTTTCCACTATCACGCATTTTGGAAACATGATCTGAGTTCGCGAGCTTTATAAATATAAATGATGTCGGTATAAAGCACCTAACGGAAATAATGTTCGAATTTACTCAGTAGTAATAGTAGTCCAAAGTAAATATAAAATATTGTATCAAGAAATTTGTTAAAAGTATATGGACAGATTTCTAATATTTTTGCTATTTTTATTTTACTCCACTACGAATTATGTAAATAACTTCGAGAACACAAAAGATAAGATAAAAACACAGAAAATTCCTATCAGAAAATATAAAAAATGATCACTGCTCGCTTCAAATAAATAAATAATAAATATACATATGCAATATCCACAATGCATTACCATATTACTCGTAAGTAAAATCCCACGATTTGTTACTTTCAATTAAATTTGTGTAGATTTTGAAACCTTGTAAAAGCAAAAACGTGTACTTAAATTAAGAACCTAAGAATCGAAAGATGGGAAGCATATACAATGTACATATGTAACTTTTATCTCGAAGCAGATAACCGATTTCAAAAATAATAAGCCCCAAACTATATATAGGTTAGGTTTGATTAGAGTGACTGTCATACAGTTGGACACATTTAGGTCAAATGGCCCATTGTAATAGCACATGGTATGACTTCTGTTTCACGCCGGTTCCGAAAGACAGGGCGGCAAATTGTTATCACTTGGAGGTTGTGCCATTGCCAGCCAAGTTCGTTTCATGTCGGTAGAAATGTAAGAAGGTTATGAATAAGAATTAATCAAGAAGGTAATCGTGTGCTACGCACTATATTTGTATCTATCGGATTTTCCCGGCATAGAGTATTGAATTTCGGCTCACTCTAATTGGCAAAGAATATGGTGTTCGCCGTGGCACCGTAAAAAAAAACCAAGATAATAAAAAAAATTTTCTCTTGACCGGCAATGAATGAAGAGAAGCTTTTCACTTTTTTCGCGATTTTGTTTAAAATATAATAAGAACGTATGATTAAATGCTTATATTGCAGATATACTGTACATACCACCCATTAGCTGCTAGATTTTCATAATACATACAAAAAGCAAATTTCGAGAAAAACGCATTTAAACTTTACCACTTACCTATCAGCCTATTGATAACGACATTACTCGACTCACGTGTACAGTTAAAATTTTTTAACACAATATAAAGCACTAAATAGCAGTTATGTCTGTATACTTAACTCGAAAATTTATAGCATTTATGTATAATTGGGGTTGCTGTGGTGTAGATGGGAGTGAGTTAGCCTACTGCGCAGGGTGTCCGGCACAGGCAAAATCAAAAAAAGTAGAACAAACGATTTTTATACACGCATCACCTCTTGACAGGGAGCGGCAAACCTACAAAAGTAGAAATTGCCTATCAAAAGCTTTTCACTTCGCCTTTAGGTCCCTTCCATTCATGTTCAAATATAACACGCACAGCTTGAATGGATGCGAAAAGCTCAACCTAGGCCTTCCATGGGCTGTTGTGCCATTAAAAACAGAAGCAGATTTGTGGATAACAAAAGTTCTTCTAAAAAAGCTAATAAACAACTTGCTTACGAAAGTATTCGACTATTTAATTTCTTAATCATACTGCGTAATAGACAAATTTTCAAAATATAAATATGTTAGAGTTAAGGTAGCATGCTGGAACAGCTACCTTAAGAAATAACAAACGTGGAATCAACAGGTTGCACTGTGACATATTCATTAATAATTTTTAAACTCAAAGTCTAGTTTATTTGATTCAATGATATTTTGATATATATGATATTCAATCGGAAACGGAATTAAACTGTAGTTCTCTGTCGTTTATGTATAAATAGCATGGCTCAGCCCTCCATTGGCTCTCGTGCCATAATTGTCAGAGTAAGTACTTAGTAGTGTCCAACAGGTGGTGGTCGGTCAAAGAATTGCAGTAGCTAATAATATTTTACTACATATACTATTACAACAGACTTAATGAACATTATTTGCTAAAGAGAATAACATACATACATATTTATGTACTTGTGTATATTAATATAACAGGCAGATCGTATGGGCAATGCAAAATTAGCCACGAATTAGGCAGATTAAATTCAGCTTACCAAATACTAAGTACTGCTCTTGGCTCTACATACATATTTCACCCAAAGATATAACTCCACTTATTCTCCGCTTCAATAATTTGGGTCAGTCTAATAAGCCTACCCAGTGCTGTGATGCTGTTAAAGAGTAGCTAGAGTGAATCCTGCTCTATTTATGTAATATATTTCTGCGAAAAAATTTTATATTATCAGTTACCTCACCCAATCTGAATAAATCAGTGTGTAGCAAAGCAGAGCAAAACAGCTTAACCAATTAATGACTCGTCCTCGTTATCATTCCAGGAACATTTGAATAACACAATGAAATATTAAAAAATGTATACAATACATTAACCGCAAATTTTACTAGAAAATAGTAATTCCTAATTAAACCGTCTAGCTTAGAAACCAAGAAAATGCATGATAATTAATTTTAAACAATCGATCTACGTAAATGTAATAGAGTACAGTTAGCACATATTTTCATTTTTCAGAATTAAAAAGTAAATTGAAATATTTTGCGTAATTGAGAGTAAGAAAAATTTCTTCGCATTCTTCATGCGTATCAATGCTAACAAAAAAACAACAATTTACATACCAGGCGATTTCTTTGGAAACGTTGTTTATTTTTATAATCCTTTTAATATCTCAGATCTCCTCATTATTTCCAATTTTTTTAACATAATTTTTTTTTAGCTTTTGTACATATACTACTAATCATTTTCACATACATACATATATTATATTTTCAATACTTATGTATATTTTTATTATTAAATTTTTATGTTTTGCGCAACACACACGATTATACATATATACATATATATACATATATATAACGGTAATATTTAACCTCATGAAATATATTGGTATGTATTTTTAAATTTCTTATTAAATTTTCCATATGAATAGCTTTTTACAATTTTAACCAAACATACAAACTGTTTCACATTGCATGAACTTCCCATATGTTACGTTTTTCAAAAGTCGCGCGCACGCTCTTGACGAAATTCGATTTTGATTGTTTGATTATCCACATTGATTGCACTAACACGAACCGTATATAGTTTAGGTTTTATTTAAATTATTATTATATTATTTAAATATTGCTTGGCGCGCACTTTTATTTTATTCTTATTTCAGTTTAAATTGTGCACTCTTGAATTCTGTCTGCTCCGCTTCGTGCCATGTTGTTCTTTCTTCTTTCCACTTCTCCTACTAATTTTACCATTATTAATTTCAGTTCACACTAAGCCAAAAAGTAAAACACTTGTTGTTTTGCTACTTCCTTTTTTACAAATTTCTATCTTCATATCCGACAGGTTAGTCCGCAGACACAGAGATCTCGAGCAAAACTAGCAAGGTAGTAAATTGAACGTACCTGGAGTCGTTACGCTTCAAGTGGCTGTGGCTGGCTTCAGCACCGCTTAGTTCGTTTCGTGTTCATTTTGTTTGAGTCATATACTCTACTCAATAAAAGCCAGGCTTTGATCGTATGTTGTTACCGGTTTCGTATTTGAGAAATGAAAATAGTGAAAATATATGCATACAAATAAACATAAGTATATTAATTTTGAGCGAAAACATAATAATAATAGAATGTATGTATACATACATAAGTATGTATGTACATTTGTATACATACATACAAATAAAGTATATTATAGGGTATAAATATTGTACATACGAGGTGTTCGATTTTCGCATTTTTTTTTTTTATGTTGGTACACATGTCTGTTATATATGTTGGCAATACCAACCATTTTGGATTGTCAGTTTGTTTTTGACAGATAAAAAGGTTAGTCGTGTTTTGGTGTGCTCTTCGATTTTTTACTATTCGAAAAAATGGATCAAAGAAACTGTATTCAGTTTTGTGTAAAAAATTAAATTAAGGACATTTGAAAAGTTGACTGTGGCTTTTGGCGAGTCTACTATGAGCAGAACACAAGTTCAATTATGGTATAACCGGTTTAAGGAAGGTCGAGAAGATGTCAATGACGATGCTCGTCCTGGTCGCCCGAGCACGTCAACAACCGATGAAAACATTGACGCAGTGAAGGAAATGATTTTGGAATCACAATCGTCGAATCACTATCAGAGAGGTTGCTGATGATGTTGGCATATCGTTCGGCTCATGTCAAGCAATTTTTACGGATGTTTTAGGCATGAAACGTGCGGCAGCGAAGATTGTTCCAAAATTGCTAAATTTTGAGCAAAAACAACGTCGCATGTGCGTAAGTTTTTGGCCAAAAACAAAAATGTTATCATGCCTCAACCACCGTATTCACCGGACTTGGCCCCCGCTGCCTTTTTCCTCTTTCCAAAACTGAAGACACCGATGAAAGGAAAGCGTTTTGCTACGATTGAGGAGATAAAAGAAAAATCGAAATAGGAGCTGTTGGCGATACCAAAAAGCGCGTTTCAGAAGTGTTTCGAGGATTGGAGAAAACGCTGGCATAAGTGTATTATATCTGAGGGGGATTACTTTGAAGGGGACAATGAATAAATAAATACTTTTTGAAAAAATAACGGTTATTTTTTTATCATACCTCGTACATACATATGTTTTTGCTAGTATGTATACGTTGATGCATATATACATATGTATGTAGAATACGTAAAATGTATATATTACTATACAAATGTAGGTATTTATGTGCATTTACATAAACATACATATACGACATAAACATACGTATACATACAAACATAAAAGTACGTACATCACTTACTTCCTGCGATACACTTTGAAATATTGTTAAGTTTAAAATGATTGCGTTGACACTGTCCCAGGAAAGGTGACTACATCAAATACTCGTAGACTGGTAAACACAATACAAGCAATACGAGGTGGATCAAGTCCGATGTTCAAATGCTCCATAGAAAAGAAGTAAATTTGAGTTTTATCACCCCATTTATTTATTTCGTTTTAAAAAATATAAGCCGTACATAAGGCCTTCACCCAATTAAATTCAAACGAATCGGAACAATACAATTACTTTTTAGCCTTCAAAGCATCTACATAAATATTTACTAGATTCCTAAAAATCGTTTACGATATTTTATTCTACTCTATTTTAAATCCGAACGACGATATTCTTGATTTCTGTATATAATTCAACTATTTCTGTACTGACTGTACTCCTGTAGTTATCCTATTGTTTTTAGCACTTAAAAATTGTGCTTCCTAAAATAGTGCGTCGATATTACCTCCTCGAAATGTGTGGTTCCAAATATTTTTCCATATCTATAGGGGGCCTTCTTTTTTGGCGTTCACTGGTTTGAGGGCGGGCAAAATCTATTTTTAGAGTTGATGTTATTTTTATTACTTTTGTGTTAATAGATATCTAACTAGTATCTTTATATAAAGAATATTTTTTTACAAGATTTTAAATTCGTTAAAAGCCGTCGCCGCTGTGGCGTAGTTGGTAGTGTGTTGGTCTTCTTCGCAAACTGTCCGGGGTTCAAACCTCACACAGGAAAAATCGAAAAAGTAGAAGAAACTATTTTTCTACACAGCACTACCTCTTGGCTCTTTACTTCGCCGTTCGGATTTGAAATAAGCCCTCCATGGGCTATTGTGCCATTAAAAGAAAGAAAGAAGGGGAAAAGCCGTTTACCTTAGTCCTGGTATAAAAAGTTCAACTTATTTCTACATTAATTACGTCTAGCAAAATAATAATTATACTTTCATTTAGCTTAAATTAAATTTCCGTTAAAAACAAATAAAAAAAAATAAAAAATTGTTGTTGTTGTTTCTTTTTTGTTGTTAATAATTAAAAAAAAGTATTTTTGAAGGGCTCATTCAGCCACTTTGGCGAAGTATATATATATTTTGATCAGCATCGACCTGCGTGTTCTAGCTACTTACTGGCTGTTACTGCTCACATTTACGACCAAAATACATACTAATTAAAATATTGCTAAATAAGTTCAGTTTACATATGCAATAATGCATTTATTTTTGTTTTAACTTAAAAATTTCGGTTTTTGTATATTTTTGGCTATTAGTTTAATATATTTACTTAGTTCAAAGACCTGCAATGGAATTTGATGGGAATTATTTTCTAGAACATAATTTTCCCCATAAAATTCCAATATATATATACTTATTTTCTCTATTATAAGTAGTATTTGAAAATAGTTCCGTAAACTAAAATTTTTTTCAAATTTTTTAATTGAGTCAAACCAGTGTTGCGTCTTGTTGCGACTATAAGTTATTCATTTCATTTTAATAGGCCGTTAATACTGACAATCGTCACACCATTGTCGTGTTTGTAGATCCACACCGCAATTTCCTTTATGATCATTGTTTTATTAATTAAGGCCTTTCATTTAACGTAACTTGATTTGGCGCCAAAAATTTCCATCATTCTCTCCCGAACATGATTAAAAATAAAACTAGAATTAATCTTATTCTGTACAAAATTTATATTTTTTGGTGAACCGTATACACAATTTTCTATTGGAACTTGATAACAAGAGAAATCTCCAATTTACAACTCTCTGAGCTATTTAAGCGAACTTGTGGGGTACTGGAGCTGTATGTCTGTAAACAGGTTGATTTGGCTGACAAAAACGCATTGAAAAGCGTAATGCTATTAGGTCCTAACTTACCGCGATTAAAATCAATAATATTTCACACCCGCTTATCACTGCGATAAGTTCTGCCTTTAATACGAATTTTAAAAGACTATCAGACTAACCTCTCTTCAGATTGTTTATCCATTATGATAGTTCTATCCTAAAAAACCCTTCGCACAGTTTGTCGATTAAATCGTGCCCTTTATTTATCTTATTTTGAGAAAAAAATTTTAACATATACAACTCTAAATTATTCTAAGTTATTAAAAACATGTTTAATTCATTATCGAAACATAATTCAAGGCAACTAAGCTTTTTGATAAATACTTATGTAAACTACATATTACATATACTTATATGTATGTGATCCTTTGTAGCCGAAAGCAAACAGGAATCAGTTTACATGTCACCAGATTACAAGATTACAAGCCACCAGATTTATCAGGGTTCGATACGGGACACTTTCACCTGAAAAGAACACTTACTATAGGCCCAACTGTCAGTTTCCAATTTCTTAGTGTTAATATATGAACTAATTGTTTTATGATACTATTGTCATTTCCGTTGAGGACCTGAATTTTGTTTACACAGTCTTTAAGTTTGTTCATTTTTATGCTTGGACCATAGGACAAATTAGTTTTTCTTCTTTTTATTTTTTTTATTTATTATCTGATAATGTTTACGTGTTCAGCACCTCAAAGTAAAATCTTCCATAGAATAAATTTTTAGAATACATTAACCCATTATTTCCCTCCCGCCTTTTATCTCTTTCTACAGATTCTTAATAATATATTCGAGATATATATTGTAGGTAAATTTTTGAAAGCTTTTCATTCCGGGTTCCGGGACAATATCCGGGACTCAGAATAGGGACATTACCTCCTAGTCTTGAACGTTTAGTAGCTACATAGGTACATATATGTATGAGCTTATTCCGAAATATCATACCAAAATAATGTAAATACTTAAATTTTTCAATCGATTTGTATTATTCAAAAAAATGTTCCGTAAATTTAAAAATACTATACATTAAGTATAGCTCCTAAGTTATTCAAGATAAATTAAACATTTGTTACGAATTGATTTTAGTTTAGCAAAACTAAAAATTAAAAATAAAGAAGAAAATATGTTGACTTAAAATTTTATATCTACATCGCACAATAGATAAGTTTTGTTGTCTAAGAAATTAAGTAATTTAAGATATTTTTATTCAATCTTGCGCAATTTGGCAACAGCAGGGCTTTTCATAGGCAATTTTTACTCTTTTAGGTTTTTCATTGCCTGCCAAGATCCTCGATAGTACCTGTTCGTCAAAACGTTACGTTATTTTTGGGGCGTCTTGATGGTAGACTGCATACTAAACTATCGCTGCAGTTGTCTGGTGATCAATATTCCCAAGTGGGGTATAGTCCTGCTATACCCTTAAAATTATTCCTATCTTCCTCCGGGTCGGCGGATACTCGATTTGCGGCCATGCTACCATCGGAACAAAGAAAGCGGTGATTACCATTCCATTTGTAGAACTTGCCAAAGAGTAACTCGTAGCACGCTTGTGTCGAAATAAGTCATTATACGATATAATAACATACAAGGCACCATGTGATTTCACATGAAAACTTTGTAAAAGATTCTACTATCAACAAATGCAATAATTAAAATTTTTAGCTTTGGCTAAGCAGGGTGTCCCGTTTCCATTCTGCCACACTCTGCACACTGATTAGCAAAAAATTCATTGCACAATGGTCATTATTTTGTCGGTTCTTAAGTTATAATCGCCGTAGGTAGCGCACTGGAGCATAGAGTTTCCGGGGTTAAAATCTCGGCACAGGCAAAATCAAAAAAAGTGCATAAAAAATAATTTTTCTACAAGGCACCACATCTTTACAACAGTAAAAATTGCCTAAGAAAAGCTTTTCACTTCGCCGTTCGGATTCGGCATAAAACTGTAGGACCATTCATGTACAAAAATATATCCCGCACAACATGAGTTAGACTTTAGTCTAACTTAAGCCCCAGCGAGTTGGCTTAAGTAATAAGAAACATCAAATTAAAGCGCAAATATGAAGGGAGTTTCCATTTTCGATCTGAAATCCAGTGGCCTCTATGTGTTTATCGCTCTCGTCAGGCTAAACCAACTTATTAAGCTGAGGTTAAAATAAGACGGTATTTCTGAAACAAAGTTTATATTTTTTATTTTCTGTTTTTTTTTCTGTTAGTAAGTCTATATACTTTTTTAGGAGTATTATTTAATTAATTTATTATACATACTTATACAATATTCCAATAATTTCATATACAAGTATACCAAATGTACATATGTATTTACATAAATATGTACTTATAGTATGTTCTTAAGTACATGAGTATTTTACTATGCACCTTTACATGACATATGGGTATTCCCAGCGTTGAAGACATTACGATCAGACACCCACACACCCACAAATCAAACAAATTGTTTTATATCGATTAAAAATTACGACCTTATTATCAAATCGGATTTCTTTGTTTTACCTTTTTCAGAACTACACATATTCATTATTGTATATATATATATATATGTTCATTTGACTGCGCGTATACCGTATACCTTTATCATATCACCATTTATTATACATGTACATATATCACCATTATTTTTTTTTATTTTATTACACAAGAAAAAGTTAATGAGGAAGTTTATATTTCTGGCTGATACCATCTGTTTTTATTATTGTATTATTTTTCTTTTTCCTTTATTATGCGCTCGATCTTTTTTTCACTCAACGAATCACTCAAAGTTATTGGCTCTCATTTAGTTATACCTGCACTACTTTTAACTCACACTCTGAATCATACTCTAATGTATTAACCCATTTTGGTTTGCTGGCCGAATAATCGACCATTATTATTTTTTGCAGAATCTATGATACAAAATTTTAGTTTGATCGTATATTACTTTCTTAAAACAAAACAAAATTTACAACCTTTCATAATTTCCTTTCTCATTAAAGTAGGTTTAACACAAGTGCAAGAAAATATGTTTTTAAGTGAATTTTTTTAAATTACTAAACCAGCAAAATATTTAATTACTTATGTCCACATTGATACAGTTCATGTATTAGGCAATCATATATATTATTTAAAGCTCTTATATATCATATTTTTTAAATAAAAATTAATTGAACCACTTACTATTAATATCCCAAAGCATCCCATTGTTCAAAAAATGGACCACGTCATTTTTCGGAAACCAACGAAAATAAAAACTGTTTGAAAAATTTCATCATCATGGTATACATTTTGGCCGATTGCAAAAATATTTTGTAAAAATTCCAACGGGAAGTAGGAGCAAGCCAAAATTGGTTAAGGGGTAACACCACTTTGAAAATATAAAAAAATTTATTTTCAGATTTGTTCTCCAAAATATAAAATGGATTCAGAATTTTCTTCAATATCACTCTTTGAAAAATTCTGTTGTATAGAAGTTGTACCACGACCACTTGACCGGTTTTGCCCATTTTAGAACTTTACCTCTTCTTGACTGCAAGGACTCGGTTCCGAAAGAAAACAGAAGGAAACGCGGAGCATAAATGGATCCAGAAAGGAGTAATAAATGAGGACACGATTGATATAAGTATGTATGTGGGTAACGAAGCCACTCTCTTTCGATGATAAATAAAATGAATGCTTCAAATATTTTATAACTTTTTGTTTCATTTCGTTAATCCGTTGGGGATCAGTCCAAAACTGATCCATCAGAAATGGCTCCAACTTCATACGTACAATAATTATCTCGACTCTGACCACTCAAATGTGTTCTGAAATTGTACATACATAATTATCTTTGTTTAGTATTCGTCATGCTTCTACGATATGTGTAATAAATTCAAACGAAACTTTACTTACTTTTAATGGCACAACAGCCCATGGAGGGGACCTAGGCCGAGCTTTTCGCATCCACTCATGTTGTGCGTGTTATATTTGTACATGAATGGAAGGGACCTACAGTTTAATGCCGAATCGGAACGGCGAAGTGAAAAGCTTTTTATAGGCAATTTTTACTCTTGTAGGTTTGCCATTGCCTGCCAAGAGGTGGTGCCGTGTAGAAAAATTATTTTTTATACTTTCTGATTTTGCCTGTGCCGAGATTCGAACCCCGGACACTGCGTAGCAGTCCAACGCAGTAAGACTACGCCACAGCGACCACAAACGAAACACTCTGTACTATACTCTAACTCATTCAGTGTCAGTTTTTTGAGTAGTTCATATTTTAACGCACGCCTCCCTTTCTCATTCTCTTTGTTGAATTCCTTCTTTTCTCTCTCTCTCTCTCTCTCTCTCTCTCTCTGTCGTATTCAAAATACCGAATAGTTGAAGTAGTTGTTCCTGCTCTTGTGATTGCAGTACGAAACAAAACTACACACATACGCACAAAACTTTACCTACATTACAAAAAAAATTTAAAAAGCATACTCGAAACAAACTCGGTTTATGGTTGGGTAATTTCTACCTGAGTATTGAGATTGAGAGATGCGATTAATCACAATGACATTTTACAACAAAAGTACGATAAAAAAAATCATACGCGCATGTGCATTTGGTATGGCGCTGACGAATGTCAGGACGATCAGTATGGATCTTTGTGAGCACATACATTTTATTACTGTGACTTCACTATTTCTGTACACAGTGATTCCGTTATGTAGAACCTTTTATCATTCATTATAGGTGTACATATTACACGAGCAAATTGAATTAAATTCCAGCTTTCAAAGTGATGTTATCAGATTATTTACGTCGTTCAATAAGCAAAATTGATTGATAACTTAATGACTTTCGGTAATATGAATTTATTTCTGATATTTATTTTCTTTTAAAACTAATTAAGAAATTAATCTTAAATTTTATGAATTTAGAAAAAAAGTACGTAAACCCATAAACTTTAATTGCAAATATCTCAAAACACAGATCATTCTGTAAAAATCCCAGGATTTTTTGTTTTTTTTTAATTCAAGCTTTACAACATCATCCAATACCGAAATTCTGGTCTAACCCGTGCGAGTTTTGAGTTGTTTAACTTGGAATATACTACTGTAGGCAAAAAGTAGTAAGACTTTTTAATTTAAATTTCGCGCGGAAACCCATTCATCAAAATATTATTTTTTTAAGGTTGGTATGACTGTCAGTGACATCTGTGCCAAATGTCACATCAAAATAATCATTAGTGTTTAGTATACGCTTGTCTTTCTGAAGACCAAAATTGCATTCGGCGATTTTCACAATGAGTGAAATTATTCAACAAAGAAGTTCCATTAAATTTTGTGTGCGGAATCAAATTTCTTGTGCCGAAACGTTCAGCAAAAGGCCTTCGGTGATAATTGTATGTCGCGAGCAAGTGTTTTTGATTGGTACAAATTGTTCAAAGATGGTCGAGAACGCGTTGACGACGAACCACGTCCAGGACGGCCATCAACATCAACTGATGATCAACACTTCAATAAAATCAACGAATTGGTGCTCGAGAATCGACAATTAACAGTCAGAGACCTTACTGGCATCGTTGGAATATCGGAAGGATCAGTGAAAACCATTTTAAAACATAATTTGGGCCTAAGAAGAGTGAATGCACGATTGGTTCCAAAATCACTAAATTTTATGGAAAAACAGCGTCACGTTGACGTCTGTGAAACAATGCTTTCCGACTACCAGGATGTCATGAAACGTATTATAACTGGCGATGAGACTTGGATCTATGCTTACGACCCGGAAACAGACGATCAATCGACCGAATATCATGCCAAAGGTGAGCCGAAACCGAAAAAACCCCGTCAAAGCAGGTCAAAAATAATCAAGGTCATGTTGACAGTTTTTTTCGATTATCGAGGTGTGGTGCACTCCGAATTCCTTCCGACCGGCCAAACTGTCAACAAGGAATACTATTTGAGTGTAATGCGTCGTTTGCGTGAAGGGATTCGCAAAAAAAGGCCGGAATTATGGAAAGACAACTCATGGTTTTTGCATCACGATAATGCACCGGCTCACACTGCATTGGTTTTACGAGACCATTTTGCCAAAAATCCGACTGATATCGTTCCGCAACCACCCTATTCGCCTGACTTAGCACCGTGTGACTTTTGGCTATTTTCTAAACTCATAAAACCGCTTCGTGGACACCGTTTTGAGTCAATTGAAGACATTAAACATGAATCGCTAAGCGCATTGAAGGCTATTCCGGAAATTGACTTTAACAACTGTTTCGAGAATTGGAAAAAACGTTGGCACAAGTGTATTGTGTCCGGGGGGATTACTTTCAAGGGGACGAAATAGATTTGGAAGAATGAATAAAAAAATTTGAAATTATGAACAAAGTCTTACTACTTTTTGTCCACAGTAGTAATACATATATATATTTTTGTTAATTTTTTTTTTTTATTTAACCAACATTCCGTCATTTATCCAATACCGAAAATTAACTGAATTCATCCATCATCTGGTCTAACACACTGCATCTGAATTGGTGATAATTTTTGCATCGTTAAACTTTGTGGTCGCTGTGGCGTAGTGGTAGTGCGTTGGACTGCTGCGCAGAGTGTCCAGGGTTCGAATCTCGGCACAGGCAAAATCAAAAAGTAGAAAAAATAATTTTTCTACACGGCACCACCTCTTGGCAGGCAATGGCAAACATACAAGAGTAAAAATTGCTATGAAAAGCTTTTCACTTCGCCGTTCGGATTCGGCATTAAAACTGTAGGTCCCTTCCATTCATGTACAAATATAACACGCACAACATGAGTGGATGCAAAAAGCTCGGCCTAGACCCTCCATGGGTTGTTGTGCCAATAAAAGTAAGTAAAGTAAACTTTGAATATAATCGAACAAAGTATTTATTCTGTGAGAATTAGTTTTAATTTTCTTTTGTTTTTTTTTTTATTCAACCTTTCCAAAAAGCCGTCATTCAACACCGAAAATGAACTGAGTTTTTAAAAATTGTTTGCATCGTTAAACTTGGAATATAATCCATCAAAGTATTTATGAGTAAATATTCATTTACAAATATATGTAGCTCCGTTTCCGTACACGAAAAATTTGGAAATGAGAGCGACGATGAGAGTGTAATTGCCTTCTTCTTCTCCTTGCACGAAATAGCAAGGATAAAGACTTTAAAAGTGTTAAAGTATCCGCTGTTTTGTGTTTGCGATTAGAATAGCAAAATTGGACATTTTGTTTCGGGCAAGAAATATGATTTTTTGTGTTCCCGCACTTTTGTACATTTTTGTCTCTCACGGTGATTACGTTTTAATTACTTCCATATTACCAGACTTTACTTGACGCTCCTTTTTTCTAGGTGTTGTCAAAAATTAAAAATAAATAGTAGAATTCTTTTACTTCACATTCATGGTTTCAAATAGACCTAGAGTCTAGATTAAAAAAGTTGGAAGTTAAAACCACGTAAATCTCCATATATTTTGGACAGAGCCACAATAAGGTTTTCTTACATACAGAATTTTTTTTTTAGTATTTGACGCCGGAAATAGTAAAAAAAGGCGTCAGAAAGTTTTATTTTTACGAAACGAATCCCAATGGACCCTTCTTCGGCCCAACACGACCGAGGGGCGCATCTACATAACGGTGACCGACGCAACACAAATGTAATGTAATGAGCCGAATTGGTGTTCCTTACAACTACAAATATAAAATCATCACACAACATGAGTCAATGTGAAAAGATCGCCCTTTGGCGCTACATGCTATGACCGCATCGACGTTGATAAACCTGAAGTTCATTGTGGTAAAGACACTTGCCACAATGGCTATCAATCTGTTTATCGGTGTCCTGTGATTGCATTCCGTCTCTCATTTTCCCTCTTTCTTCCTCCCACCTATCAATCTTCCTTCCAATCAACACAATCCTCTGCATTCATAGGGGTACACACATTGTGTTGTATGTATCAATAAAAAAAAAATTTTTGTATGTTAGTAAGTTGGTTTTGATATGTTCCAGAGAATCAGAAATGCTGTATAGTTTACATGGTCTAACACACTGCATCTGAATTGGTGATAATTTTTGCATCGTTAAACTTTGTGGTCGCTGTGGCGTAGTGGTAATGCGTTGGACTGCTACGCAGAGTGTGCGGGGTTCGAATCTCGGCACAGGCAAAATAAAAAATAATAATATATAGAAAAAAAAAAAAAATTTTCTACACGGGACCATCTCTTGGCAGGCAATGGCAAACCTACAAGAGTAAAAATTGCTATGAAAAGCTTTTCACTTCGCTGTTCGGATTCGGCATTAAACTGTAGGTCCCTTCCATTCATGTACAAATATAACACGCACAATATGAGTGGATGCGAAAAGCTCGGCCTATGCCCTCCATGTGCTGTTGTGCCATTAAAAGTAAGTAAAGTAAGCAAATTTAAAGCAAACGCTCATAATTACTTCCTCCCACCTATCAATCTTTCTTCCAATCAACACAATGTTCTGCATTCATAGGGGTATCCCTGTGCGTGAACAAAAAAAAAAAAGATTAGAATCTCCAGAAATAAGGTTTTTTTTTTCTCAGGATAATAAAATTGTCAAAAAAAAATCGTTCTAATACATTTAATTTTTGGATGTATTATATATATTGAAAGTTTCTAAGAAATATATATTTACTGCCAAATTAAAATCACACAAAATAGAATAAGAAAAAGTTGCTTAGAGATGCCGAGAAAAAGGGCAAAACTTCGGAACCTTCGTAGAAACTTATTTTGATAAGTTTGTGTTAAAATTAGACAAATAAAAATGCCGAAAGATGTATGCAAAACAATTTACTCAAAATTCAGCATTTTCTTCCAATTATAAAATTTTTTTGTTTTTTTTTTCCGAGCATAATTCTTATAAGTAAATATATTCTTTGACATGACGCTTTCGAAAAAAAAGTTTAACGCTTACGAAAACTAAGCACTAAGCACTAACTAAGAAGGGACCTACAGTTTAATGCCGAATCCGAAAGGCGAAGTGAAAAGCTTTTCATAGCAATTTTTACTCTTGTAGGTTTGGCCATTGCCTGCCAAGAGGTGGTGCCGTGTAGAAAAATTATTTTTTCTACTTTTTTTCATAGCTTCATAGCACGAGCTTTTCCCATCCACTCATATTGCGCGTGTTATATTTGTACATGATGTATAGTTTTATTCCGAATCTGAATCACGAATTGATTTTAATTTTGTCTGTGCGGAAATTTGAACACCGGGCACTATGCGTAGAAGGCTAGCACACTACGAAATACGCCACTGTTAAACATTATATATCGTACATAAATATATCGTGAAATAAAACATCATTTTGCATTCAACGGTTGGCTAAATTTTTATAAATTTTGCGTAAAAATTTTTTTTTATCACTACAAAAATATTGTATGGGTAGTAAGCGTGGTTATTGCCCAATGATGATAATGTTCGCACCAGTTATTTTTGTGTATACCAAATTCTGTTCCATTTGCTTCACTAGTTCCCTTTACCATATATATGTATATTTCACTGTTATTGGAAGTAGGCATGGCTCTAGCCAATGTTACCAATTTTCAGAACACTTGTTTAAGAGACGATTACAAATATGTGTTTCGAGTTTTGCTTAATTCGCTTTAAAATTTCCTTCAATATCTTTCTTGGAACATTTCCCTTATATATGAAGTACCGCGTCCCCTTGACAGATTTGTGGACATGTTGACCTAAGAAATTTATTAGTTTTAAAAACTCTTCTTTTTTCATGCACGGGTGTGAACATAGGACAATATTTAGCTTAGATTTTTTGAAAATTTTAGTAACAATTTAATATTAAAAATAAAATATTTTGTTTAAAACTTGTCGTTATTTTACATATTTGTCCATAAATTTTTGCAAATATGCACAAAATTACTTACTTCGGCAGTCGCCTTTGCTATGCCCGCTGGCGCCATTTGATGAGGCCAAGTGCAATCAGGTCGCCCTGTACCTGGTCTTTCCAACGGAGATTAGGACGTCTTCTTTTGCGTGTTCTTCCACCATGGCTCGAGTAAAACACGACCCAGCCAGCGAAGCCGCTGGATTTTTATACGCTTGATTATGCCAGTATCGACGTACAGCTCATATCGTTCCTTATTCGAAACACGTCGTCCACGCATACTGGACCATATATCTTACGGAGTATCTCCTCGCGAACGCTCCTAACAGCCTCTCATCATTGATGGTCATTATCCACGTCTCGGCACCATATATTACGACGAGAAAGATGAGGGACTTATAGAGCGTTATTTTCGTCGGTCGAGAGAGAGCTCTGCTTCTCAAATACTTACTGAGCCCGTTGTTGGCAAGAGTTAATCTCCGCTTGATCTCAAGGCTGACATTACGAAATCCTTGACGACTTTAAAAGTATAATTGCCAACAGTAACATTTTGTCCAAGACGCCGTGACCCTTTGATTGTTGACGCAAGGTATTTCGTTTTGTCCTCGTTCATAACTAAACCCACTCGACGAGACTCCCTTTCCAGATTGGTGAATGCTGCACTGACTGCTCGAGCATGGGTGCCAATGATGTCAATATCATCAGCGTATGCTAGCAGCATGACACTCTTGTAGAAAATAGTGCCAGAGGTGTCAATGTTCGCAGCTCGAATTATTTTCTCCAGCATAAGGTTAAAGAAGTCGCATGATAGGGAATCACCTTGTCTGAAACATCTTTTGGTATCAAATGGCGCGTCAGTGTCATTTTGCAAAGGCGAATGAGCTTTGCAGGGATACCAAAATCATACATTGCGGCGTACAAGTGATCCCTAATCGTGCTGTCGAAGGCGGCTTTATAATCGACGAATAGATGGTGGGTGTCGATCTGTTTTTCTCGGGTCTTTTCCTGCATTTGGCGTAGTGTGAATATCTGGTCGATGGTGGATTTACCACGCCTGAAGCCACACTGATAAGGTCCAATCAGTTTGTTGACGATGGGATTCAGTCTTTCGCACAGTTCGCTCGATAGAACCTTATATGCAATATTAAGAAAGCTTATCCCACGGTACTTAGCGCATATCGTGGAATCACCTTTCTTATGGATTGGGCAGAGTACGCTGAGGTTCCAATAACTTGGCATGCTCTTATTTGACCATATTCTGCAAAGAAGCTCATGCATGCGTTTTTTGAGCTCTTCGCCCCCAATCTTAAACAATTCAGCTGACAGGCCATCTGTAACTGCAGCCTTATTGTTTTTCAGTGATTCGGGTTCCCTGAGTACATTCCGCAGTGGTGGGATTATTGCAGTCATCGTCATTATGCCCTGGGCATCCATCACCAGATTTCTGTCTTCATCCTTGCAGGAAGAGGCCCCGGTCTTCAAATCATCAATCAGGCGTCTTATTCTTTCAAAGAATTTTCGTACCTCATTCCTGTCCCGTAACATTTCAATATCATTGAACTCGCGTCTTTCTGTATCTCTCTTCTTGCGGCTGAAGAGACGTTTCTCCTCCCTCCTCAACTCTCTGTATCGCTCCTTAGCAGCTGGAGTTGCAACTGACTGCAGGGTGGCTCCATAAACTGCGTTTTTCGCTTCAGTACATCGCGACACTCTTGTGAGGCTGATGTTGAAAAATTTTATCTTGATGCGGATAGTGGCTAGGCGCTCGTTCACGGGCGTGAACCTCAAGGCTAGATAACGCAGTTTCTTCCCAACAACAATTCCAACACCACCAAATTCGTGTTCGACCCATGACAGCTGTAGTAGGTTTCACAGGATGCTCTTCGTCAACATTATGGGGTTTCCTTGTCCGAGGCTTCATTTGAGGATTCATTGGGGAATATTTTAACGCGGTGGGTTCCAAGCCCGACATTCAAGGCCACGGAGAAATCTGCCACACACATTAGTTAGCTCACTGACGGGTGTCAGATCGCTATCCAGGGAACGCCACGAGGAGGCTGTGTTTCGACTTAAGACATAGAAGCGCAAGGATCGAAAATGACCGCACCTGCGACTGCCACGAACTTTACCTTGTGTCCTACGCCCCTAGGCAAAAAATTACATTTTTTTTAAACGTTGAGCTTCTATCCCTGATGTTAAAGAAGATAAAGAGAAATTATATTCAAATGGTGTACAGACTAACTATTTTATTTTCAAAATCTCATAGTTTATTTAAATTAGTCAATCTAGAAATAGTAAAGCTTTTAATACTTTGACCTATGTAACTTTGAACTATAATAAACCACATCCATTGCGGTTTACTTATAGCAATGGAGAAACCTGAGGGTTGATTCTTTTTAAGAATATTCTTTACATAAGTACATACATATACATAAAGACAAATTATATTCAAATGGTGTAAATAATCTGTCACAAGAAAACAAAGCAAAGCAAATACATTCTGAAATTTTAATATTTTTAATATTATTAAACAAAAAACTTTTATTTAAAATTAAAGAAAATTACGTAAGTTTTTAGTGTATGGCTCCAAAATTTTAGGCGGAATTGCAGATGGATACTCTTAATCATAATCCATTAAAAAATTGATTTTGAAAAATTTTATACTAGGACTTTAGCACATTAAGACAGCGATATGTATTTGTCTTGAATAACCGATTGCCTTTCATTTTTTATATGGCAAATTGATGAACGGACGAATGGGGTAAGCGGACAGAAGAATGAATGGATGGTTGCATAGATGGACAGACGCCGCCACAAATGGTTAGTCAAGCTGCACATTTAAGCTGCATTATTATTGTTGTTGTACGTGGCACGCGTCTTTTCTTAAAGTAAACAATTTTGGCGTACATTATCACCATGCTTCGCTTGAGTTTCAGTCACACACGCAAATGCACAGATTCTAACATATAAATACATGCATACATATAAACACCCACAGATAAAATGCGCATCCGAAGTTATTCTGCGTGTGTCTGGTGTACTCCGCATACCCTACTCAAATGCAATAATTTCTTTGTATTCTGTAGCAAACACTCGCATATGCTAGCATACAGCGTACGGTATGAAAGCAAATTCTTAAAGAAAAAAAATTCATCATATACAGAGTGTGCTCAATCAATAAGTGCACTGTATGATTTTTAAGAAGAAAATACAATAAATTTATCATCAGACAAGTTAACGAAATACACATGAATCATGTGCTATTCTCACTCGCAAAGTAAGATATAAAATTATTGAAGAAAGAACAGGGTGCACCATTTATATTTGAATTTGATTTTTGTGTAAATAAGCGAAAAGCCCGACCTAGTCCCTCCATGGGCTGTTTGGCCATTAAAAGAAAAAGTAAATAAGAAACAAATAATTTTTTTTCAATGTGGTTCTTATTATTCAAAAGTGCAATCCTTCCGGTTGATTGTGGAGCACTATTTCATTCAAATGAAATAGTGCAGTAGCCCATACGATCATCTTGACCAATGGTTGCACCAATTTCCTCTTTAAGAGCCGCAATCTTAGCTGGATGGTTAGCGTAACATTTATCTTTAACGGTACACCCCCAAAACCGCGATTTTTTAATTTTCTACGCAAAAGATCGATTGTTGTGTGAGTCGGCGCGACAACCTGTTGGAACCAAATGTTTTTAAGTCCATATCTTCTAAGATAGGCCACAAATTATCAGTTATCTTTGTTCGATAGCGCACACCATTCACTGTAATGCATCTTCTTCTCAGCCCTTATTTTCAAAGAAAAATGGCCCAATGATACCGCCGTGCCAAAAACCATACCAAACAGTTACTCGTTGAGTGTGCATTTTCTTCTCAACAATCGCGCATGGATTTTCTGAGCTAGATGTGAAAATTTAGCTTATTAACTTAACTACCGAGGTCAAAGTGAACTTCGTCAGAAAAGAGGATATATAAAACATATATACCATATATATTCCATAAAACCATAAAACTAATTTTCCGACATTAGAGTAGCCACACTCAAAATAACCAGTAGTTCATATTCCAAATGTTAAATGGACCACCCTATATTTATGTTCTCTGACTTACAAAGCATTTTTGTATAATTTCCAGCAATCGCGATTGCTTGTAACAGCTATCAGGAAAGCAATTTGTTCAGTGTATAAAGTCACCATCGTTGCTAACGTTTTCCTATGTGAAAGACTACTTCATTGTCCAGAAATTAGTTTGCATAATTTAATTTTGCCCATTTAAATTTTGTGAAGTACAAGATGACATTTTTATACTTTTTATAGCGAGGGTTCGAACGAAAATAAAAATATCTTGACTCATTGAACTTAGATAAAATTCCAAATATAAAAATTAAGAAGCAGAAAGAAAAACATAACGATGCAAAAAAAACAACAAAAGGGGAAAAAGTATAAAAAACAAAAAATGGGATGATAGTCCACCTCGTCGTGAACAAGGCAAAACTAAAAGTAGACAAAAACAAAGTAGAGAACATCTTGTTAAAAACTCAACGCCACTTATTTGGTCCGAACGAATATTCGGTTTTAGTTCCGGCCAAATAATAGTGGTTTTGGTTAAGTTTCCGTCAGGAACTTGTAAACGCGTTAATTTGCGAAATTATGTATGTATATATGATTTTAAAATACGACTAAGTATTTTGAAGTAAAATCAGTACAGTCTGTATTGAAAACAAAACAACAGAAAAATATATAAAACCACCTCCCCCTCGGCTACATCCCTGGGTAAGACTCAGCTGTGTGAGGGTGCATTTCAACTGGATTTACTCACACCGTGGTATCGGCTGCTGCCATTATTCTTTGCCCACAGGGGTCCTTTTATTAAGACAAAGTTGCATACCTGTACCAGCTACAGATTTAAACGACGTTCAGCTCCATGTAGGTAAAGCTCAACATCCAGTCACATTTGCTGCACTTATACTTTCTTTATAGAAACACGAATTCTGTCAGAAATCTTACTTCTAATAATTTAAACTTCCTTCCTGATTCTGTGCAGTGAAAATGTTGTTGCCGGAGACTTAAACGTTCACAATTCGGATTGGTTGTTCCACTCGAGTCATGTAAGTGTCCTTTTGGAAACTGAGACCACTGCACTATTTTAGCATCCTTTACTTATTTTAGAATCCACAATACTTTACTGATAACTCCAAAGTGATTACGAAATGGCAAATTAGAATTGAGTCAGTTGCTAGTTATGGATATAAAGTAGTGTTCACAAGGTGTAGTTTGCTATTTGTTATCGAAATTTACCAAAAAAGTTCCAAATCTATGTCAGTGTCGGCGTACAGCACATACACTTCATCGTTCCATCTTACTCGATACACGTCGCCCACGCATACTGAACCGTAGATCTTACGGATTATCTTTTCGTCTCGAACGCTTCTAACAGCCTCTCATCATTGATGGTCAATGTCCACGTCTCGGCGCCATATATCAGGACGGAAGGAATGAGGGACTTATAGAGCGTTATTATCGTCAGAGATGTCTATGCCAGAGATGTCGATGTTCGCAGCTGGCAGTCGCACGATAGGGGGTCACCTTGTCTGAAACCTCCACCTCGATGGTGGATTTACACGGCCTGAAGTCCCACTGATAAGGTCCAACGAGTTTGTTGACATTGGGCTTCAGTCTTTCGCACAGTATGCTCGATAGAAATAATATTAAGAAAGCTTATCCCACGGTAGTTGGCGCATATCGTGGTGATTCTTATGGATAAGGCAAAGTACGCGGAGGTTCCAATCACTTGGCATGCTTTCATTTGACCGTATTCTGCGCAGAAGCGTTTTTTGAGCTCTTCGCCTTCGGTCTTAAACAACTCAGCAGGCAGGCCATCTGCACCTTCAGCCTTATTGTTTTACAGCCGAGCGATGGCTGTTTAGATCTCCTCATAGTCGGGCGGCGGTACTTCAACGCCATCAGTGGCGGGATTATTGCCGTCATCGCCATTAAGCAGGCTCTATCGACACCCATCATCTAATCGTATATTATAAAGCCGCCTTCGACGCGACGATTAGGGATCCCTTGTACGCCGCAATGTCTGATTTTGATATCCCTGCAAAGCTCATTCGTTTTTGCAAAATGACACTGATCGACACCACTAGCGCAGTGATAATTGGGGCAGACCTCTCCGCGCCATTTAATACCAAAACAGGTTTCAAACAAGGTGATTCCTTATCTTTAACCTTATGCTGGAGAAAATATTTCGAGATGCGAACATGGACATCTCTGGCACTATATTCTACAAGGGTGTCATGCTGTTAGCATACGCTGATGATATTGGTATCATTGGCACCCACGCTCGAGCAGTCAGTGCAGCATTCTCCAACCTGGAAAGGGAGTCTCGTCGAGTGAGTGTAGTGGTGAACCAGGACAAAAATACCTTGCGTCAACAAACAGAGAGTTACGGCGTCTTGGACAAAATGTTACTGTTGCCAATTATACTTCAAAACTCGTCAAGGATTTTGTTTACTTAGGATCCAGCATTAATATTAACAATAATGTCTGCTTTGTCAACAGGTGTTACTACGGGCTCACTATGCAATTGAGAAGCAGAGCCTTCTCTCGACCGACGAAAATAACGCTCTATAAGTCCCTCATCCCCGTAAGATCTATGGTCCAATATGCGTGGGCGACGTGTATCGAGTAAGATGGAATGATAAAGTGTATGTGCTGTACGCCGACACTGACATATTCAAGCGTATAAAAATCCAGCGGCTTCGCTGGCTGGGTCATGTTGAGCGAATGGAAGAAAGCGCTCCGGCTAGAAGGGTGTTTTATTCGAGCCACGGTGAAGGAACACGCGGAAGAGGACTTAATTGTGGAGGCATGTTTTGTTTGTTACAATTCCATAGAGGTAGTAAGAACTTTAGATCATTTGTAAAGAGAGTAAAGAACCAGATGGCTTCGTCTATTCCAACTCTTTTTACACGTTACTAGCTCGGTAGCGAACCTCTTAGCTAACATTGGTGCAGATAATTCTTCTATGCTGGTTAGCGATCAGCTACTTCCCGTAATCGAATCTGTATCTTGTACTATGCCTGAGATACATTTATGAACACGTGTAGTTAAAAGAGCATTTCCTCTATCCGTTTTGTTGTCGCTGTAGCGTAGTGGTAATACGTTGGACTGTGTCTGCAAAATGTTTCAAATTTTAAAGTTTTATATCTTAGCAACCACAGAAGATAGAGAAAATATCGTCGCAAAGTTTTATAGTGTAGACGGTGAGATGTAGAATACTTAATCACAGTTTTAAGGAATTGATCAGCCTGTCAAGAAGCTATTGCTATAAGGTCTAGAAAAAGAAAAATAAATTGCCTAAATTTTAAGTTAGTAAATTTATTGTTTAGAGCAATTACAATTGGTTCCACATTGGATATTCCCAACGAAAAAGGGGATCGATGTGCTGTGACCAAAATGTAAATTTTATATTCGTGTACACATTTAAGTACGTACATATGTATAAGTAGTTAAATGTCCATGCACAATACGCAGCTTCAACTTTATGTCTCATGTGCGTAATCATATTTTTCATTAGATTCCAACATTGTCAGCTGTATTGTATCATAAGCGGAGTAATTCATTTCCAGGAAGTTGTCGCAAGAGCTGCAGGTAGTTTTGATAAAGAGCAACAACCGTTACATCGCGGTATACATATGGACACATGGACAATTCCCTTATTTTATTTTATTTTTTTTGCGGGTGTGGTGGTAAAAATGTCTTACACATAATTAAAACTGTCGTCACAGAGTTAGTATGTGGGAGTAGCACATCCTCCTCTTTCTTTCTGGACTTGCTGCCAACCTGGAACCGCTTTCACATTACTTCAGGGTGGAGTCCGCCTAAGAAGAATTAAAAACCTTTAATCTAAGACAGAGCTTTGGAAGTATGCATTTTTAGAAAGTCGGTCTTATATGTATTTATATATGTACATTTCGCAAAACTCTGTCCTTCGGATGAATATTTTGTGAATTTTGTTTTTTTATTTCTTGTGAATTTTGACGTTATTTGTTTACATAAGAGTAGATACTTAATTTTCGGTTTGCCAGATTCAAACACGAAAGTCATAATTCCCAAGGCAGTTGCTGACGCTATATCTGGCAATATACTACATATCTACGAGTATATCCTTATTTCAACTGCAAGTGTTACAAGTGCTTTGAAAATATTAGTAATTATTTTATATGCAGATATGCAGGAACTGCCCATATATGTATTTCCATACGAGTATATTAACACACAAAGAAATAAGTTTCGGGTATCCAAACAACTTTTTTATCATTTTACCCTTGTTTCTTCAATTTAATTTATATCATACTTTACTTTTACTTACTTTTAATGGCACAACAGCCCATGGAGGGCCTAAGCCGAGCTTTTCGCATCCACTCATGTTGTGCGTGTTATATTTGTACATGAATGGAAGGGACCTACAGTTTAATGCCGAATCCTAACGGCGAAGTGAAAAGTTTTTCATAGCAATTTTTACTCTTGTAGGTTTTCCATTGGCTACCAAGAGGTGGTACCGTGTAAAAAAATTATTTTTTCTTTGCGTAGCAGCCAACGCACTATCACTACGCCACAGCGACCACTCACAAATGCCGATTAATGTATGTGTGTATGTATTACACATACATTGTTCCTTTATTTAATTTTTACCTATAGTTCCGAAGTATAGTAATTTTGGGGTGTATTTTTACATTTACGATACAAATTCTTATAAACTGTTCAAACGCTCTCGTCGTTTAAAGCGAATAGAAACAGAATAGAGCGCGAGCCATGTTCATGTTCCTGCCATGACACATCGAAAGCTAATAAAAATAATTGAAAAAAAAATATTTTGCCAACGATATAATATGACTTAGCTTCAATATTTCTTGGTGGTCGCTGTGGTGTAGTGGTAGTGCGTTGGACTGCTACGCAGAGTGTCCGGGGTTCGAATCTCGGCACAGGCAAAATCAAAAAGTAGATAAAGTAATTTTTCTACACGGCACCACCTCTTGGCAGGCAATGGCAAACCTACAAGAGTAAAAATTGCCTATGAAAAGCTTTTCACTTCGCCGTTCGAATTCGGCATTAAACTGTAGGTCCCTTCCATTCATGTACAAATATAACACGCACAACATTAGTGGATACGAAAAGCTCGGCCTAGGCCCTCCATGGGCTGTTGTGCCATTAAAAGTAAAAGTAAGATCATGAACACAAATTAGGCTGATGTTGAAGAATTTTGTGGCTACGCGCTCTTCCCAACAACAAATCCCACAACAAATTCGTGTCTCGAATCACGACACCTGTAATAGATATCCCAGTATTCTCTTTTGGAGCAAGCCTGTCCCGTTCATTTCCTGTATAGCGGTTATGTCAGCTCGATATCTTTCGAAGACATCTACCAGCTGGATAGAGGCATTTTCCCTGTAGAGTTTTCGAACGTACCAGATCCATATCCGTAAATAATTGTCCTTTGTCATTAGGAGGTTTCCTTATACGACGCTTTTTCTGAGAATTCATTGGCGATATTTTAACGTTCCATGTTCGATGCACAACCGTTCATTCAAGGGCACGAAGAAACCCGCGGCACAATTAGTTAGCTCAATGACGAGTGCCAGGTCGCTTTGCAGGGGACGCCACGAGGAGGCTGTGTGCTGACTTGAGACGGGGAAGCGCAGGAATCGAACATGGACCGTTTATGCGACTATCACGGTCTTGTACGGTAGTTTGGACACGCCCAAGATGATGAAGGCGCATTTCGCGTTTAGTCCGGATTTAGACTCTAACCAGGTCGGTACCCAAAACCAGGCGTGAGTACGTCTTCCAGGATTACTAATGGAGTCCTACAAATTTGAATTAGGAACATGGCGTACATTTCATGTAGCAACCTAGGTTTGTTTGGAATCCACATGGACGCCCTTACCAACTTCTGCAATCCACTGATCTCCCTCACGAGAAATCCGTATCCCTCTGTAGCTACAATTTTATCCACGGTTTCGGTCAGCCAGTCGAGAGATAGCGAATTGCAGCACTGCATCTATAGGGCACAGTTCCACGTCTGCATACCCTCTAATTTCGGGACTATTTTCGATGCGACTTTGGCTTCCCAAATGTGGCGCTCAATATAGTCTAATTGCTTTTTGGATAAAAGACCACATCCATTTTCGGTTCGGATTTTTACTGTCAAGGCACTGACAGCAGCTGCAGCATATATACCACCAGAACCTATACGCCGTCCTCAGGCCGAATTTCAGGCTGTTTGCGAGCAACCACTTATGAGATGGTTGCTACTGCCAACTTTTTGGAATTCGCCTCTACTTCGGATTAACTTTCCTTCGTTTCGCTTCGTACTTTCCTCCAGTCGGTGCGGACTCCTGAGTTTCCACCGGAAAACTGAACATTCTGGATGATCCGTCCTGTTACGCTTATCGATACTATCCAGGCTTGTGTCAGGATTGACCGTTGTCGCGAAGGCCACATCCAGCTTCCAAACGCTATTACAACGCTGAACAATCATGAACTGCGGTTCCAGTATTTACATGGACTGCCTGCACCTCCCAAACCTTGGCCGACTCTGCGATGGAAACATGCACATCCAATCCCTACATCACTTGCAAACCAACGGGGGAATTGCCACAAGTGTAATTACCCAGTGCAGAAAAACATTTGCGCTTTCACTCATCATAAGGGGGTCCCTATTTCTACTCACCAAGGGGGCTAGAGTTGGGGAGGAGCAGCGCTTAGTTCTTTGCTCGTCAAAAGCCTGTCTGACATGGTTGAACCTGCCGGAAACGAAGGACATTCCAATCAGCATAGCCTCTTTAATCTTTACACAATTATGCCTCCATACGGTGATAATAATATATAGCATATAGTATGTACATGGTGTTTATTTTAGAAGTGTGGTTTTCAAGAAGAAATAAAATGCAAGAATTTAGCTTTATTATAAAGATAGGGATTTGCCATTATGTTTTAAAAACGATTTCGGGCAAGTGGCCGCTGAGCTGGTTCGAATAAATCCCAGCCGAGAGTCCTAATTTTCTACCACTTTTTACAGCAATTGGGGCCGTATGTCAGTAATAACGCGCCGAATATTCTCTTCCAAGACGTCAATCGTCTCGGGCTGATCTGCGTAGACAAGCGACTTCACATAACCCCACAAAAAATAGTCCAGCGGTATTAAATCGCACGATCTTGGAGGCCACGCCATAGGCCTACGATGCGAGATAATGCGCTCACCAAAAGTTTCCTTCAATAAATTGATTGTTTCGTTGGCCGTATGGCTGTATGTCATAAAGCGCCGTCTTGTTGGAGCCAAAGGTCGTCCACATCAACATCCTCCAATTCACAATTCAGGCACGAAAAAGTCGTTAATCATGGCTCTATAGTGTTCCCCATTGACTGTAACATTATGACCGGCTTCATCTTTGAAAAAATATGGACCAATGAATGATTCCCTCTGTCCGTAGAGCACACCAAACAGTGACTTTATGAGGATGTAACGGCGGCTCAACAATGGCTTGTGGATTATGATCACTCCAAATGCGACAATTTTGCTTATTAACGTACCCATTCAACCAAAAGTGAGCTACATCGCTGAACAAAATTTTCCTGTGAAAATCGGGATCGGTGGCTATCTCGTTTTGGTAACAAATTTGCACGATTTGCGAACGTTGTTCAGGAGTAAGTCTATTCATTATAAAATGGCAAACCAAACTGAGCATAAATCAAGTGACAGCTGTCAAAAAGACCAACTCCGAAAAAAGTATTGCCAGATTGAAAACCACACCAAAAAAAAACACCCTTTACATATGTGTACAAAATTTCATTTTCATATCTGTAATACATATCATACCCATTTTATGTTATCATTAAGGTAGGTGTGGCAATAGCCCGATCGCGAAAATATTTTACCAATTGATCACCATTATTTGCCAAGAGTTTTGGCCAGCGAATTAGTCGTACCAAAGTGTGGTACAACGAATTTATCTTTCGAATCATTTTCGTTACTATTTTTGGATCACCAACAAATAATATATGTTTCCGGTAAAAATTAGTCTAACTAGCAGACACGTGGGAACGTTTAAATGTTATTTAAATGGACTGACATTTTTCGATTGACATTATAGTGTATTAGAAACTTAGAGGGTAAGAATTTAAATTTATTTGTTCTGAATGTTATATATATTTTTTATTTTATGCTCTAAATATCAGTTTGTTTGTCGAATGAAACCGTTCACATTCTGAGACAGACATTAAGCTAAACATACGTGCTAAAGTCAAAGTTCTTCACGATTTTGTAAATGTTGCTTTTAACGCCAATAATAATCGTAGCAGATTGAGCTCATCAAAACCGGAAAATCAATTTATGCCTTATGTGAATTCACTTTATGCTGGTGGTTCTGACTTTCGTTCAATCTCAACCACCACTGCCTCTGTTGTCAATACTGCCTCTGCTGCTGAGCTCTTTAACGATGGGATCTGCAATTACCACTTTTGCTGTAGTTGCCGGCGGTTCATATGCTAATATTGCTGCTGCTCCCGATAACAGCTTGCTCTCTGCTGCTGAAACCACTGGTGCCTCAACTGCTGCAGCGCCTGGTTCTGCGAACTCTGCCGCTGCGTACTCTTCTACTGCGAACTGTGCTGCTGCGATCTCTGCTACTACGAATTCTGCCACTGCGTACTCTGCTACCGCGAACTCTGCTACTGTCAGTGCTGCTTATTTTTCTACAACTCCCACTATTGGTGCTTTTCCTATATTTGCTGATATTGCTGCTGCTCCTGTGCCACAGTATGACTTCACAAGACATGTCGATGGATATCCCTCCTCAGTTACTGCCGATGATCTTATTGTGCCAAACACCCAATGGGTAAATGTTAGAAGGCGAAATTCAACCAGAAGAAGTGCTAATGTTGTTGTAGGTCAAAATGAAGCCGCTGAATTAGATGGTGTTGTCATTCGCAAATGGGTACATTTGTCTTCGTTTAAACCTACAGTAACAGCAGATGATATAATTACTTATGTGGAAAAACATGCAAATATATCGAAGGAACACATTGCATGCTACAAATTAGTTAAAAAAGATGCTGCACCTGAATCTTTGAAGAGCATTAACTTTAAACTTGGTGTATTGCTGCGTTACTACAATGAAATACTTAAACCATCGCTATGGCAAACTTCGGTTAAAGCTCGACCTTTCCGTGTTTTTCCAATGCAAGGAAACCAACTATTGCAGAAATAACAAATATCTCAAACTTAAAATCTCTTAAAATCTACTACCAAAACATTTCGGGTATAAGGACAAAATGCACTGCTATTTTACGGGCTTCTTCGCAAATGGATTATGATATCCTAGTGCTTGTTGAGACTTGGCTTAATCAAGTTTTTAGAGATGCTGAATTTTTCGACACGTCTCTTTATCAAGTCTATCGAAAGGATAGGGATGCGCTAAAAACTGGATGCCAACGCGGTGGAGGTGTGCTGATTGCTGTCAAACGTATGCTGCGCTCATCTGTACTTAAACTAAATAATGATGATACGTTACTAGATCAACTATTTGTATCCATTTTAGGATCCAAGGAACAACTTTTACTTTGTGATTCTTATATTCCCCCCAATAGTTCAGACTCACTGTATTTTGTTCATGTAGACAATGTTTTGAATTTAGCAAATATTGATAAGTCTAATGCGCATATTTGTGTATTAGATGATTTTAACCTAAATGCTCTCTCCTGGTCTTTAATTGCGAACGAAAAAAATTTGATTCCTACTAATGTTAATGCAACACAAATGTATTTGCTAGATAGTTTTTTCTGTTCTGATCTTATTCAAATTAATATTTTTTTTAATAAATGGAATCGCGTTTTAGATTTGATTTTCATAAGCAGTTCAATCAAATATAAGTTGGAAGAAAACATGTTTCCGATTACCTCCGTGGATATGCACCACGTCCCGCTCGTGCTTCATGTTGAGTTTTACGAATTTTTAAATTTGCCTCATATTAATAACACAATAAACTTTAATTTTAATGTTTGTAACTTCGATGCACTTATGTAGTTCAATTATAGAGAGTACTGATTGGAGTAGTAAATTTGACAGCAATGACACTGCTGCTTCTTTTGATATTTTCTGTCTTGAAATTACCAATATGTGTTGAGAAAATGTACCTTTAGTACGGCCAAAAGTATACAAATTACCATGGTATACAAAAGAGCTAAAGAAATTGAAAAATTTAAGAAACAAGTTTTTTAATAAGTATAAGTCCCCAAATGATAAAAACAAATATGTATTTTACATGAAGGAGTTCGTTGTTCTTGACAAGTTTTTGTATAATAATTTCATCCTAAGCTTTGAATATAGCATAAAATCTAATCCAAAATCTTTTTGGCAGTTCTTAAAATAAAATAAACGCAATCTGATATTCCTTCCATGATGGCATTCAATGGGAATTCGTCAAGCTCCATGGCTGGTATTACCAACCTTTTCGCAAAATTTTTTATGTCAAACTTTGACTCTGATACTTTCTCTACTTATAGTTCAGGTCTCGATAATCTAGATTCTTCTTTAAATTTCGGATCCCTAAGCATTACTGTTTCGGGAATTGAAGCCGTCTGTAAAAGCTGATTGTGATGGATTATTTATGCTTTGCTTTTTAAAAAATGTTCTTCGACACTTTGCTTTCCCTTGTGTCATATATTTAATCTGTCTTAATCATCAGGTGACTTTATGAAAAAATGGAAAATAGCGCATATTACCCCAGTTTTTAAAAGTGGAAGTAAAAATGTTATTTCGAACTATCGCCCTATTTCAAAACTTTCAACGGTGTCTAAACTTTTTGAAATTGTGGTAAAAGAACATTTGATTTTTCCCCTCTCAAGAATTATATCTCCCTATCAACATAGATTTGTGTGTGGTCGCTCTACAACCACAAACCTGGCTGCTTTTATGGAATTCTGCTTCTTAGCTTTTAAAGATAAATGTCAGGTGGACACCATCTATACTGACTTCTTCACAGCTTTTAACAAAGTTTCACATCATATTCTTCCGATAAAATTAGAAAAATTGGGCTTTAATTCCACTTTTTTGAAATGGATAAAGTCGTATCTATGCGATAGACTTTGCTATGTTGTTATCGATGGCATAAAATCTAAATCATTTGTCCCCACGTCGGGTGTTCCACTAGGCAGCATCCTTGGGCCGCTCATTTTCCTTCTTTTTATAAACGATATAGGTTCATGCTTTTTTAAAACAAATTACCTGTTGTACGCAGATGATTTGAAAATATTTCTTAAAGTAAAAAGTGTCAGTGATTTAACTGATATCCAACATGATTTAAATATACTAAATAACTGGTGTCTGAAAAACCGTCTAGCTTTGAATGTTAAAAAATGTTTTCATATTACGTTCGCTAAATTAAGTACAAATCTCCTGCATGAGTTTTCTATTGCAAATACCCGTTTAAAATACGTCGCTGAAATGTTGGATTTAGGTGTCTTACTTGACCCCAAATTAACATTCGTGAATCATATAAATTACATTATACCGAAAGCGTATGCTATGTTGGCCTTTGTGCGGCGTAATAGCTCAGAATTTAATGACCCCTACACTTACAAGCTTTTTTATACAGCTTTTGTAAGATCAAGGTTGGAATATGCTGCTATTATTTGGAATCCATATTACGCTATTCATAGCGATTGTCTCGAAAGGGTCCAAAAGAAATTTCTAAAATTGGCTCTTTTTTCATTGCATTTTGAAGAACCTATTCCTTCATATAAATCTCGCTGTTTGTTAATTGACTTGAAGTTTCTAAAAAGCAGACGAATGGTAAATTCTTTAATGTTCATTTATGACATCGTTTGTGGCAACATTGATTGCTCTTACTTGTTAAGTAATGCAAATTTTTTTGTCCCAATCAGAACTACTCGCCAAAACAACTTTTTCTACATAAAATGTCATAGAACTAACTATGCTTTAAATCAACCAATCATAAGATCTCTTAATGAATTTAATGTATTAGCATCGGAAATTGAATTAGATTTTTGTATGCCTAAGGAGATGTTTCAAAGTATAATTAATAATGTTTACTTATAAATCTAAGCTTATTATATTTAGTTTGTGGTTAATACTATTTTTAATCTGGCCTGTAGAACTTTGTATCACTTGGCTTAAATAAATAAATAAAATAAAATAAATAAATATATAAAATGTTGTGTATTTCATAGTATTAAAAAATTTTAAGTGATGAGTTTTGTTAAATAGGATTTTTTAGGGTTGTGAGTGTATGTCGATATACCTGCAGCGAGCGTATGTATATAGTATAAAGTATTAAATTTCCTTACGGTCAGTTCGCAACGAGCGTTCCTCGCACTAAAGGTCATAAACATGAATCAATAAGCAAGATGGCAGCCTGAAAATCGCAATGCACTGTCTTTATCGTACTGCTTAATCATATTGTTTGTTGCGTAAAAGCAAATAGAACTAAATAGGAAGGGAGTGTTGTGCCACTTCGACCATAACGTTAAAATTCCTATACCAAGAGTGCATGTGCAAACACAAACTCGGACAACAAGTAAAAGGCAACACCAACCACATCAATGAAATATACATACTTACTTAATTACTTATTGTTTTTTTTTACATAAATTGTTAAAAAACGTAATATGTAGAAAAACAAACTAGAGTTTGTTGACGAATCTCCACGGGCCCATCAAAGTGACCGGAAAGGGTTATTCAATCGACGCTCCATGATCGTTTCTGAAACATTTACATTTTAATAAATTCCATGACCAATTCACTATTAAGCAATATCAATAGTAGCTCCAGAAAAGGTAATTTTGTTTTAAAACTGCGTAATAAATAAATATCGGTTCTCATTATAGTATGTACATAAATACACTAGAGTAGTCCTCAATTTTTAAGTTTCCTACTCCTTCTAATTTATTCCCTTTTGTTAAAAATATAAGCTATAAAAGTTTCAGGCAAATTAATATTTAAACGGCTCCAAAATACAGTAATCCCGTGTTAATTACGATAATTCCCGGTAAATTCCCGATTAATTGTGCTCAAATTTATTGTTTAAAATGTAAAATTATTCGGTTAGTTGCATTCTCCAGTGAATTAAACCATAAATTGTACATTTATTAGTGTAATTATAAGTACATCAAGAAGATACAGACGTACTACACTATTAAATTATACATCAATTAAAGGAGCTTGACGAGTAGTTTTACCCAAAATTATCGTATTTGAACGGTTAAGCCAAATCTTGTATGTATGTATTAACGTCGTAAGTTTTGTAAAATTTGCTCATTCATCGTTGTAAAAGTCGTTGCTCAAGCGGGAGTAAATAATATAAATAAATAATCGCTGTGGCGTAGTGGTAATGCGTTGGACTGCTACGCAGAGTGTCCGGGGTTCGAATCTCGGCACAGGCAAAATAAAAAAAATAAAAAGTAGAAAAAAATAATATTTCTACACGGCACCACCTCTTGGCAGGCAATGGCAAACCTACAAGAGTAAAAATTGCCTATGAAAAGCTTTTTACTTCGCCGTTCAGATTCGGCATTTAACTGTACAAATATAACACGCACAACATGAGTGGATGCGAAAAGCTCGGCCTAGGCCCTCCATGGGCTGTTGTGCCATTAAAAGTAAAAAAGTAAATATAAATCAACAAATAATATAAATCAGTAATTTCCGCAAATTACTTATTAATATTTAAGTTTAAATACTAATAATTTCATTAATAATAAAAAAAAAACGATGGTTCGAAACTCTTTAGCGCTACATGACCATGAAAACATTATAGAAGGGCTGGAAGCAAAACAGTACGCTTTGAGGGTATTTATTGTATTGATATCGAAGAGGCTTTCGGTATGACTACCTTTGATTCAAATCGCTTTGCGGCCAGAAAGTATGGTCCTGAAAGTATGATCTTGAAAGTATGATCATTATTGGACTGATTCTCCTTCAAATCTAATATAAATATAATCAAACTTTTAATATCTTATTTTCATTTAAGATAAGTAAATCCATTGCACCCCATACGAATTGGCATGGATTGCATCATACATACGTACGAATATGTACATACCTAGTATTACATATGTATATGTACCTATATGCACATATACATATATATAGTACGTATATAAAAATTGTTGCGATGGGGCGGGGAACTGAAAAATGGTATTTGTATATTCATACATACATACTTAATATTTACTCGTACGTATGTGAAAGTTCGAATAACTGATATTTTTCGAAACTTATGTATACATATACATATGTACGAGTATTTAAAAAAAGTAGTAAAGAAAACAACATTACTGAATTGATGGTTTTTTTAGTTTAAAAAAATGTGAAAATTCATAGTTATGTTATTATTGTATAAAATTTCTTTCTATGTAAGTATATATTTTTTTGTTTACATATTTATGAATTTAGTAAAACTGATTTTTTCACTAACGATAAGGCAAAAACCAGATTCGGTTGGTTGATTAAAAAATGCTTCAGAGCATGAAGACACGAGCCACGATTGAAATTCCAAATTTAAATAACTTATATGAACACTATGCATATAAATATGTATGTACACACACACATTATGTTGATGGATCTTTAAGTGTACAGTGCAGAAAAAATAGGACACAAAATTTTGATTTAGCCTAGCGTTAGTACTTAGAAAATGGGCGAATAAAAATTTTACTCAATTTTGACCTATTTTTACCATTTTTATTTCACTATCGTCATCAAAATCAACGATATCCTTCACTACTATTTTTAATTACAGTCTTTTCTAACCATTTACATTTTCTCATTGGAAGATTAGTGGATCTAATTTTTACTCCATTGTTATCCTAAAAGTGATTCTTATTTTCTACTTTTAACTTTTTGATTTCGAGCCCAGAAATTGTGCATAGCAATCCAATAAACAAGTGGTCGCTGTGGTGTAGTTGGTAGTGTGTTGGCCTGCTACGCAGAGTGTTCGGGGTTCAAATCTCGGCACAAGCAAAATCACAAAGTAGAAAACACACTTTTTCTACAACGGCACCATCTCTTAGCAGGCGAATTCAAACACACAAGAGTAAAAATTTCCTTTTCACTTCGCCGTTTGTATTCGGCACGTTCTGCGTGTTATCTTTACAAATACAGGCTGTTGTGCCATTAAAAGAAGAAGAAAGAAGAATCCAAAAAACAGAGACTATTTTCAAACGCGTCTCCTTGAGTGAATGCTACACTGTTATTTTTAAGTTAAACAAAAGTTTGTAATTTTTTTTAGTTCAATCCAAAATATTATTTTACACATCAAACATTTGCACTAATTTTATGTACATTCTTTATACATTCTAGAAAAGAGTGAAGAATGTTTAGCCAGCGGACGTTAATCTCTTTTGGAGGCATTTTTTAGCTGGCATTCCATTCGCAGTTTGCGTTTGGAACTTCAAATATATTTAAATTTGGTGCTAATTATAATAACAAAACTTCAAATCAGAGAAACGAAATTGCGAGAAAAAGAATTAAGTATCAACATAAAGATATTGCAGTTAAGTGAATATGAAAATTAACTCACTCTTTTACAATACAATTTCACATTTTTCCGCCAAGTCCTAGAAAATTTGCGGCGATACGTATCAGCTATTGATGACGATGAACTTCGCTATTGACAAAGGTTGATTATAAAACCGATGCTTTATCGGACTAATATTAATTAAGTTTTATCTCAGTACAGGTCAGATCTGAGGCGATCGTAAATTTCATAGGCTCACACCTGGGTTTACTTTTATAAATTTAATTACTTTAAAATCGCGGAAGACTACTTTAATTTATTTAACATGAATAAAAACAAAATGCAGACTGCGATGCTCGAAATAGTGCAAACAATCACATACAGTGTCACAAAAGGGAAGTAAAATATAAAAAGAATATTTTTCCAAGCCCGACGCACAACCATTCATTCAAGGCCATGGAGAAGCCCGGCGCACACATTAGTTAGCTCACTGACGGATGTCAGATCGCTATCTAGGGGACGCCACGAGGATGCTGTGTGTTGACTTGAAACGTAGAAGCGCAAGGATCGAGCAAGGATGCACCTGCGACTGTCACGAACTTTACCTTGTGCCCTACGCCCCAGGCCCCTTATCAATGATGAGAGTCTGTTAGGAGCGTTCGAGAGGAAGATACTCCGTAAGAACTACGGTCCATTATGCATGGACGATGTGTATCGAATAACATGGAACGATGAGCTGTATAAGCTGTACGCCGACACTGACATAGTCAACCATATAAAAATGAAGCGGCTTCGCTGGCTGGGTCATGTTGAGCGAATGGAAGAAAGCGCTCCGGCTAGAATGGTGTTTTATTCGAACCACGGTGGAGGAACACGCAGAATAGGGCGTCCTTATATCCGTTGGAAAGACCTGGTGCAGGGCAACCTGACTGCACTTGGCCTTATCAACTGGAGCCATCGCGCGCATAGCAGAAGCGACTGGAGAAGCTTTATAGAGGCGGCCAATGCCGATCATCGGTTGTAGTGCCAGTTAAGTAAGTAAGTAAAATATTCTTCACCCGCGAAACCATTGGGCTAGGGAGCACAAAAGGAGCATTGACAATTTTAGTAAACATAAAAGGAAATTAAAAGCGAATAAGTGACCTAATCCACACACACTTCAGTCACTCACAGCAAGCACCAGCTGTGTAACTCTGACAAAGTGATTACCACAATAACTAAAACACAAGAATTCGCAAGCACTTCACAAGATGGATCACGAACTTTCTAAGCGGCTGCTCTATCCGTGTTGTGATAGACGGCATTGTTTCGGAAGATCTTGCCTCTAATGCTGGAGTACCGCAGAGTTAGGTCCTCTCCCCCTACCCTTTTCCTTGCCTTGATTAATGAACTTCTGTCATTAACGAAGAATCCCATGTACTCGTTTGCAGATGACAGCACCATTTTTCATTCATATGCCTGTTCAAAACGCCCCAACTCTTTGGAGATTGAGAGGAAAAGACATGTTATGAATCACTCACTCAATAAAGATCTCCAGTCAATCTCCGAGTGGGGTCTCACGAATAGAGTTGAATTCAATGCGCGTAAGACCCAATGTTATTTGTTATCTCACAAACGAGTTTCCCAACATCCCGTTAACCCCCAAGATATGGGTGGGGTAGCTATTGCGGATACAGCGACTCTTGGACTTGAGGGCATGTGTTTCGGCTTTCTTAGGAGGTGTAAAAAATATTTCACTCCAACTGATCTCCGCATTGTGGTCGCTGTGGTGTAGTGGTAGTGCGTTGGACTGCTACGCCGAGTGTCCGGGGTTCGAATCTCGGCACAGGCAAAATCAAAAAAAGTAGAAAAAATAATTTTTCTATACGGCACCACCTCTTGGCAGGCAATGGCAAACCTACAAGAGTAAAAATTGCTATGAAAAGCTTTTCACTTCACCGTTCGGATTCGGCATTAAACTGTAGGTCCCTTCCATTCATGTACAAATATAACACGCACAACATGAGTGGATGCGAAAAGTTCGACCTAGGCCCTCCATGGGCTGTTGTGCCATTAAAAGTAAAAGTAAGATCTCCGCATGATCTACACCACCTATCGTAAATTGGAGTTTAATTCGCACCTATGGGCTGGAGCTTCATGAACGCAACTGGAGCTCCTGGACCGTATCCAACATCGAACGATAAAGCTAATAGGAGACAGTAGAGTTTCCAGCTCTATTGACTCCTTGGAACATCGTCGAAACGTGGCTTGCGTCTCTTTGTTTTACCGTTACTTTCACGGTAGATGTTGTGCTGAGATTTTTTTTTTTTCTGGTGACAGATATCCAGGGCATAATGATATTATGGAGGGAGCACTTTTCGCAGCTGCTTAATGGCGATGACGGCAATAATCCTGCCACTGCGGAACCCACTCCGGAAACCCCAATCACTGACGGCGTTGAAGTACCGCCGCCTGACTATGAGGAGGTCTTAACAGCCATTGCTCGGCTGAAAAACAATAAGGCTGCAGGTGCAGATGGCCTGCCTGCTGAGTTGTTTAAGACCGGAGGCGAAGAGCTCAAAAAACGCATGCATGAGCTTCTATGCAGAATATGGTCAGATGAAAGCATGCCAAGTGATTAGAATCTCAGCGTACTCTGCCCAATCCATAAGAAAGGTGATTCCACTATCTGCGCCAACTACCGTGGGATAAGCCTTCTTAATATTGCATATAAGGTTCTATCGAGCGTACTGTGCGAAAGACTGAAGCCCATCGTCAACAAACTGATCGGACCTTATCAGTGTGGCTTCAGGCCTGGTAAATCCACCATCGACCAGATATTCACACTGCGCCAAATCCTGGAAAAGACCCGAGAAAAACAGATCGACACCCACCATCTATTCGTCGATTATAAAGCCGCCTTCGACAGCACGATTAGGGATCACTTGTACGCCGCAATGTCTGATTTTGGTATCAGTGCAAAGCTCATTCGTCTTTGCAAAATGACACTGACCAACACCACCAGTGCAGTGAAAATTGGGACAAACCTCTCCGCACCATTTGATACCAAAAGAAGTTTCAGACAAGGTGACTCCTTATCGTGCGACTTCTTTAACCTTATGCTGGAGAAAATAATACGAGCTGCGAACATCGACATCTTTGGCACTATTTTCGACAAGGGTGTCATGCTGCTAGCATACGCTGATGATATTGACATCACTGGCAAAAACGCTCGAGCAGTCAGTGCAACATTCTCCAACCTGGAAAGGGAGTCTCGTCGTGTGGGTCTAGTGGTGAACGAGGACAAAACGAAATACCTTGTGTCAACAAACAAAGAGTCACGGCGTCTTGGACAAAATGTCACTGTTGACAACTACACTTTTAAAGTCGTCAAGGAATTCGTATATCTAGGATCCAGCATAAACACCAACAATAATGTCAGCCTTGAGATCAAGCGGAGACTAACTCTTGCCAACAGGTGTTACTACGGGCTCAGTAGGCAATTGAGAAGTAGAGCCCTCTCTCGACCGACGAAAATAACGCTCTATAAGTCCCTCATCCTTCCCGTCCTAATGTATGGCGCAGAGACGTGGACATTGACCATCAATGATGAGAGGCTGTTAGGAGCGTTCGAGAGGAAGATACTCCGCAAGATCTACGGTCCAGTATGCATGGACGACTTGTATTGAATAAGATGGAACGATGAGCTGTATGAGCTGTACGCCGACACTGACATAGTCAAGCGTATAAAAATCCAGCGGCTTCGCTGACTGGGTCATGTTGAGCGAATGGACGAAATCGCTCCGGCTAAAAGGGTGTTTTATTCGAACCACGGTGGAGGAACACGCAGAAGGGGACGTCCTAATCTCCGTTGGAAAGACCAGGTGCAGGGCAACCTGACTGCACTTGGCCTTATCAACTGGCGTCGCGCATAGCAGAGGTGACTGGCGAAGCTTTGTGCAGGCGGCCAAGACCGATCATCGGTTGTAGTGCCAGCTAAGTAAGTAAGTATAGTAAGTTCTGCTGAGATGCGCAAGCCCATGCCTCCAGTTCGTGTGTTCGCCAGAACTACACGAACAGTAAGCGAAATTCACGCCTTCCACGTAGACGCGGTGTTCCATTACGCATTACACTACGCATTACAGTGAAAGTTATTTTGTCTTTTGTAGCGAGCGTATTTTGAATAAGCTCCTACAAATATTTTCCCCTTGAACCCGATTATTATGACTCTTTGGAAATGGCTTAATGGAAACTTCTGCTGCAGCACCAACAAAAAAACGCGATCCGAGAATCCAAATGGAAAATCAAATGACCCGGCGCGAAAATCTGTGACACATTAAACAAATGTAGTAAGCAAAATTAAATTGAATACTGAAAAAACTTGACTAGCGATTGCAGTTAGCAAAGTATTGGTTGAGGTCCACTACGACTTGAGGTACCTAACCAAGTTCCATAATTTTACTAAAACGCAACAAAAAGGTTAATCGCACTAAATATCGCCCAAGAAATATTCTGCTCTTTCGCTATAAAGGTGGAACTTCATAACTTGAGTTCCCGTGCAGCTGCGGTAATTGCGGTGTATGTTATCTGTGGCGTAGTGGTAGTGCGTTGGACTGCTACGCAGAGTGTCCGGGTTTCGAATCTCGGCACAGGCAAAATAAAAAAAAAGTAGAAAAGATAATTTTTCTACACGGCACCACCTCTTGTCAGGCAATGGCAAACCTACAAGAGTAAAAATTGCTATGAAAAGCTTTTCCTTCGCCGTTCGGATTCGGCTTTAAACTGTAGGTCCCTTCCATTCATGTACAAATATAACACGCACAACATGAGTGGATGCGAAAAGCTCGGCCTAGGCCCTCCATGGGCTGTTGATGGCAAAAGTAAGTAAGTTATCAAAAAAGCAACCCCAATACATGCGTCCTTCTGCGACATTTTCGGAACAAATTGTAAACAACTGATAGTTAAAATTTATCCCACCGCATTTGCCGCATTAAAAAGTTGAAAGTTCCTCAATGCGGTAGAAGGTAATATATACAAAAGCTTCTAGTTAGGACAGCTGTTAACCGCATTCAAACGCATGATTTGGAGTTCTATCTTCACTGTAGGTAGACAAATAAGTAAATACATACATATACTTATACATCCAAAATATTAATTTAATATGATTCCTAAATATGAGATAGCATAGTCTAATTATACATTCAAAATATTATTCTTATTATACTAATTATACATTGAAAAGTATCGAATTACAAGTATTGCATTAATATACTCAATTTACAAAAGTACCGAGTAACGAAATATCGGGTAAAAATGAGAACTCGAAGTATCGAGTACCTATATTATGTCCCTATACGGTACTACATATACTACATATATAAGTTGATAAAATTTTTTAGTCTGGTATAAAGAATTGAACTGTATATTTTCACCATATCGTACATATATGTATTGTGCTACCATATTTGTTTATACATTTGATGAATAAATATAAATTTAGTATAGCAATCCAAAACACTATACTCTTTCTAATATTTAACTCCTCTTCAAAATTTTAAAACGACATCACTGATTGCAACTCTGTGCTCTCTCGTAGAAGTCTCCATATTCCCATTCCTAGTAGATCAAGATCAGAAAGCTCATCAAGTGTTCCATATCAATTCGCCACTGTTGCGTGTGTATATTCATCTGTCAAATTTGTTAAAAACCAAACATAATTCTTCAACTATATACATCACAGGAATTGGTTGTTCTCCTGCCATTATACGATGGAAACTAACAACTACCTGTTCAGAAGGCGCGCTCACCATAGTTGCGCCTCGGTTGCGCCTTTTGAACGCTTCCATTGACGTACTCCCGTAGTTGACGTTATTTTTGTTGGCAGCCTATAGTACCTAAATATGAGAGCTGTAAACCATTTTTTTCTAAACAAATTTGTATTTTGAATTCAAAGAAAAAAAATTATCTTATATCGTAATTTTTTGTCTAATTTCGTGCTATTCACGAAACAATAGCTGTGTTTCTTTTGCTTAAAATAAGTTTGTACTGGAAATTAATCCCATATACATATGCTTATATCGCGGCGATATCTATCGCGGCGATATCTATCCCTGCGAATATTTTTAGCCGGGATAAAAAAAAGTGTAGCCAAGTCTTAGTTTTTAATCTTGGTAGTCAGCCATTTGTACTAAATGGTATCATTTATCTTATTGTGAGTGTTCAAGAATGCAAATAAAAAGAGAGTCGCAGTAAAAATGTAAACAAAAGAGAGAGACAAAAGTTTGAGACTTTTTCTAATTCAAACAATTTATTATCAAGAAAATATTTAATTGGAAAGCTAGTATTTTGAATATAGGAAAACAAAAACAAAACAAAGAAATGGGGCAGAATTGTATGTATTTATATATATTTATATATTTATAACTGCATAAGTTATCTTACATATATATGCGTCAAAAAAAAAACACAGCTAATATGACAAACCCGAACCCTGCCGTACCTACCCTCTTTCTATTAGAGATATTCTCCATAGTTACATACTAATTTGTTCGACAAAAAACAATAATTTTTTCAAAATAAAGCTAAAGATCAGTTTAATAAATGGACTCTTATTGAAAGTGACTGCTAAATATTTGCACTTGAGTATAATTAACGCATTTCTATTATTATTTTTAGTTGTTGGTTGTGTTTATGGTATTATTATTATTTTTTGAAAGAAATGTCTTCCACAATTTTTTACATTTTACAAGCGATTTTAACGCACATACACAAATTATAAACTACAATATTGTGTTACTGTACTGTACTGCATAAAACGTATGTACATATACTTACACAAGGTAGTGCAAAAATAATGTCATAATATGACTGTTTTCACGGAGGCATTTTTAATTGTTGCTCTTCTTCAATGTTTGCTTTCAAGACTTGCAAGGTCTTTCGAGTTTCGAAATCTCCATCGTTGCCCGAGCTGTGTATCGTTGCCCGAGCAACTAATTCTCTATCCGTCTACATCATAAATGTCAAAGCACAATGACAATTGACGCCATTTGCAAAAATTATGGAAAATTCACATTATGACATTACTTTTACCCAACCTTATATATGTACTTGCTATTTACTTAGGTAGGTATTATATGTGCCTATGTACTGCGTCTAAAGCGCACCAATTGGGAAGTATCATCATGCCCCGACACTGTTTATCCTGCTATAACCGCTGTATAGCTGAACAGATCTTAAATAAATTTAGTTTGTTTAATGGAGCTGTCATTCTGTATTTTTAAAAGGTAATTATTTCTTTTATAAGTTCAATTATTACGCTGAAAAATGTTTTTTAATGCTTTGACTTTTCAGTTTTTTAGTCATCAACTTGTTCCGAAAATATTGCATTTTCAGGTTAATTTTTATCAAAAAAGTGCAGAAATATTATGATTAAACAACTTTTCAAAAACAGGCCTTCAAACCAGTGTGCTCCACACAGAAAATATAGGTACAACCTTTTTACTGGAAACAGGATGAAGAAAGAGAACGTTTGTTTATGCTTTATTCTGACCTTAATGTAAGGACTTTACATTGAAAAAAATATTCCATTTGTTTGATTGAATATAAAATTAAATTTTTGTCCAGCATTGAAGCTTAAAAGATCACTTTACTCTAATAAGCATATGTTTGAATAAGAATTTTTCTTTTGCATGGTTTATCTCCGAATCGCGATCCATTTGCCGAAAGACTTGTTTTGGAGATAAAATCCCCTCTATTTCTGATGCTCCGATATTTATCTATTCAGTATAAATTTATTTTTGATATACTACTTAGACCATTTCCATAGCAACCTCTGATGGCCCAAATGTGTTCTTTGCCTCCGGATCCCGCGAATCGTTAACTCGACACTGATTTAAACTGTAATGAATGAAATAAAAGTGAAGCAATTAACAAATACACATGTATGAGTTGTTAAACGTCACTAGAGTTGCGGTCTATTTCACAACATTGTGAACATTATTTACATTTACATTCGAATTTGTAGGAACTAGGCTCCATTAAAGTGCTTGGGACAGCGATGTTAATTGTAAATTTAAATTTCAAAGCTCTTTACTCTCCAGCATTCATATAAAAAATTTTATGCAAAAGAATATCTGACAATTTTTCATCGATTTAAAAAAAAACAAATCCTGGCTCATGTCTCCTTAATTGATTATTTATTTGATATAAATTAACTTTACATAAATAAATTTTCCAGGTATCTTCCCATTGCTGAAATTTCAGCATCTAACTACAGAAGCGGGTTAAGCTGGTTGGCATCTTCTGTAATCACGCTTCTGTGAGGTCTGATTGTGGTAAAAAGTACAAGGTAAATAAAAATAGTTTTCAAAATGTAACTTGAAACGATTGTGCTTTTATATTATGATGATAATAAATTCAAATCTTTCTACGAGATGCCACAGTTCGAAAAAGTCCCTCCAACACTTCAAGAGAGTCCAACTTTTATGATTTTGAATACTTATTAAAAAATTAACAAGAAATTAACATTTATTATTGCAACTCTAAATCCTGTGAAATTTTATGACGTCGTTAATTAAGAAATTATTGACATTATTGACATCGTTAACGTTCCGAAAAAACCGTTAACTTTTTGTATGAAAAAATATAAAAAACACTTAAACAAAATTGTTAAGATTATGTATGGAGAACATACATTCAACTGCATTGTAGAGGTTGGCTGTGATCTATTTGATGAACACGTTCACCAACACTTTGTCGCTCCAGACGCTCTTTGCATCTCCATCGCCGATTCCATGAAGTTTCTCTTCAGACAGCCAGTCCATCAGCTAAATCGTAGGTTTTCCTTGACCGTACACACCATAATTTTCCTTACCTTACAGATCTTGGCAATATATTACTTCTCTACCCACATGAGCTGAAACTTGGGGTGGAAGGCAGACATTCCTAGTTATAGATAACGGACTTGAGTTAAAGGAAGAAATTTAACGGAGGTTAATAAAACCGTTAATGGCGTTAATTAACGTAAAAGTTAATCGTTAACCTAACATTTAACTCCTTTAATTAATGATTAACGATGCCCAGCTCTGGAAATAACCGCTATTTAGTGTTTTAACTTGTATACAAAAATCATATCTGTATCTTGTGAACTCTTTATTTGAGAAGCGTATTTGTCCATATTTAATTGTGTGGAGTAACAGGTTAAAACAGTATTGCAGCGATAGTATTTAAGAACTTATTTCGCAAATATGTAAAGTTTGCAATTTGCAGATTGAAATGTCATCCATTTAAGACTATTTTGCTTGCACCCATAAATCCTTTTCTTTGTTGCTCAATCCAAATCTAAGGTCAGACTGCTCTCCTATGACTTGTTGTAGTTAGAGTAAAGTAATTAAGAAAATAAGCGGCCTAATTAATTCAGTGCATATGTATATCTAAACTTACCTGCGTCAGTTTGTTCTCACGGATACGACGAATTATTACAACATTGTCATTAAAACTTAATTCATCAAGCACGGGAAACAATATCCTTGGTGGATCGTGTCAATAATACACACAACAAATAAGTGACATTTTAAGTTGCAGGCATGGACAGGCAAACTCCATGTTCTCTTTTAGCTTCAAATAAGCGCTAGTGCTCTAGAGGTTTTTGCATTATGAACTCGTACTTCATAGTCGCGAAAATTATTGCGTTTATTTTAACGGTATACATTGATTAGTTCTCGAGAAGTTAACCATATAATTTAAAAGAGTGCCGTATTTCGGATTCAGTACCCGGTTTTACATGTAAATTAGATAGAGGTGTTCATGTACATTTGGCTGTAAACGTTTTAATCGAACAGATTATTCTTTGAGCCGAAGAGTGTTCCAATTAGGAGGTTTCACTGTATATACAGAGTAGACCATTTATTATTTGGAATTTGATTTTGGTGTAAATAAGAAACGAATCATTTTTTTCAATGTGGTTTTTATTATTCGAAAGTACAATCCTTTCCGTTACTTGTGGAGCATTATTTCATTCAAATGGTTTCCTCGGCTGGCCTTGCTGTAGCCCATACGATCAACCAAATTTTTCAGTACATTTTCGATGGATGCAACAATTTCGCCCTTGAGAGACTATCGTTGCTGAATGGTTAGTGTAACACTTATCTTTAACGGCTCCCCACAAATAATAGTCCAACTGCGTGGAGGCTAATGCACATGACTAAAACGGATAATAACATGATTTTCAAACTTACCTAGTAAAAGAACGATTGTGGCATGGCTTGTGTGATACGGCGCCTGCTGAAACCAAATGTTGTCTAAATCCATAACTTCTAAAATATACAATCGCGCATGGATTTTCGGAGCCCCATTTAAATTTTGCTTATAAACGTAACCACCGAGGTCAAGCTTCGTCTAAAAAGATGATTTATCGGTAAAATTGTTAATCTTCTTCCAAGCGCTCCAAAGCCCAATTAGCAAACCTAAAACGTTGCGAATGGCCATGTGGCTTCAGCTCTTGTACTAATTGAACATTGTACGGCTTCATACCGAGTTCTTTATGCAAAATTCGCTACTAAGAAGTGCGTGAAATGTTCAATTCATGAGAACGATGGCGAGTTAGTTGATGTGGTTGGTTCTTCTTGCAGCTATTTTTTTGGTAGTAATGGGACATTAGGAGTATGAGAACGTGTTGTTTTATCCAATAAAGATCCAGTTTCACGCACACGTTTCACAAATTGTGTGGAAAGTGCTTTTCTCCTACCGAATTTTGAACGTAATTTTTTTACACTTTCAGTAGAAGATTTACCGTTTAGCAAATAAATTTTTAATATTTCCAAATGTTAGGTTATAAAACAAAAGGTTGCATGGATACTTTTGACGTACTGGTGTTTCAATATAGATTCAGCGCGATTTAAGTAAACACAGTGTATGAGTGGAATGTTTACTTCAGCCAGTTTTTTTTGTTTGCGTCTTGTCCCAGAATATTTACTATAACGTCTAAATTTCCAAACAATTGACATGAAAAGAAATAATTATCAACTTGTTTATGAAAGCTTATTAAATATCCCTTGATCGAAGCGCGTCTCTGAAAGTTCTACCTTTATTTAATGAACTTACGTTTGTACTTGTAGCATCATCTTCATATACAAGAACTAACCATCGGTATATACCTATGATATTAAGTTCATTCTTAAAGTTCTAATAATAATACGTTTAGAATAGCTATAACTTCTTCTTCTGAAATGGCCTGGGCAGAGCTTTTCGCATCAATTCATGTTGTGTGCGATATATTTGTACATGAATGGAAGGAACCAACAGTTTTAGGCCGAATACGATCGGAGGAGTGAAAAGATTTTCTAAGGCAATTTTTACTCTAGGAAGTTTGCCATTGCCTGCCAAGAGGTGAGTAGAATAATGGTTTTTCTCATTTTTGATTTTTTCCTGGGTTGAGATTTGAACCCGAACACTCTGCGTAGCAGTCCAGAACTATAACAACCACAACTTGAACATTTCATAATAAACCTTCAGTCGAATATCGAAATTAAAAAGTTTCTTTCTCTTTAATAGTATTTGAATCAATTTTCAAAGTTTATAATATAATATAAATCAATGGAATCAAAAACAGATATGGCCAAACTAAATTAAAAATTTTCAATTACAATTACATGTAATTGTAATTGTAATTAGTAATTAGGAATTATTCAATTAAAAACTATAATTACACATAATTGTAATTGTAATTGAAAATTATACAATTATAATTACTTGCAATTGTATTAAAAAAAATGCAAAATTTTCGGCTCATTTTACAGAGGAGCTCAAGAAACTATTTTGAGCTTAAGTTGCTAAACTTTGAGACGCAAATAGACGAGAAACGCAATTAAGTGATGGTCAATTCAGCGAGGCCTACATTTCAGATCGTTGCCTGTTGCAATTTTATTGAAAGCTTATTTAAAACTCTAACTGTTAGTATATTCTAAGGTCTTAAAGCCTGAGCAATGGAGTGAAATCGCGTTGAGAAATCTTCGTGATATTTCGTATGTCAGTAAGTTTTCTGAATTGGTCACTGAATTCACCAAAAATCGGAATTTCCCAACAGTAATTTCCAGAAATTATAAAAGCAATTCATAAAGTTGTATCCAATTCCCGGCGAGGGCATGACCACTCTTCTTAAATAATCATTTTGGATTTTACACTGTGATCACCGATTTTACTCCTTGGCGGAAAATATCAATTCTCATCTGGTTTCAGAGATATTTTAAAAAATCGAATTTGGCGGAAAGTTTTGACTTAGCAAATATATTTCATGGTATATATCCTTCAAAATGTTCCAAAAGGTTTAATTTCGTATCTATTAGATGTAGTTACCAAGATTCAGGCAATTTCTTTTCTCTCAGCTTTAGTTGCAAAGATATTGGCGGAAATGGTGCAAACTTTGTCAAACTTCTTCTAAGAAGTTTAATAGTTCGGAAACTACCAATGATTTTCCATGCCAGTGATTTTCCATTTTAAATAGGCTGTCTGAAAATCTTTAATATGAAGTTGCTACTGAAAGTGGGCTGCAAACGAAATGTTTGGCACATTAAATATTCACGCAGATAAAGACTTCTTTAAATATGTTATTTTAAGTTCTCATAAAAAAAGTCTTTTTAAAATGGTTCAAGCAAATATTTTGCCATTTTTGGCCGAAACTGAACCACAATGTTCGGTCGGATACTACAACACGTACTCGGAATTGGAATGAAAATATTGATAAGTATTCGTATAAGACAGTGTTGCATAATACGAAGTTATAACACAAAAATTTCAAGTACACACACTTTATGTAATAATGCACAAAAATGCACATAACATTACGAGAATATTCAATAGATTTACAATATTCTTTTATATTCTCACATTCTACAGCATGTGGCTCCGTTGTATCCACTACCGACTACACAATAGTCCTCCTTATTCACAGTACAGCAGCGCCTACGGATCTTACGGCTATAGCACAGGCAGTGGACTTCTGAGTGAGTAAAATAATTACATAGTTTCTAAAAGAAGATGATTACTTAGAGAAATATTTGGCGGTCCCACCTCTTCAGGCCTCTCTCGGTATCCACGGGCCTTGGATATGATTTTTCTTCCCTTGCTCATATACTTAATAATTTTTGTATTTCTAGCTTCACCTGCCATCGGCTTCGATAAAATCCAATGGCTGAATGCGTAGTGATTCATAATGGATGAATGGTCGCCGCAAACAATGTTGTAAGCGCCCGTTGATTCATTTACCCACTCAAGAAAATTACATACACATATTTTATATTACGAATTACTACTGGTAACGTTAAACCAATATTTCACCGACAACGGTGATAAGAATTTTTACCGGTAATGAGAATGAATCGTTAATAACTTATAAAAGTAATGGTTCATATATACTGATTTCTGTTAATCTAACTAACTACCATACATGCATGTGTAGTGTTTGAACTCCATAAAATTATTACTATTTTTATTACAGCTCTCAAAATACGAAATTTCCAAATTTATTTTGATTAGTCTTTTTTTGTGCTCGGTGGTATCAAAATTAGTCTGTTACATCTTTTGACCTACATTCCAAATATGTAATGAAAGCACAAAAAGAAATAATCGTGAAAAAAAAAGTTTAAGATTTATTAAAAATTATATACCACCACATACAAAGAATAAATCACTGACATAACAAAAACAAAGGCAAAACATGTTAAATTAAAAAACAAGATGATAAATGCTATTTCAAGTGGTGAAAAATATACTAAAAAATAAAAAGCGGGGTTAAATAATATACAGTGGCGAGCATTAACGGATTCATGCTGGTCATATTTGACTTTGAGTATCTGTAAAACCTATAAAAACACACCAATCGAATTGCAACTTTCGCCGTTAATTTCTTTATTTATATTTAAAAAAGGAAAATTATGAACCATTTTCAACTCTAAAGTTAATGTAGCTTTTAGTGCTTGCAAAAAAGCCAATGTATCAACTTTTGCACGTTTAGAAAATATAGAAAATAATAAAGACAACCCAGAAAAGAAATAATATTTTCAGTATTTAGTCCAAAGACCCTTGGCTTTAATAACACTCTTTACTCGTTTAGGCATACTTTCAACTAATTTTTTGAGGAGTTGGCGTGGAATAATGCTCCACTCAGTCTAAACTCGGGACCAAAGCTCGTTCAAATTTGTTGATGCATTGTCGTACAGTGCAAATCGTTTCTTTAGCAAAGTCCATAAATTTTCAATAGGATTTAGGTCTGGGCTTTGGGCAGGCCACTTCATTATTTGAAATTTTTGGTTACTGAGCTAATTTTAAACAATTTTAGCCGTGAGCTTCGGGCCTCTATCCTATTGAAAAATTACTTCATCTTCAGGTTAAGCACTTTCGTCCACAAAGTCTAGCAGGTTCGATTCCAAAATTTCATGACACCATCGATTTTCACCAATGGACCGACATTCCACCAAAGCAGCCCCACACGATCAGGTTACCTCCACCATGCTTTGTAGTTTCTTTCACTTGGTGATTTGCAATTTTTCATGAGGACGGCGCCAGTAGTATTCCTTTCCATCGGACTGAAACCCATTAATTTTTGTCTCGTCTCACCAAAGTACTCTCTTCCAATCTTCTACGCAATATTTTTCGTTAACAGTGCTGGTTTTTTCTTTTTTATTGACGCTGTTAGTCCGATTCTTTGAAGCGCTTTATGTGCTGTCCACTCATTAACGGGTTTGTTTATGGCCGCTGCAGCTTCTTTTGGTGTTGTCTTCTCTCATCATGAGGCGCTCCATATTTTGAGCATCCCTATCGGTAAGTAATCGTGGTCGTGATTTTCAGGTGGGCTTATATTGCATCTTTTTCTAACTTTAAGCACTGTAATATTTAGTGATTTAGGAATTTTTCGTGCTGAATGATTGTTTTTTGTCATTTCAACAATTCGGTTTTCCAAGTTTTTAGATATTTTCTTCATTTTTGCTAAAAAAAAAATAGAGATTCTCATAGAAAATGTAAAAACGAGTTACTGAATAAATCAAAACGTGTCGCGCAATGTTTTCTGTGACAAGTTCAACAATATTTCAGAAAACGGTAACTTCACTCGTAGGGAATCCCCAAATTTCATTTGCTCTTGTTTTAAAAATTAGTTTTGCCATATAGGGTAAACGAAACGTGCAAAAGTAGGCTTTTTTCATTGCAAGCACTAAAAGTTACATTAACTTTATAATTTTGAAAATGGTTTATAATTTTCCTTTTTTAAATATAAATAAAGAAATAAACGGCGAAAGTACCTATTCGATTGGTGTGTTTTTATATGTTTTACTCAAAGTCAAATATGACCATGCTGGTATCCGTTAATGCTCGCCACTGTACCGAGATTCGAACCCCGGACACTCTGCGTAGCAGTCCAACGCATTACCACTACGCCACAGCGACCACTTAAAAATGTAAGTTACTCAAAATGCGAAAAATTTATTTTATCCTCAGTGCATTTTAGTTTATTTTATTTCTTCTTACAGTCTACGGAATAATACATTCTTACTATTACAATACGAATATACATGAGTTCATTCAACTTAATTAACCTTAGCCCAGACGGCAATTTTTGTATACGCTAGTGAACAGTATTTACCCGGGTAAATATTTTTTCCTCATATAAATTGTACTGAAATTTTTACATAAAATCATTTTCCGCATAATATCAGTTGGATTACTGTTCCAATGTTAAGTTTCTCTCCTTTTTGTTTATGAGGTTATCATGTTCAATAAATTCTAATGCAACCTTGCGTAAAAAAAATAAGTTCATATAATGAAATTTATAAACAAAATGGAACAACAATCTAAAAACTTTGAATATCTTTCTGCAGCAGCCGTGTCCAGGTTTATTGTTTAGTAAGGTTTTCCGTGTACGTGCGCTTACAAAACCTGTTCAGATTATCATTTGAGGACAAACAGCGTTACTATGAAAGAATTTTTGCAGCAGCCGTTTCTGAATCAGAAGATGACCTAGACGATGCAAACTTTGAATCCGATGAAGATTACTTGCCAGAGAAAGTATGTGCTGATTCTGATGCCGAAGAGAATGAAGAAGGTGAAATGATGGAACTGAATGACACTACTGAGTCTCAAGCTGATGAGGAGGACAATATTGAAAACAGTGACATAGAAAGTAATGAAGGTGACAATTTTCCGTCGACTGTAGTCTTTTTTATAGTCTAAGATGGAACAAAGTGGTATAAGCATCCACCAGCAATGCAACGCCAGGGGTCGCGTAATATTTTTTGAGACAGTTTGTTCTTAGGCGCTAAGCCGTCAACTAAAAATTTAACTGAAAAGGATAGTTTTTACTGCATTATGAGTACAGCCATTCAAGATGTTATATGTAGGTATACTAATAAAAGGGCCGAAAAAGATTATGAGTGGAACAATAAAAATCTTGATAAAAAACCACTGTCATGGAAACCACTAAAACAAGAAGAATTTTCTGCTAGACATTAGGCCAGCTCTTATGTAAACCTCAAATACAATCAGAGCACAAGATCGAAGAGTAATGGCACTTTTTTGTATAAGAAATGCAGTTGAATACATTTTAGGCCAACCATTTCTGCCTTGAATGAAGAAAATGAAGAATTCACGGCTGATGATAACGATGACCGTGATTCCACTGACCGAAAGAGAGTCAAAGGAGCGTGCATTTTATGTTACGAACTAAACAAAAAAAAATTGTGTAGAATAGCTTTACGCAAATCAAATGTGAAAAATGCCATATGGCCTTAGTTACATATGTATTTATACAAACCAGTAAACAAAAACAATAAAATATTGAAATAAAACATAAATAATAAATCATACTACAATAATTTTATAGTTCTTATGTATTTTACTTCACAGATTTCTAAACCTGCTATAACAAATCCATTAAAATTAATTTTTTTACCCTGGTAAATACCGTTTATTATGTAAAAAAAGTTAAAAAAAGTTAGACATTTTATAATAATTTTTTTTTTAATTTTCTAAAACAAATCAAAAATTTAGTCACTGAGCCTGAACCGAATATTTGTAGAATGGATACTTTTTGAGTTACGAGGATAGATCAATAAGTACCCGTGTTAGAAATAAAGAGGCAAGTTATTCAAAAATTTTTTTTTTATTTTTTTCAACGTAATCTCCTTTTAGTACAATACACTTTTCCCAACATTTCTGCCATTTCTTTAACCCCTTCAAAAAATACGATTTGTCAAACTCTTCAAAATACGCTTCTGTCTCAATGATAACCTCCTCGTTTGAGCTGAATTTTTTCCCCCAAGCCATCTTTTCATGTTGGGAAACAGAAAGAAGTTGCAGGGAACCAAGTCGGGCGAGTACGTTGGGTGCTGCAGCGAATTACGGATCGATATTGTCCTTTTTCCATTTTATCGCGAAACATGAAACATGTGTGATACTAATGGCTGCCGAATAAAAACTAACGTATGAATCAGTTTGAAATTTAGTGTGGTTTCGTGTGACAGATGGCAGTACACGACGGTAAACATTACCGTCGTGTACTGCCAGCAACGCCACCTGTCTTCACACACGGGTACTTATTGACCTACCCTCGTATTAATGAAAAAAATTTAGATATTTATCGGGTAAATACTGTACATGCGAAGGTTAAAAAGCATGAATAAGCTTAGTCTAAAATATTGTTTATTTTGTTTGTGGTGGTTAGTTGCTCATTAAACATTCTACTACGTCTCAAATATTTATTTGGAATTAAAATATTGAATAAACTGGATATTTCTGTGCATTTAATATGGCCAGTTAAGATGTTGTAGACAAACATAAGTGAACCATAACTCCTTCTATCGCTTAGATTTTGCAAGCCAACAAATTTGCGTCTACCCAAATAAGAAGGGAAATCTGACGTCCAATACAGTTTCCGGATAGCGTATCTGGAAAAATTCTTTTGTACCCTTTCTAACCGGTCCGAGTGAACCTCATAATATGGGTTCCATGTTATAGAATGATAATCTAGATGGCTCCGTACTAAGGCTATATAAAAGGAATTAAGGGTCTGGGGATATTTTAATAAAACCCACCATTGAGTTTGATTTTGATGTTATAAAATCAATATGACTTGAAAAACTGAGTTTATCAACAAATACGTCTAGACCTTTCAAAGAATTGGATTAAGAAACCAGATATTCCGAAGTTTCTAAGTTTGTTTAGCAGGATTTTATGGTCAACTTTATCAAATGCTTTAGCAAAGTCTGTATAAATAACATCCAATTGGTTGTGTTGTGCAATTGCATTAACTATGTTGTGAGAAATTACCGCTAGGGTTGTACATGTAGATTGGCAAGGTAAGAATCCATGCTGACGATCATATAATACCCCATTAATATGGTTAAATAACTTTATACTAATTATGTGATCAAATAATTTAGCAAATGTTCCTTGTTTAACAATCGCTCTATAATTTGTAATATAATTTTTATCACCTGATTTAAAAATTGATTAATAAAACATAGTTTCCACACATCAAGAAACTTACCCCTTTTCAGGTATGCATTGAAAACAGCGAATAAAAAATATTAGTAGCTCGTTTTTGTCAGATTTAAAGCTCGGTTTTAATTATTTGATAACTGAAATAATATCTTCTTCTAAAATATTAAAAGTACTAATTACGTCTAGGCTACCAGGCACAGCATGAGAAGTCGAAGAGTTTTTGTGCTTAGTACAAAAATTATGAAAGAATAGAACTAAGAAAATTAAAAAAAATTTTCAGGATTTTTCAAAATCTTTGTTCGATGGCAAACCAGTTGAGCCACGCTTAGAATTTACATAACGCCAGAACTGGGTGGGTTTCAAATTTGGAAATAAAGTTATTGTATAAGAAATTATGGAGTGAATTAAAGTCATCACGCAAGCGTTCAAAATTTCTACGGTCAATATCATGTTTATACATCTTGAATTTCTTTAATGCTTTATTTTTAATTTTTTTTAGATTTGATAGCCTCTCATTGAGCCAAGGCGGTTTATTTCCAGTACGCAATCTCTTCAATGGAGTAAAATTAGCAATTGCTGAGGAGATACTACAACTTATGATGTTAAAAATGGAGTCTGGATTGTCATTATAGCATAAAAAGTTCCAATCTATAGAAGTTAGGTCTTTATTGACCTCGACAAAATTAGTTTTCTTAAAGTCAAGTAAATCACTAGTAGGAATCATTTCTTTTACAAATTTTTAAAATTCAAAATTAATTGTCAAAGCTTTAATGGTGTACTGTGTTGCTAGAGATTGAAAACACATTAATTTTACAGGATACTTTCAAGTCATTTGTAACAAACACTAAGTCTAAAATCCTATCGTTATCATTTTTAATTGAATTTAAATGCTCAAAATCAAGAAAAGAGATGCAGAAAGTTCAATGATATCGAAATGTTGCGGGACAGGAACGAGGTACGAAAATTCTTTGAAAGAATAAGACGCCTGACTGATGGTTTGAAGACCCGGGCCTTTTCCTGCAAGGACGAAGACGGGAATCTGGTGACAGCTCTTCAGGGCATAATGAAATAATGGCGGGAGCACTTTTCGCAGCTGCTTAATGGCAATAACGGCAATAATCCCACCACTGCGGAATCTACTCCGGAAACCCCAATCACTGGCGGCGTTGAAGTACCGTCGCCCGACTAATAGGAAGTCTTAATAGCCATCGCTCTGCTGAAAAACAACAAGGCAGCAGGTGCAGATGGCCTGCCTGCTGAGTTGTTTAAGAACGGAGGTGAAGAGCTCAAAAAACGCATGCATGAGCTGCTATGCAGAATATGGTCGGATGAGAGCATGCCAATTTATTGGAACCTCAGCGTATTCTGCCCAATCTATAAGAAAGGTGATTCCACGATCTGCGCCAACTACCGTGGGATAAGCTTTCTTAATATTGCATATAAGGTTCTATCGAGCGCACTGTGCAAAAGACTGAAGCCCAATGTCAACAAACTGATTGGACCTTATCAGTGTGGCTTCAGGCCTGGTAAATCCACCATCGACCAGATATTCCCACTACATCAAATCCTGGAAAAGACCCGAGAAAAACAGATCGACACCCACCATCTATTCGTCGATTATAAAGCCGCCTTCGACAGCACGATTAGGGATCACTTGTACGCCGCAATGTCTGATTTTGGTATCAGTGCAAAGCTCATTCGTCTTTGCAAAATGACACTGACCAACACCACCAGTGCAGTGAAAATTGGGACAAACCTCTCCGCACCATTTGATACCAAAAGAGGTTTCAGACAAGGTGACTCCTTATCGTGCGACTTCTTTAACCTTATGCTGGAGAAAATAATACGAGCTGCGAACATCGACATCTTTGGAACTATTTTCGACAAGGGTGTCATGCTGCTAGCATACGCTGATGATATTGACATCACTGGCAAAAACGCTCGAGCAGTCAGTGCAACATTCTCCAACCTGGAAAGGGAGTCTCGTCGTGTGGGTCTAGTGGTGAACGAGGACAAAACGAAATACCTTGTGTCAACAAACAAAGAGTCACGGCGTCTTGGACAAAATGTCACTGTTGACAACTACACTTTTAAAGTCGTCAAGGAATTCGTATATCTAGGATCCAGCATAAACACCAACAATAATGTCAGCCTTGAGATCAAGCGGAGACTAACTCTTGCCAACAGGTGTTACTACGGGCTCAGTAGGCAATTGAGAAGTAGAGCCCTCTCTCGACCGACGAAAATAACGCTCTATAAGTCCCTCATCCTTCCCGTCCTAATGTATGGCGCAGAGACGTGGACATTGACCATCAATGATGAGAGGCTGTTAGGAGCGTTCGAGAAGAAGATACTCCGGTCCAGTATGCGTGGACGACGTGTATCGAACAAGATGGAACGATAAGCTGTATGAGCTGTACACCGGCACTGACATAGTCAAGCGTATTAAAATCCAGCGGCTTCGCTGGCTTGGTCATGTTGAGCGAATGGAAGAAAGCGCTCCGGCTAGAAGGGTGTTTTATTCGAACCACGGTGGAGGAACTCGGAGAAGAGGACGTCCTAATCTCCGTTGCAAAGACCAGGTGCAGGGCGACCTGACTGCACTTGGCCTTATCAACTTTCGCCACCGCGCGCATAGCAGAGGTGACTGGCGAAGCTTTATAGAAGCGGCCAAGACTGATCATCGGTTGTGCCAGGTAAGTAAGTAAGTAAGTTAAATGATGATAAGTGCAACCAACTTTTCTTAGCGTCCACATCGAGATCTGAGTTCACACTCCGACCTACTACAATAGATCTAACATTAACATTCTTCTGTCTACTATTTACCAATTGATTATTTTTATTGTTGACAGTGTGTACATTGTCTGAAGACGAAGCGGTACTATTCACATTAAAGTTCGTGGATCGTTTTTTGGATTTGCGTTTACTTACATTAGCCCAGTTATTACGAGGGTCAGGATGTGCATTGAATTCTATACTATCAATAGGAGCACTAGATGAGATTTTATCAATTACCTCAACTGCATTATTATTTGTTGCATTATTTATAAGAGAAGATTAGCATTTTCAGGAGAAACAGAAGTACATGGCAAAGCAGAAGCTATCATTTTGGCCCATGATCGATTACGGTTAGCTGCATTCTCACAGAGCATATTCGAAGAAGCAGGTGCAGAGAAAACATTTTTCAATTTGGATATCTCGGCAGAAATTTGTTGTACTATCTCTATACATTCCTTTTGCTCGTTTGAATGTTTTATTATTTTTCCACAAAGCTGTGTAAAATGCCAATTCAATATTCAAATGCTTTCTAAAAGTGTACACATACCTTCAAAGCCTGACTTTTGAGATTCAATGTAGGTATTATGATTTTTTATTAACGTATCCGAAATCGTTAAGCAATCAAAGCAATGACGATTTCTCTTTAGCAATTTCATGTCATATTCGGTAAGCTGACCTTCACAGCATGCGCGATGGAAGGATCGTTTGCAGAAACCACAACATGGCAAAATGATGAATTTATTTGCACCTCTGGTAGAAGATTTACCGCAGGAATTGCCCACAATAAATGGACGCAGAAGTTAAAGGGATGTATAAACGATGACACGACTACTAATGTTTCTTAAAATTTCCGATTTATAAATATATTAGATTAACGAGCTAATGAAAACATGTCTGCCTCGGTTGGGAGTTTATACCACATTTGGTAAATCATCTGAATTCTGTATTTGTCCCAATAATTCCACCACCATTTTTCAAATTCCATCATTCTGCATTAAACCAGCCCAAGTTCCTACAGAGATAGACTTTTACAGATCTTAATATAAGCCTATGAGAAATTAATCACAGCATTAGTTCGGCTGCAAACTAAACTGAAATAAAATTCGCTTTCCGCTGCTTTTTTATGGCATGAAGTCCTTATTGTGAAAGTTAAAAACGATTTGCTTGAAAACTTTCATTTAATCTTTGAAAACTACCTACCAAATAAAATATTTATTCTAAAACACAAAGACTTCACATTTAGATTGTTGAAGTACCTTAAGGCAACTATGCGAATAATTGCATTCGCCTTTTTAACGTTAGCAGGCGTCTTCAACATTAGGGGGTTTTCTTATCTGAGGCTTTCTTTGAGTATTAGCTGGAGATGTTTTTGATGTGGTGGGTTCCAAATCCAATGCATGAACCGTTCATTGAAGGAGAAACCCGGCGCATGTATTAGTTAGCTCACTGATGGGTGTCAGAGCGATATCCAATAGATACATCCACGAAAAGGATGTATGTTAACTTGAGACGGATGAGTGCAAGGATCGAATGTGGAATCACCCGATTGTGAGACTATCACAGACTTTACCTTTTGCCCTCCCTTTTATAAAACACATGATTTTACATTTTTACGAATTATCTTTAATCTATATGTACTTCATGTCTTTGGTGACCCTTAGCAAAATTTTCGAAGTATGCTTTTGTGAAAGGTTTTAACTTTTTAATACCTTTTTAAAGAGGACTTTTATGTAATTCTTTAAAAAAAGGACCAGCAAGACCCATATATGTAGGAGTTATTGGGTTAAAATGTTAGAAAAGACTCCTCAAACAATTTAATTCTTCTTTCTTATTTATGGCGTTGAAAGTTTTATTTTTATTTCTTTTAATGACACAACATCACAGGTGAAGGGCCTAGGCTAGCTTTTGGCATCCAATCATGTTGTGTGTGTTGTATTTGTACATGAATGGAAGGGACCAACAGTTTTATGCCGAATCCGAATGGCGAAATGAAAAGTTTTTCATAGACAGTTTTTACTTATGTAAGTTTGCTGTTGGTCTCTTCCATTAAAGTACAAATATAACACGTTAATTATGGGTGGACGGTAAAAGCTCGGCCTAGGCCATCCATGTGCTGTTGTGCCATTAAATGAAGAAGATGATGAGGTAGAACAAACCCCAATTGGAGTTTTGCAACTGAGGATAAATATGTATTTTCATTTTAGATAGGTTTGGTTGTGTCCTGAAAACTTGTGCATTGATATTTATTTTCTAAATGCAAAAAACACTTAAGTAAAAACAAATTATTTTATATAGGTACTATTTTTAAAATTATATAGTTCTATAAAATTTGTTAAAATAGACACACGATCCACTTTTTTGACATATCAAAATTTTGGCAGTCATACTCGTGAACGAGTTTGACTGCACTATTCGCAGTGGCTATTTTCATTTTTCTAAGTCGTGAAAATATTTGAAAAATTATTAACATTTCAGTGGCTAAAAAGCAAAGTCATGCCCTTGTGGCTCTCAGACCGTGTAGACAACAGATCTTGAACAATCCGATTAAAGGTATCAAAAGTTGTGTATTTCGACCCATTAGATTTAGATGAATCTTTGCCCATGGATTTATTTCAGATCAATTTAAAAAAAAAATGTTATGAAAAAATTCCGACTCGATTTTCGGAGAGTGGCCAAAATCGCCGAAATCGATAATAGCAATAATTCCTTTGACGCGCATATGCAATTAGCAATGAGTGAAAAAGAACCAAGCAATGGCAATTAGTTATTTACGATATCGAAACTTTGTAACAACTAATAAATTTTCTACAAGTGTGATTTTGTATCCGTTCCTTACACACTTGATTTACATAACTAATGAATATATACAAGTTAACACAACTACCTAAGCTATCCACCGTTAACGCAGCAGTTTATTTTAAGTAGAATTAAGCTTAGGGATAAGCACCGCGTCTGCGATGTGCAATATGATCCGCACGCGCATCCGCTATGAAAGGCGCATCCGCTTTTGTTTACTGCGATAGCTGCCGTATGAGGTCCAGGTACGTCCTAAATGGGTGCAATTTGTTGTTCACATAGGAACACGGCAACTATTCCTGGGCCACAGTAACGACATTCCAACGTTCACTTGGGAACGCGTGGGATGTTTCGTCAGGCTCAAAACGCTGTTGTGAAGAAAGTGCCCTGAGTCCGTGGCCTGCAATCTAATTGCAGACCACTAAAAAGGATTGCGCGTCCCTTCCGGGTCTAATCCATCGAACAAAAATGATACTATACAATCTAAAGTGATGTGAAGATTATCCATTGAATAATGCATGTTTCCTTTCCCTGCAGGTTGATTTAATACCCTGCTATGATAATTTAGTAAGTTTAGAAATTATTAAGATAATGAAAACAAAATATTGTGAAAATATCATTGTGAAACGAAAAGAAATTTCAAAACAAATAATATTTTTGTGAATACAAAAATCTACAGAAAAGTTTTAATAGTGTAAAAGCGCCTAAAGGAGGATGTGAGGTAAAAATCATTCAACAATCTAAAAAAGGGGTGAGTCAAAAATATTTTATTTACTTTGCCTTATGGACGCCATAGCTCAATCTGTGACGGAGCTGACCAGTTCGGTTGGTGCGCTGATGGCCGAGTTGAAGAAAGCGGAGAACCGCATTCGTCAGCTTGAGCAAGCCAACACGCCACATGTTCGTTTAGAAATTTCATTACGGGGTCCTTGCACGGAAGAAAATTTGAGGGATATAGGGAAACTCCCCGATGCTGTTAGGGAACTGCAGGTATTCGAAGGGGATCCGGCACAGTGTGTTTCTTGCATACATTGTGTAGAAGGGATTTTGAATGATTATAAGATAGTTAGGATGAAAACAATCTATAGGTCCATCCTCAAGAGCATCAGGGGAAAAGTTAGGGGTAGCACCAACTCAGCCCTTATTTCGCATAATATTTTTGAAAGCGATTGGCTTGTAATGAAAACTTGCGTTCATTGCATTATGCAGACAAGAGGGACATACGTACCCTTGAGCATCAGTTGCGGCAATTGATTCAAGGAAGCTCTAAATTAGATGAATTTTACGCTAGAGTGAATCATCTGTTCTCCTTGATTATCAACAAAGTAAAAACAGATGACTATTCTGTGGAGGCAGTGAACGCGTTGATGGAAACGTATAGGAATAGGGCGTTGGATGTCTTTGTAAGAGGACTCAGCGGACACTTATCAAAGATGATAGTGGTACAAAAGCCAAAGACCCTACCAGAGGCGTATACCGCATGTCTTGACATTCTGAATCTGAATTTAAGAAGTCACCCGATACACGGCACTCACGTACGAAATACGGTGCCAAGGAATGACATGTACATGAGGGACAACCCTCCTCTTGCGTTCCTAAGAAGAGCAAATAACTTCGCCTCGAGTGGTAGCAACATGCAAAACCGAAGCTGGGAGTGAAGGGGAAACAATGCACAGTGCCGAGCAAGATGCGTCTGACTTAATTATTCATGTGGAAACACCTTTAAACGTGTCAAGAAACTAATTTGTGATTATGGAGGGTAAAGACCTTTTTTGCGTAGAAAACCCATATAACGGTTACACTCGTCATTATGTTACCTTAGACAGAAATGATCGAGAAACAGAGTTTGAGAGAGTTTGAGGCCGAATGTGATAAATGGCATCAAGATACCCGAAGACAGCCTTACACTGCTTCAAGAGGTGTATCTTGAACATTTCCGGTATTATAAGATACGAATAATACAGAGGTTAGTCGAGGATGTTGTTAACGAAGAGAGAATTTGCAGAATAATTGAGGGAGAACACAAAAGAGATCATAGGAACCCTTTAGAAAACAAGACGCAAATCTTAGAGCGCTATTATTTCCCTAAAATGACAAATAGAATAAAGCTTTATACCAAGGCACGAGAGGTATGTCGAGAAAATAAGTATGACAGGCATTCTTTTGCGCCAAAGCTGAAAGACCCTCCTATTCCAGTTAACCCCTGCGATATTTTGCATATAGATATCTTCCAAATTCAAGGCCAGAAATTCCTGAGCTGTTTAGATAAATTCTCTAAATTTGCCAAATATTTCCACATAAAGGATAGGTCCGCGATACACTTACGTGGTAAGTTCGCAAAGATAATCCACTATTTCACAGCGCCTCAAATGATAGTCACCGACAACGAGAGAGGTTTTGTGAGCCCTGTTGTCGCTAATTACATAAGGGCTCTAGGTATTATACTTTACCAAACTCCAATTCACCCCACTATCCTGGAAATATACCGTTGCCTGCAAAAAGAGGTCCCTAAGCAACTGTTGTACATAGCTGTCGATCGCTATAATAACACAGTGCATTATCAACAGAACGCAGAGAATAAATTATCAGAATCTGACTAACTTCCGTG
>OY282453.1:3679875-3819279 GCA_958295655.1 Palloptera scutellata | reverse complement strand
AAATGACTTCCTCAGCTGGCCATGCAATATCCCATACGACCAATCCAATTTTTCAGTACATTTGCTATTGTATGGAGCTGTACTTGACCGATGGCTGCACCAATTTCGCCCTTAAGAGCCTCAATCGTTGCTGGATGGTTAGCGCAACAGTTATCTTTAACAGCTCTGCACAAATAATAGTCCAACGGAGTCAAATCGCAACTGCGTGGTAGCCAACGGCTAATAACGCGATTTTTAAACTTTCCACGCATAGGATCGATTGTTCCATAGCTTGTGTGAAACGGCGTGATACCCTGTTGGAACCAAATGTTGCCAAAGTCCATATCTTCTAAAATAGGCCAAAAATAATCAGTGGGGAATCAGCGACGTGGGGAAAAAATATAAGAAAACAGTAAAGAATATGCCATATAACCTAAGAAATAAAACAGGAATGACATCGACAGTAAAAATTAATTCAGCATTTGCGCGGACGCGGACTACTAGGTGGCATAGAGATACGTGTATCGGAAGCAGAAAAAGATCGGGCCATCAATGTGATAAGAGATAAAAAGAAAATGCGAATACAAAGTGAGGAGGCAAAGGCACACAAAGGGATACCTACAAAAAAATGTTTCTGTTACATCTCATTTAGCGCATCAGTGCAGACACAAGGCAACAGTTTGCAGTTTTTGCGGGTGGGTTTGAAAGAGAAGAAACAACTAATCCAGATCATAAACGGCGAGGAAACCTGTAAGGATATCATCCTCAAATCGATTGAGAATTTGTTGGTTATCGAAGAAGGCAGCGTCACAAATATTCACAATATACTTACTATGTACAAATGAAATATGATCGTTCCAAAATGTGTTATAATTTGCAAACTGTATAATTTGAAATGAGAATATAGTCAACCGATATGGAGTTTTACAGCTTTTGCAAAACACCTTTGGACTGTTTCGAATTTAGCTGGGTCAATGTGACGGATGAAAAGGAAGTCACGCCAGCAAAAATTGACATCGTGCGATCCGACAGATGGCCTGCGAATGGCTAAGGACTATTAAATTGGATTGTTTAAAGATCTTTACGGATCAAATTCAGATGCCGAGAGATAGTATAAATCGCGTAACAACGGAACTGAAGAATGATGCACGCATACAACATTAGTGAGCCAATATGAAAATCTATTTTCGAGAACGATTGAAAGAATTTCCGGGTTTAAAGAGCGGTTGCATGTAAAGCAAAATGCTACTCCAACTTTTTTTAAGCCTCGCCGTATCCTTATTTAATTAGTTGAAGCGGTTGAGGAAACCCTCGAAAAAAAATATATTCTGCAAGTACAAATGCATTCTGGTTACAGTTTACACCAGGGAGAGGGGTAGTCGTAGTAAGAAAAAAATGAAGACGTGCGTATTTGCGGGTATAAAATAACCCTAAAGCCAACTCTACAAGTGAATGAACACCCCCTACCCTCCATTGATGAATTGCTCGCTACCGTGGCCATTTACTAACATTGAACAAGCATAAAGGCCTGTATCAACCTACCTGATGTACCAGCCATATGGCAACACTTCATTGCAGTGTACAAGAAATTAACTCGCAGTAGTAAAGAGGAGGTATGCGCATTAGTTGGTCTTGTTAATTACTACGGCCAGTTTTTGGAAAACTTAAACGCGATGATTTATTCAATAAATCGAATATTACAAAATATGGTTCCGTTCGTTTGGAATTCGGAATGCATAAATTCATGACCTGAAATTAAAAAAACGAATGCAATTAGACACAGTTCTGACGCATTTCGATTCTAGGTAGCCGATGATTTGATGGGAGCTCTTATGGAGTTGGTGCAGTGTTTAGCCACCAGTTGCCAGACGGTACTGAAAAACCGATTCGATATTACTGAAGTGGCGTCAATCAAGTATGGAAGAATTATAAGTCAATACTTTCACTGTTCCATTACTTTTTATTCTCTTTAACTTTTAATATACATATTTTCTGACATCTAAAATGAAAATAGTTTGTCAGAAAAAAATTTGTATATGAAAAGCCTTTAAAATATACTATATGTACTTGAAGCTTACTTTTAAATTATATATTTTTAATTTGGAAAAAATAAAAAAAAAATTTTATTTCATAATTTTAGACATATTTTTAAAATAAATCGGCTTTATTGAACAATAATAGGAATAACTATGTTAGTTTTTATGTAGACTTTAAAAAATGTTATGGGGGGGCTGAAGCCATCGCATCCCCTGCCCTCCTTAGATCCGCCAATGGCCTTATCCCTACTAACATTGCGTAGCGTTCCGTTAAATTAACAAACTATTCCAGGCTGCAATCATAGAAAAATAAATTGGCAAGTTCGACGACCTTCACTGGTTACATTGTTGCAGCGAGCGATGCTAAGAAATATGATCAGTAAGTCCGTGGCCAAGAATTTTTCTGCCAGCCAGAAAAGCGTAAGTAGGAAAAGTTTTAATCAAAAAATTCCTCTGTCTAACCCAGCGTGATATTTTAGAAGCGTGATCGTCAAAATAAGAAAATGTGGAGGAAATCCATCTGTATCTAAAGTAGCGTTGCCAGACGGTCGAGATTCTTCTGGATTGCCCAGTGTCTCGACTTTCAGAAATTTATCCAGATAAAATTTTACTGATAAGTTTTAATAAATACATTAAACAAAGTACGAGTGTAGATCAATAAGTACCCGTGTGTGAAGACAGGTGGCGTTGCTGAGGGAAGTTGGCATTACCGTCGTGTTGGCAGCCATTAGTATTACACGTGTTTCGTGTTTCGCGATAAAATGGAAAAAGAACAATATCGATCCGTAATTCGCTTTTTATTTTTGGATGGAAAAACATGCGAAGAAATAAAAGCAAAGTTGGATGCTGTCTATGGAGACCCTTCACCATCTGTGACTACCGTAAGATATTGGTTCAACGAATTTAAACGTGGTCATACATCTGTTTTTGATGAGGAGAACCCAGGCCGCGCGGCAGATTTGGTTACCGAGGAAATCGTTGAAAAGGTCCACGACATGATTCTCGCTGATCGCCGAACGAAAGTGCGCGAAGTAGCAGAGGCAGTAGGAGTGTCGTACGGAACGTTAATTAATATTTTACATGATAGGTTAAGTATGAGAAAGGTGTCGGCCCAATGGGTGCCGCGATTGCTTACGGTGGACAACAAGCGGAACCGGAATTGTCGCGGCCAAATAGCATGAACTGAACTACGAATTGCTGCCGCACCCACCGTACTCGCCCGACTTGGCTCCCTGCGACTTCTTTCTGTTTCCCAACATGAAAACGTGGCTCGGAAGAAAAAAATTCAGCTCAAACGAGGAGGTTATCGTCGAGACAGAAGCGTATTTTGAAGAGTTTGACAAATCGTATTTTTTAGAGGAGTTAAAGACATGACAGAAACGTTGGAAAAAGTGTATTGTACGAAAAGGAGATTACGTTAAAAAAAAATTATGAAAAACTTGCCTAACACGGGTACTTATTGATCTACCCTCGTTAAAATGTACCATAAGCCTCAGGCGTTGAAAATATGTATGCATTAGCTCCGTAATTGAAAGTTGAAATGAAGGCATACCCTTCCGATCAACTGTTCATTCAATTAACAGAAAAGAATGAAATTCTTCTTGTCCGGAATAATACTGACATTTTTTTAATGTCCAGGCGAAACCTGAATAACTCCTAGTTTCTTTTTCTATGTCCAAGTGAAGCTAATTTTTTATCTGACGACTCTAGTGTTGTTTCGGTATCCAGTTAGTATCGATACTTTTACTCATTAATTGTATCGATGCCACCAAAAATATAGGTCGAATATGCACTTGTATCGAATACTCGTTTAAGAGACAAATTAACATATTCAATTAACATGATATTTATTATTATACAGGGTAGACCATTTATAATTTGATTTTGGTGTAAATAAAAAAAGAATAGTTTTTTTCAATGTAGCTTTTATTATTAGAAAGTACAATCCTACAATTTTGGTGTAAATAAAATAAGAAAATTTTTCTCAATGTAGCTTTTATTATTAGAAAGTACAATCCTTTCGGTTAATTGTGAAATGACCTCCTCGGCTACCCAATTTTTCAGTACATTTTCTATTGTATGGAGCTGTACTTGACCGATGGCTACACCAATTTCGTCCTTAAGAGCTTCAATCGTTGCTGGATGGTTAGCGTAACCATCATCTTTAATAGCTCGCCACAATTAATAGTGCAACGGAGTCAAATCGTAACTGCGTGGTAACCAACGGTCAATAACGCGATTTTCGAACTTCCCACGCATAGAATCGATTGTTGTAAAGCTTGTGTGAGACGGCGCGTCATCCTGTTGGAACCAAATGTTGCCTAAGTCCATATCTTCTTAAAAGGCCACAAATAATCAGTTATCATTGTGCGCTAGAGCACATCATTGTAACGCATCTTCTTTCCTCATTTTCAAAGAAAAATGGACCAATGATACCGCCGGTCGAAAAACCACACCAAACAGTTACTCGTTGAGGGTGCTTTGGCTTCTCGCGCATAGGTTTTCCTCGCCCCAAATGCGACAATGGTCATGTGGCTTCAGCTGTTGTACCAATTAAACTTTGTACAGCTTCATATCGAAGTCTTTGTACAAAGTAAGTAAAATGTTCAACGTTGTTTTTCTTCTGAGCAACAGACTTTTCTTCACTGGAAAATTAAACACTAAAAAAAACATAACATAATTTATTTTTAGGTTTATTCCGCGTTTATTGAGTACTGAATAAAAGACAGACTACAAAATTAACTTAAAGCTACTTATAATAACTTTAACTGCCAACGTTGCATATTTGGTCTTGCACAATAATTCTGTGGAATTATTTGTCTGCTTTAAATAAAGTCAAAATGAAACTATATGCCGAAAATGCAAGTGCAAGTGAACTTAAGTGAACTTAAATGAGTTTGCTTAAAGTGCTGAATTAGTGTCGAAATTATTGACTTGCGCCGGATATTTGGATTTAATAAAATTGAATTCGAATGAAATATTTAGTGGAAAAAATATTATCTGTCTGTGTAAATGTTTAATTTGGTACTTTTATATTGGATAGATGTATTTTATTATATTATAGTAAGGGGTTTTGCTATAACACCCCCACCGTTAGATTGAGGCTCCGACGAAATATGCAATATGGACAGTTTTTTATTTGTTTTGTAAATAGTAAATATCGTTTATTTATTTATTTATTTATTTATTTATTTATTTATTTATTTTCGAAAACCGGCACAACAAAGTTTAAAACCTTATTAGCAGTACCGGCAGCATGTAGCATAAACAAGATTAAATACGACTTATAATATATATTGCATGACATACAAATTTAAACTTTACTTTAAAATTAAACATTAGACATCTATTCATCTATTCGTAAAAAATTTTAATAACATGATATATTTCATTATTTCCTATTACAGCGAAGAAAGAAATAAAACTAGTTTATTTTTGAATTGCACAGCATTATTACCAGATCTTAAACTATTAGGAAGTGCATTCCAAGGAAGAACAGAGTGTACAAAAAACTGCCTTTCAGACGTTAAACAAGAAACACGTAAACAGTTAATCATATTAGTTCGATTGGATATAGAAAAGTTTAATCTCGAAAACAAATAACTGGGTTCTGCATTACATATAATTTTATGCAACAATAAAAGCGTTCGATAGTTCAGTAAGTTATCAAAGGTTAAGCCATGGATTCTTTCTTACATTATAATGGTAAAAATAATTATTACATTTATGCCTACGTTCATGAAATTCGATTCTCTTTTTGATTTTAGTTATGACGTTAAATTTTAGATTGACATTGTTAAAGGTTTTGTTGATTGTATTAATTTCACAGTTTTCAAATTTTATAAGAAAGTTGCCGTTTATTTTGACATCGATTTTATTGCAATTATGCTCAATTTTGGAGTAAAAGTTTTTAAATATTAGTATGCTGGGTAATATTTCAACTGATTCGTGCATATCCCAATATGCCTCTTCATAATTTAATATATTTGAAATGCATTTATTAGAGATTTGAATTAAATTTTACTTAAAATTGTCTTTGACATTCACATCGTAAATATTGTTTATGGAATCTACTAGTATTTCGTAGGTATTTAATATGATTGACTTATTGTTAATATTAGGAATTGGCTGAAATACAATTTTAGATAAAATTTCTCTCGAATATTGTGGTATTCGAAAAATTATTACGATATTATTGTCATGCAAGGCAACGGCTATTTTAATATCTGTATAACTGTAAAAGTCATCTATCAAGTCAAGCCCTGTGTTTGTTAAAATGTCTGTGGGAATTATTTCCAGTTTGCTAGAAAATATTATTTGACCAATGTCATCGGTATGGTCGCGTAAAATTGAAATGTCATTATTTATTTGGTAAATTTGTTCTATAAATGTTATTTCGTCCTCTATTGTCGCTATTTTATTTTGCATGAAGTCTTTAAATTTGCTCAAATAATTTCCCACTAGAATTTGCTTTTGGTTTATGTAGTCGGTAATGTTTCGAATTTGGGAGGATATGAAGTGGTTGACGAAGGTAAGGTTGTTAATATTGTTTGTCAAGGATTCTTCGTTTTTATACAGTAATTTCAGTGAGTTGCTTATTTCAAGTTCGTCGTCATTGTCCATAGTACCTGCAATAAACTTTAGTCCTTTTCCTAGTACGTTTATCAGTCCTCTTTTTAAGTGTGGATTTAAATTATCTACTTTTCCTTTTAATAGCGCCAAATTTTTACTTATAGTGTCTAATAATGTCTTCGATTCAACCTTGTTAGTGTTAAGTGTTTGTATATTTTCAAGGATTAAGTTTAGTGTGTCCGTGTAGGCAGTTACGTTAACAATGTGGAAGATTTTGTTGTTTCTGTCAATTACTTTTAGTTCTCCTGTTTTGATCGGTATGTATCCATTATTATTAGTTAAGTCCTGAATGTCGAGAGATTGTGCGTAGATGGTCGTTAGAAATGTAGTCGTCATAAGATGACACTTATACCCTTCTGTAGTGGGGTTTTCTTCTTGGGTTTTTTCTTTTTTTTTTTGGCACGAAGTAATTTTTCCTTTCCCAGTGATTTTAATTTTGTGTTGTGTAAAAGTTTTTCAGCAATCTTCTGCTCGCAGCAAGGTGTTTTAAGAGTTTGATTATAGGCAATCTTTTGTTGTCATAGTTGTTGAAGTTTTTTTTGTTTTTTTTTGTTTTGAAATGTTTTTTTTTTACCGTTGTAGCAATCTTCTGCCAACAATTTCGCGAAAATTTGGTTTTTTAATACCGCATTTAGGAATTAAAATTCGCGCACTACTTTTACTCGATTTAAGGTAGAACTTAGCGGTATCCTACCAACTGCGCCACTTTTCTTCACTGGAAAATTAAACACTAAAAAAAACATAATTGATTTATAATTGGTTTATTCCGCGTTTAGTGAGTACTGAATAAAAGACTGACTACAAAATTAACTTAAAGCTACTTATAATAACTTTAACTGTCAACGTTGCATATTTTGTCTGCTTTAAATAAAGTCAAAATTTAACTATATGCCGAAAATGCAAGTGTAAGTGAACTTAAATGAGTTTGTCGAAATTATTGGCTTGCGCCGGAAATTTGGATTTAATAAAATTGAATTCGAATGAAATATTTCTTGGAAAAAATATTATCTGTGTGTGTAAATGTTTCATGTGGTACTTACGTTTATATTTGGTAGGTGTATTTTATTATATTATTATTATTATTATATTATATTAAGGGGTTTTGCTATAACACAACAGCAGCAATTTTTTGATTGCGCGCACTGTAGGAGTACGACAATGTGTTGTTTTATCCAATAAAGATCCAGTTTCACAATTTGATCCACAAATTTTGTGGAAGGCGCTGCTTTTCTACCGAATTTTGAATGTAATTTTCTTACACAGTCGATAAAAGATTAACTATTTCGCAAGTAAATTTTTAATATTTCCCAGCGTTGTTCAATCGACTAATTTCGTTAACCGCAAATATAAAACAAATTTTTCGTCATAATACGAATGACATTAGAATTGAGTGTCGCTGTGACGTAGTTTGTAGTGTGTTGGCCTGCTACGCAGAGTGTCCGAGATTCAAATCTTGGAACAGGTAAAATCAGAAAGTAGAAAAAAAAAAATTTCTACACGGCACCACCTTTTGGCAGGCAATGGCAAACCTACAAGAGTAAAAATTGCCTATGAAAAGCTTTTCACTTCGCCGTTCGGATTCGGCATTAAACATTGCATTCATGTACAAATATAACACGCACAACATGAGTGGATGCGAAAAGCTCGGCCTAGGCCATCCATGGTATTTTGTGCCATTAAAAGAAGAAAGAAATAATCTACACTGGCAGGTTATGAGTTTCACGAAAAAAGTTAACATCACTGGTCGAACAGTGCCATAACTTTCAAGAAGTTTCGCTACAGAACTATCTATCTAGATTTTCATTTTATGCCTTTTAGTTTCAACACATAAAAACAGAAACATAGAAAACCATTTCCACATCTCATGGAAATACGTATTCACTCGAACTTTAGTTTTGCTTGCGATATCGATGTTTAAGTCTCAAACGTCGGGCGGAAGACCTAGTTCGAGCAGGCTCACCGTTTTCGGCTTTAACATGGCATAGGTATTACACGCAATTAACTAGTAATATCCATACTTATAGAATAACAGCCTGTTGAGAGATTAGGCAGAGCTTTTCGGATCCATCCGCACACAACATTATGTTTGTACTCTCGAATATTTGAACCATCGATGTCTAACTATAAGCGTTACAATACATATTTTTTTTAGTAGTTCAGCGGCAAAACCATTTCTACAGATAGTCACAGAGCAGTTCGTGTAGCTTTTGCTCACTGTGCTGCATTTCTTTTAGGTTTAATGTCACAAAAAGTATTTCTCTGGGTGTACTAGCATGTGTGTACAAAGTACACATATACGAGGAATGATAAAAAAATAACCGTTATTTTCAAAAAGTATTTATTTATTCATCAACAACTATCTTGTCCCCTTCAAAGTAATCCCCCTCAGATATAATACACTTATGAAGGCGTTTTTTCCAATCCGCGTTTTTTCCAAAAACTTACGCACAAGCCACGTTGTTTTTGCTCAAAATTTAACAATTTTGGAACAATCTTCGCTGCCGCACGTTTCATGCCTAAAACATCCGTAAAAATTGCTCGGCATGAGCCGAACGATATGCCAACATCATCAGCAACCTCTCTGATAGTGATTCGACGATTATCCAAAATCATTTTCTTCACTGCGTCAATGTTTTCATCGTTTGTTGACGTGCTCGGGCGACCAGGACGAGCATCGTCATTGACATCTTCTCGGCCTTCCTTAAACCGGTTATACCACAATTGAACTTGTGTTCTGCTCATAGTAGACTCGCCAAAGGCCACAGTCAACATTTCAAATGTCCTTGCGCATTTAATTTCATTTTTTACACAAAACTGAATACAGTTTCGTTCATCCATTTTTTCGAATATTAAAAAATCGAAGAGCACACCAAAACACGACTAACCTTTTTATCTGTCAAAAACAAACTGACAATCCAAAATGGTTGGTATTGCCAACATATATAACAGACATGTGTACCAACATAACAAAAAAAAAAAATGCGAAAATCGAACATACGTAACTCACGAAATTTGAAAATAACGGTTTTTTTTTTATCACACCTCGTACATATGTAAGCATACGTGTTATGTACCTATAAATATGTAGGTGTGTTATTATCTCCGCATTTTGTTTTTATTATCTCATACTGATATTTTTCCATAATTTCATAAATATATTTTCACAATACTCTTGAATGCGTGTTTCTGGTTTTTGGGGTCCTACGCGCATAATGTATTTTTTTTTTTACAGTATTCAATTGAAGTTGTGTTAATTGTATTTTATTTTTTTGTTGTAATTTATACGTAATCATATTACAATTGGTCTTGCCGACTCAATTATATACGCTATGCATTCATGCATACTTTGTAGTGTATATATATATATATATATTGAAGTCCTACTGAACATCGAAATGTCATGTGCATTGTATAAATATTGGCAGTATCCGCGGTTTTCGGTATTGGTACACACAAATCTGGCAATACTAGTCCGATTATGTCAAACGAATACAAGTTTGAGAGGTGTGAAGACAGGTGTGTAATTCGTCGCTAGTTTAAAAAGTTACATTGATATGAAAATGAATGAAATATCTGAAGAGATACGCTACGTGATACTTTATTATTATAGAAAAGGTGAAACCGCTGCAAAAACATGGCCAAAAATTTGTGCGGCGTAAGGTGAGGATGCTGTGAGTGAACGCAGGACCCAGGAGTGGTTTCTTTAATTCTGTTCCAGAAATTTCGATATCAAAGTTGTACTGAAAGTCACTAAAAAAGCCGATGAAACTTTGCGACAGGTGGAGCATGATCGACACTCAAGCTTTCAGGAGATAGCGGAGGCACTCAGCCACATGACAGATTAGAGGGTACCAACCCAATATGACACATATGACACATATAAATATTATCTTTTCGATAAAGAAGAGCTTTCTCGATTAAGAGAATTTAAAAATCAGGTGGTTTTTTTTTATTTTACTATACATGAAAATCTGAACGAATTTATTTTGGATTGAATAAAGTTTAAAATGTAAATATTTATTATCTATATATGTATATAAAACAAAGTCGTGAAATACGTTTGTAATTCCATAACTCGAGAACGGAGCGCCTGATTTGTTTGGGGATTTTTGTTGTTGTGCTCATAATTTGCAGGAATAAGGGGCTTGGCACTGCCCATATAATATAACTACGATACAATATTTCAAAATGACCTGAAATTTGTTAAACCAATTATCCATGCTTTGAATTGAATGTTAACCTCATTTCTTTTCTTTTCCATGTAAATAATTGAATTCATTTGTATTGCGAACGAGATTTATTTAATATCAAAGGTGTTTAAGCCACCCTAATGCAACTTTTCTTTCCTATTAATTTTCTCTATCCTTGTTTCTTTTCGTTCTATTTCTTTTCTTGCTATTGCTTTCTTTTAGTTCTTCTCTAGAACACTTTCACACCGATCGGTTGGGCTCTTCAATATATTTATTGTAATTCTAAAAATTCTAATTTTCATTCCAATAAATTTGTAAATGTTGTTAAATATTAAATACGAATTCTCAGTATTTAATTTTCAATCTTTCCTTTAAATAATTCAATTCTGAATTAAACATGGTCCTTCGAGCCATAAAGTGATCCAACGCTTTAACGCACCACAAAAAAGTGCAACAACAACAATAATAAAAAATCAACCACCTTAAATAATTCATTCCTGAATTAAACATGGTATAAGGACCCTGCAGCGTCTGAAGGAGCCATTTAATTTTGCACTCGTGCAAGGGGGCCGGGATGTTTAAGCCACTCTAATGCACCTTTTCTTTCCTATTCATTTTCTCTATCCTTGTTTCTTTTCGTTCTATTTCTTTTCTTGCTATTTCTTTCTTTTAGTTCTTCTCTAGAACACTTTCACACCGGTCGGTTGGGCTCTTCAATATATTTATTGTAATTCTAAAAATTCTAGTTTTCATTCCAATAAATTTGTAAATGTTGTTAAATATTAAATACGAATTCTCAGTGTTTAATTTTCAATCTTTCCTTTAAATAATTCACTTCTGAATTAAACAAAAGGAAATTCAAACCGTACAATATTGGTCAATATTACTGATCACAATGAATTTCAGATTAAAGTTTGATTGGGAGAAGAGTTACAATCAAATCAATCTTAGGTGGTACGAAGTTCGCCGGTTCAGCTAGTAACTGTATAAATTTGTAGTTGAAAACATATTTTAATTTTTTAAAGGTCCACAGTTGGCTGTTAATAAATGAAAGCCCCGTTGAAGCTGTAGATATAAAGAGGCATAAGGATCGTTGTTGTTAAACTAAGTACTGGAAAATAAACTTCAAAAACTAAAGTACCAAAAGACTAATAAATGGGTCGATCAATAAGTACCCGTGTGTGAAGACAGGTGGTGTTGCTGAGGGAAGTTGGCATTACCGTCGTGTACTGCCATCTGTCACACGACAACACACTGATTCGTAGGTTAGTTTTTATTTGGCAGCCATTAGTATCACACGTGTTTCGTGTTTCGCGATAAAATGGAAAAAGAACAATATCGATCCGTATTTCACTTTTTATTTTTGGATGGAAAAACATGCGAAGAAATAAAAGCGAAGTTGGATGCTGTCTATAGGGACCCTTCACCATCTATGACAACCGTAAGATATTGGTTCAACGAATTTAAACGTGGTCGTACATCTGTTTTGGATGAGGAGCGCCCAGGCCGCCCGGCAGACGTGGTTACCGTAGAAATTTTTGAAAAGGTCCACGACATGATTCTCGCTGATCGCCTATTAATATTTTATATGATAGGTTAAGCATGAGAAAGGTGTCGGCCCGATAGGTGCCGCGATTGCTTACGGTGGACAACAAGCGGATATGGCCATCAATGTCGAAGCAGTGTTTGGACCTCTTTAAGCGAAATTCGCAGGAGTTTTGCGTCGAGTCGTCACCGTTGATGAAACGTGGATCCATTATTATACGCCAGAGACCAAGCGACACTCAAAACAATGGATTTTTCGGGGTGAATCTGCTCCGAAGAAGGCAAAGATGGTCCCATAGGCCGGAGAGGTGGCCACGATTTTTTGGGATTCCAAGGAAATAATCCTCATGGACTTTTTACAGAAAGGAAGAACGATCATGGGGCAGTTCTACAGTGAATTATTGGACCGATTCGATACAAAATTGAAGGAGACATTTGTCTAAGAAGAAAGTGCTGTTTCACCACGATAACGCATCAGCACATTCATCCGGAATTGTCGCGGCCAAATTGCACCCACCGTACTCGCCCGGCTTGGCTCCCTTCGACTTTTTTCTGTTCCCCAATATGAAAACATGGCTCGGGGGAAAAAAATTCAGCTCAAACGAGGAGGTTATCGTAGAGACAGAAGCGTATTTTGAAGAGTTTGACAAATCGTATTTTTTGGATGGGTTAAAGAAATAGCAGAAACGTTGGGAAAAGTGTATTGTACATTGTACTAACAGGAGATTACGTTGAAAAATAGAAAAATTTTTTTTGAAACTTGCCTCTTCATTCCTAACACGGGTACTTATTGATGGACCTGTACATTGCCTGCCGAATAAAGAAAGCAAGGTTATGCTGTTCTAATCCAATGTACTGTCGGTGCCCACGGCAACAACCAGGCAATTACAAATCTTCGTAAATTGATGTCTTATTGTCCTATGATTATACTCCCAGTTTTTGGCCTTACCATATAACACATCGAACGAGGAATTGCATCTGGATTAAAAGACACACACGATTCATGAAACTTGCAGATTAATTTCATCCATATTTTGGTTTATAGCTAAATAAAATCCAAGAGAATTTGTTAATAAAATTCACAGGAAAATTCATTTCGAATAAATTAGGAGGTAGAAATATTTTGTTTCAATTATTTTATTAAAATAGGTATATAGGTATATATAGGTATATATAAATATATATAAAGAAAATAAAAAATAACTAAGATTTTCTTCTTTAATAAGATATTTAATATTAAGCACTAATGTAGCTCAAAATTATTTGTTAGGTTTAAGTCCATTTCTTTAAGCGTTGTGCTAATACAATTCGAATTTTCTATTCCTGATGTTCGATTGTTCTAATGTTGGCGTGTTTCGTGGTATCCGACCACAAGTTATTTTCTATTGGTAACTGTAATTTAAGTTTCAAAACCCAATTTTATTTAATGATATTTTTATTTTAGCAAATTATGTTACAAAGGTCACATATTTTTATACGATTGGGGGTGGCACTTAGGCTTGCCAACCGTCCTCTTTTCGGGTGGAAGGTCCTCCTTTGTCAGAAAAGATCCTCTTTAAATACTCAATTTTTAAGAATGCAGCTCAAATAATTAATTAATTCCATGCAGTTGTGCATTTTCTGAATATTTATTATGGTGTCGAAGTTATTGTACATTAATTCATGAGTTTAGGTAGTGAAACTACCACCCCAATAGAAAAGAAAAGATGTTCAACTAATCTAATAAAAACAAATAAAAAATATACATAGATATTTAGGAGAAATGTGCTATCTATGATCTTATTAAAATTAACAAACAGTTTATAAAGCCGACACTGCTTGGCTGTCAGTGTAAATGAAAATATCGTATCGAAGGAATCGTTACAAATAAGCCACTTAGACGCCTGATATATTGCGATTACTTCATCCTGAACAACGCTGCAATGATCAGGAAGATGGAAGTAGAGTTTGTGACCAAGTTGGCTAGAGAAAACGACCTTGTCTTCTATATTTAATCTCTATAGATGTCAGTAGAATTTCCAGTGACTACCTTATCTTCCATTCCTCTCTACTGGGGATATGGGTGGAAAACTTGTGGTATAGATTTGGAGTAGAGCTGATGTAGTTTATATTTGTAGGTAAATAAATATCTTGGATAAGAATCTTGGAATGCTCCACGTCTGCTAACAAACGCAATACACAGTGCATATTTACTCTTATTAAGATCAAAAGAATTATAGCATATAAGATTTGGCATTCCGTAGGTTCGCCATTTTTTGGCTACGTCATACCAGACCTTTGTTTACATCTTACTTAGTAGAATCTCTTGTTCATATTTCTCTCCCTGAAGTGAAAACGTACTATTGCCAATCACATAGTATGGCGTACTTTCGCAGTATATTTAATTTTTGACCAAGCACATGCACAATCTGTTTTCTATCATTATTTTCAAGGTCATAGAAGTTTCGCGTCAAGGACTAGATATATAACGCTTTTGCTAAAACTAAGCAAGATCCCATTAATTTGGGGAAATTTGAGTACCTTGTTTTTCCTAGGGAAGAACATAACCTATGTTGCCATTGGGACCAGGTGCTGTGACTAAGTAGTGCGATAGAAAGCTAAGTGTATGATTTGACCTTTCTGAGAGTGTTTTAGCATATTTATCGAGCACTGCAGATCAATGCCATCCGCATAAGCTAATATTTTGCAGCCGGTTTGATCTAATATATTTAGCAGTGTGTTCACCCCCAGATTCCTAATAAGAAGGGATAGCACGCCCGCTTGAGGCGTGCCTTTTTTACACCTTTTTAACAACGTTTATTTTATTTTCCTATAGCTGGTGAAACGTGTTTTAAGTGGTTGATTAAATTGCAAAAACATGTTTTTTTTTTTAAATATAACTAATATTTCTTTCTACATTAAGGTAACGATATTGTATATTATATTTCCTTAAAATTGGTGCCGAAAAACAGCTGATAATCGCTTAATTGCATCCATAATTTGTAGTACAATAAGAATATAATCTTTTGAATTTAAAACAAAACTGTAGGCTTAAACAGGAAAAAAATAGGAAATATATATAAAAAAAAATAGCTTAAAATTTAAATTGGGAAGATATATAGAAACATTCTAGAAACTGATATCATTAGCAATTCGTTCAAGATTAGATGGAAGCGCGTTCCATAGCCTAATGGCGATAATAAAGGAAAAATCGGCAGAATTAAGATAGTTATATCGAGGAGTAACAAGTTTAAAGCATCTTGTAGAGTGGAAAAATTGCAATGTATCATACAAATATGTTGGTGTTTTGGAAAGAATGAAGTGAAGAAAAACAATATTAAGTTTGTCCAAACAGTCAATTAATTCAATTCCAAAGGTAGTGATAGATTTTTCGAATATGTGGTCATAACTACGTAGTCCAAAAGCATGTCGACCCGCATTTTTTAAATCGAGAACAAGTTTGCGCAGCGAGGTGGAGTTTTCTTCTTTTCTTTTAATGGCACAACTGCCCATGGAGTGCCTAGACCGGACTTTTCGAAAGTTTACTAAAACCAATACTAAAACATGTATTGTTTTTTTTTTATTGATATATTCAACACACAGGGTGTACCCCTAAGAGTGAATGAGAGATGGAATGCAATCACACAGGACACCGATAAAGAGATAGACAGCCATTGTGGTAAGTGTTATGCCTTTACCACAATGAGCTTCAGTTCTATCAGTGTCGCCTATGATCGCATGTAGCGCCAGGATGCTTTTCGCATCCACTCATGTTGTGCGTGTTAAATTTGTACATGAATGGACGGAAACCTACAGTTTTATGCCGAATCCGAACGGCGAAGTGTAGATTTGCCATTGCCTGCCATATATACATTTTGAAGTTGCTTTTTTTTTTTTTAAATTTTAGTTATAACAGTTTAACGCCTACCGCTACGCTACAGCGACCACTAATGTGGGGAACTATTAGCTGTTTTACTAAGTTAATTCTAATATCGAAGTGAGCGTATCGCAGCATAAATCTTTGAGACATCATTGATGTAGTCACACCACGTTAGTGTAGAGTTAAGTATGTATACAACATTAGCTCACTATCAAAAAGTTCAAGTCGAGAATCGTCAATAAACATTGGTGGAATAACTAGTAATCAGTATCCTTCCTCGAGATATGCAAGACTTTACATTTCAAAGGTTTAATACGCGAATTATTATTGTCTGCCCAGGTGTCTAATGTATGGAGGTCAGAATTAAGTATACGGGTCATATCTTCAATAAGTTCAGGTTCACAGGAGATATAGAGATGAAAATCATCAGCATAGGCATGAATCGTAGAATGCTTGCATACCTTTAAGATATCATTGACAAATATTGAAAACAGTAACGGCACCCTTGCGGTACACCAGCGAGGAGCGGAGAAAATGAATCTATCTGTAATCTATCAGTAAGATAATTAGCAATTAGATTAATAGCATCATTACAAAAATTAAAGTAGTGCTTCAACTTGAAACATACAAACAGAGACAAATGCTTTGGAAAAGTCCAGCAGGCCAAGAAGGGTCCACTTATCTTGATCAAACAGAATACGTATGCTATCAATTACTTTTAAAATAGCAGTGGTGGTGCAGCTATGTCCAACACGGAGCCCCGACTGAAGGCATGACATAGGTTTATTGCTATGAATGTAGGCAGTAATTATATCAGCAATTAGGTGCTCACAAACCTTACCCGAAGCAGGCAATATGATAATAGGTCTAAAAATTCAAATTGGAAAATATTATTAGGTTGGTAGGAGTTCCCACGGAAAATGAAGAAATTGCTAAGCACTTCAGTTCCCTGTAATTCCCAAATTTTTGATTGACCTACAAAAATGATAACAGATAAATATCGATGTAAAAAGCACAGAGCTGTTCTCAAAAATTTAACAAAATTAATATGCATGGATTTATGAAACCGGGAAGTTAGGATCCCTAAGCAATTGTGGTTGTTTGAGCCTGTTAGTAATTTTTTTATTATTTAAAAAATCTAAAACTCAATCTTACTTACTTACTTACCTGGCACTACAACTGACGATCGGTCTTGGCCGCCTCTACAAAGCTTCGCCAGTCGCCTATGCTATGCGCGCGCTGGCGCCAGTTGATAAGGCCAAGTGCAGTCAGGTTGCCCTGTACCTGGTCTTTCCAATGGAGATTAGGACGTCCCCTTCTGCGTGTTCCTCCACCGCGGTTCGAATAAAACACCCTTCTAACCGGAGCGCTTTCTTTCATTCGCTCAACATGACCCAGCCAGCGAAGCCGTTGGATTTTTATACGCTTGACTATGTCAGTGTCGGCGTACAGCTCACTCATACAGCTCATCGTTCCATCTTATTCGATACACGTCGTCCACGCATACTGGACCGTAGATCGTACGGAGTATCTTCCTCTCGAACGCTCCTAACAGCCTCTCATCATTGATGGTCAATGTCCACGTCTCTGCGCCATACATTAGGACGGGAAGGATGAGGGACTTATAGAGCGTTATTTTCGTCGGTCGAGAGAGGGCTCTACTTCTCAATTGCCTACTGAGCCCATAGTAACACCTGTTGGCAAGAGTTAGTCTCCGCTTGATCTCAAGGCTGACATTATTGTTGGTGTTTATGCTGGATCCTAGATAAACGAAATCCTTGACGACTTTAAAAGTGTAGTTGTCAACAGTGACATTTTGTCCAAGACGCCGTGACTCTTTGTTTGTTGACACAAGGTATTCCGTTTTGTCCTCGTTCACCACTAGACCCACTCGACGAGACTCCCTTTCCAGGTTGGAGAATGCTGCACTGACTGCTCGAGCGTTTTTGCCAATGATGTCAATATCATCAGCGTATGCTAGCAGCATGACACTCTTGTAGAAGATAGTGCCAGAGATGTCGATGTTCGCAACTCGAATTATTTTCTCCAGCATAAGGTTAAAGAAGTCGCACGATAGGGAGTCACCTTGTTTGAAACCTCTTTTGGTATCAAATGGTGCGGAGAGGTCTGTCCCAATTTTCACTGCGCTGGTGGTGTTGGTCAGTGTCATTTTGCAAAGACGAATGAGCTTTGCAGGGATACCAAAATCATACATTGCGGCGTACAAGTGATCCCTAATCTTGCTGTCGAAGGCGGCTTTATAATCGACAAATAGATGATGGGTGTCGATCTGTTTTTCTCGGGTCTTTTCCAGGATTTGGCGTAGTGTGAATATCTGGTCGATGGTGGATTTACCAGGCCTGAAGCCACACTGATAAGGTCCAATCAGTTTGTTGACGATGGGCTTCAGTCTTTCGCACAGTACGCTCGATAGAACCTTATATGCAATATTAAGAAGGCTTATCCCACGGTAGTTGGCGCAGATCGTGGAATCAGCTTTCTTATGGATTAGGCAAAATTCGCTGAGGTTCCAATCACTTGGCATGCTTTCATCTGACCATATTCTGCATAGAAGCTCATGCATGCGTTTTTTGAGCTCTTCGCCTCCGGTCTTAAGCAACTCAACAGGCAGACCATCTGCACCTGCAGCCTTATTGTTTTTCAGCTGAACAATGGCTGTACTTTCACTAGATTTCCGTCTTCATCCTTGCAGGAAGAGGCCCCGGTCTTCAAACCATCATTCAGGTGTCTTATTCTTTCAAAGAATTTTCAGACTTCGTTCCTGTCGCGCAACATGTCGATATCATTGAACTCACGTCTTTCTTCATCTCTTTTCTTGCGCCTGAAAAGACGTGTCTCCTCCCTCCTCCACTTTCTGTATCGCTCCTTAGCAGCTCGCGTTGCAACTAACTGCAGGGCGGCTCTGTAAACAGCGTTTTTCAATCTAAATAAATAAATTTTCATATTTTCGAACATTTTTGATTTTGATTTCTTCCAGCGGCTGTAATACACATCGCAGCTCATAGCCGAAGCATTATTATGAAAGTTTGGTTCACTTACCGATATGATAAATGGTACCTCCAGACTATTATTTTGGTGGTTGTTACACACGTTTTGGTGACAGCTGTCTTGATGCCTGCTTCAAAACTAGAGAGTTAAAAGTACATGCCTTATTATTTTTATTGTTTATCGTAAGTTTTCTAATATTACGGCATAGTTGCATTGAAGATAGATTTGAGCGGAGCTTAGAGCTAAAAAACGTGTTTTAGCCTGTCCAATTTAGCATTGATACGAGCTATTTTATAAGCATTCCAGTTGAAAGAAACTGGAAATAAGATGCGCGATGAAATTAAGTTTCTCAGTATCAAGTAGCGAAAAATCAATCCAGTTTACTTTAGAAAGCTCATTAAATAAAGCAGAATAGTCAATAGAGTTGTGATTGCGATAGGAAAAGTATTCAGTTTGAGTCAGAAACAAATAAAATTTGGTCATATAAGGTTGGCTAAAAAGAAAGTATGATAACTCTGAAATTACTGGTCCGATCTGGAAACTCTTTGTTGCTAAAGGCAGTTGACATCTCTGAGAATCATAAATTTTTACCCATTGACATTTCTTCATTATTCAACTGTTTTAACTTCCCTAAAATGAGTGGAGTCGGAAAAAATTCATTACATTTTACTTCATTTCTTCGAAAAGCACTTTACGACCGCGAAGGCTTACAGAAAAATTTGTGCACATTATGGAGAAGGTACTTTATTCCGCTCTGGAGATTTTGATGTAAAAGACGCACCTAAATCTGGTCGACCATGCACTGAAAAAGTGGACGAAATTCTTGAAAAGGTGGAGGAAGACCGACACATAGGCAGTAGCGACATTGCCACGGGCCTTGGCATTGCTCACCAAACAATTTTGAAACATTTTAAGAAACTGGATATTTGGGTGATTCTTAGTGGAAAAAAATCTTAATGACCTCATTTCAGTATGTGAATCTCTTCTGAAACGGAATGGTCTCGAACCATTTTTACACAGATTGGTTACTGGTGAAGAAAAATGGATAAGGTATGACAATAATGTGCGAAAAAGATCATGGTCAAAACGAGGTTAGCCTGCCCAAACCTTCGCAAAGCCGGAACTGACGCCAATGAAGGTTTTGCTTAGTATTTGGTGGGATTGCAAAGATCCTGTGTACTACGAGATGCTTCCGCGAGGCCAAACGATTAATTTGGAACTGTACTGTCCACAATTAACAAGACTGAATGAAGCGCTCAAGGAAAAACGTCCGGAATTAGTCAACAGAGGGAGCTTGGCTGGGAAGTTTTATTGCATCCACCATACAGCCCAGACCTTCGGATTACCATTTGCTTTACTCGTTGCACAATTATCTTAATGGCGTAAAGTTGAATTCCCAAGAGGAATGCAAAAAGGTCTCGTCCGAGTTTTTCAAGCAGAAACACCAGGAATTCTTTAAGGACGGTATTATGGTTTTGCTCGAAAGATGGCGAAAGTTGGTCAATAACAATGGAAAATATAATGTTATTTTGATATATGAAAAAATATTGGTTAAACTTAGCTCACTTTTCTGAACTTGCTTTTTAGGCAACCTTATATAATAAAGAAATGGAATTATGAAAAATTAGAAACCTACAAGTAAACTATGTAGGTTCAGCAGTATTAGAGAAACGGGACAGAATTGATGACGTTAAGGGCATTAGTAGAAGTATAGTCTGTAAAAATACGAGTAAAACTACAATATCATTCTGCAACAAGTTAATATTAAAGTCACTACAAATAACACGATTGTCAAGACTATTACCGCAATGGGGATTATAAACACACGGTTATAGTAGCTTGGTACAACAACATTTCATGATTAATAAATTCTATGACTATTAATAAATTCCATTAACAGAGCAAAGCTGATCCGAAATATCACATCTAAACCAATTACACATACAACGTCAACAAGAGACTCTTAAAAAATTATCTTTATATTATGGTAAAGTGAACAACACTACGTTGCTTGCAGAGTATGCGCACTAGGGTTTTTGTATTTACATTAACACCACTAGACATGACAGAATAATTGTTACGTATTGAAACAATAGCAAGCAGCTCAAAAACAAACCAACACAGCACCAATATATAGTAATAAGAAGAGTAAAAATGGAGTAGCAAGAAAAAGATTAAATAGAATAGAAAAGGTGCACATGAGTACATATGAAAAAAATTAGAAATATGGAATTAAGATTAGAAGACGAATTAAAATATAGCTCAAATTTATTAATATATAACTTAAAATAATCAAACCATACATTCCAAGCATTATAAGAAGATAATAATCAGATAAGTTAGTCGAAAAGCCATAAAATAAGCAACATTGTTAATTTTTGGTTTGGATTTTTATAGGGCTAAAATTGTTGGTTGATATCCCTTTTTTATTTTCCCTGTGGTATATTTGAAAATCTTAAAATGGTGGAAATGTGGGGCCTTCTAAAGCAGTCTCGGTGCAGTACGTGGGTTTTTAATGGCTTTGATTTGAAACCGAGATTTATCTATACATACCATAGTTAGACTCAAAAATACAAAACTGAAAAACTAAATATTAGATGTTTATCTTTCTTAAATTACTTTTGTGAGTATTTTTCACTAATAACAATATGTTGTCATTCAAACACTTCATAAAAAATTTTATATTGAGCATTTTTCTTATTCTTATTAATGTCGGTAGATTAATAAGTTTTAATCGATGCTCGATGCAACAAAAACTCCTCAGTGAAAAAATTGCAGACAAGCAGTCAGGTCCAAAGAGGTCGCTTTCAGGAACTGGCAATCTAACAAGAATGTCAATACTGAACAGTTGCGTAAACAGGAAAGAAATCGCTGTAATGCCACTCTAAAGTGCGAAAAGTTTCTACACGAACACCGCTTGAGGCACAAAGTCTTACAATTCCATAGGGGTGGTAAGAATTTTTGGTCATTTGTAAAGAGAGTAAAGAACCAAACGACTTCGTCAATTCCAACTGTTTTTACAGGTGATCGCCTCGTCACTAGCTCGGTTGATAAAGCGAACCTTTTAGCTAACATTTTCGCAGAGAATTATTCTCCGCCAGCTAGCGATCAACCACTGCCCGTTATCGAATCTGTATCTTGTGCTATGCCTGAGATACATTTTCGAACTCTAGTAGTTAAAAGAGTTCTTGCAAATCTTAACATAAACAAGGCTTCGGGACCTGAAGGCATTCCAGCCCATTGCGAGCTTTTGCGGCAACGCTGGCGCGACCGTTGCGAAATCTTTTCAACATTTCATACACAACTGGTGTAATTCCGTCTTGTTGGAAAGTTGCCAATGTTGTTGCCAACCAGTTCCTAAAAAGGGTAAGACTACAGACCCTGCGAACTATCGCCCCATCGCAATCTGTTCTACGCTATCCAAAGTCATGGAAAGTGTAGTTAACTTTTACTTGGTGAAATATCTTGAGCAAAACGAATTGCTTAATGACCGTCAATAGGGTTTCCGTCGAAATCGCTCTACGGGCGATCTCATGGCGGTCCTTATTGAGCACTGGTACTATAGTGTCCATTGCTTCGGTGAGAGCAAGGCGGTTACTCTGGATATTTCAAAGGCGTTTGACAGAGTGTGGCATAAAGCACTAGTGTCAAAACTAATAGCGCATGGGGTCGGGAGTAACTTCACACGATGGATCACAAACTTTCTAAGCGGCCGCGAAAGCGATATTGTTTCGGAAGATCGTGCCATTAATGCTGGAGTGCCGCAGGGTTCGGTCCTTTCTCCTACACTTTTCCTTATCTTCATAAATGACCTTCTGTCATTAACGAAAAATCCTATTTACTCGTTTGCAGATGACAGCACCATTTCTCATTCATTTGCCTGTTCAAAACGCCCTAACTCTTTGGAGATCGACAGGAAAAGGCTCGTTATGAATGGCTCACTCAATAAAGATCTCCGGTCATCTCTGAGTGGGGTCTTACGAATAGAGTTGAGTTCAATGCGACCCAATGTTGTCTGTTATCTCACAAACGAGTCTCCCAACCCCCCGTCAACCCCCTAGATATGAGTGGGGTAGGTATTGCGGAGACAGCGATTCTTGATGTTCTGGGCATGTCCATCAAATCTGATGTTCGTTGGAATAAACACATTTTTGACGTGTCGAAAGAAGCAGCCAAGTGTCTCGGCTTTCCTAGGCGGTGATAAATATATATTACTTCGACTGATCTCCGCATGATCTACACCACCTATATACGTCTTAAATTGGAGTTTAATTCGTACCTATGGGCTGGAGCTTCACGAACGCAACTGGAGCTCCTGGACCGTATCCAACATCGAGCGATAAAGCTACTAGGAGACAGTAGAATTTCCAGCTCTATTAACTCCTTGGAACATCGTGGAAACGTGGCATGCGTCTCACTGTTCTACCGTTACTTTAACGGTAGATGTTCTTCTGAGATGAGGAAGTTGACGCCGCCAGTTCGTGTGTTCAACAGAACTACACGGTCAACAAGTGGAACTCACTCCATTCACGTAGACATGGTGTTCCAACGCACTCCGCATTACAGAGAAAGTTCGTTCATCTGTCGTACCGCGCGTATTTGAAATAAGCTCCCTGTAACAGTTTTTCCCAATTATTACGACCCTTGCAAGTTTAAAGCAAATGTTCATAAACACTTCTCCCTCCTTTTTCCTTCCACCTATCAACCTTCCTTCCAATCAACACAATGCTCTGCATTTATAGTGTGTTGATTATATCAAAAAAAAAAAAATAAAAATACATTGGAAATTGTTTTTGAACAGACGCAATTTTACTTATGTAAAATTATAATTGTATCAATTATATTGAGGGTTCAGACAGGAGATGCATACTTAAGGATAGGTCCAACAAGTAAAGTGAATAGCGATTTTGTTGTATCATTAAATTCTTTTGACCATCGTTTAACAAACCCTAAAAAACTTTTAGCTTTGTTAACACACGAGTTGATAGTAGGTGGGATATGTATGTTCTGGCACAGGGGAATGGCGATCGTGGGAATGAGGAATGTGAGGATGAGGATGAGGAATGTGAGGATGAGATAAGAGGAGTGTGGAATTGGTGGATAATTTCTATTTTTCCTCAAATATAAATGGTAATTACAGAAATCGGAGTAAAATTTTACATATATGGATTGTTTGAATAGCAACCAGGAGAACAGAAATAACGAACAAGCATAAATGGAAAACATTTTTTGATTTTTAATTTCTTATAGAAAGCAAATTGTTTGTGTTTTTCATCATCTCTTGCTATCGCATATATTTGTGCACAACAGTATCCTTCATAAACCTGAAGGTTATGCTTCAGCATGTTTACTTTCTTTAAAGGGTGATAATGGTATTTTTACATTATGTCTGCACAAGTTGTGACTTGTATACATTTTCTATAAATGATTGGTTGTGGTCGCTGTGGCGTAGTGGTAGTGCGTTGGACTGCTACGCAGAGTGTCTGGGGTTCGAATCCCGGCACAGGTAAAATCAAAAAGTAGAAACTAATTTTTCTACACGGCACCACCTCTTGGCAGGCAATGGCAAACCTACAAGAGTAAAAATTGCCTATGAAAAGCTTTTCACTTCGCCGTTCGGATTCGGCATTAAACATTGCATTCATGTACAAATATAACACGCACAACATGAGTGGATGCGAAAAGCTCGGCCTAGGCCCTCCATGGGCTGTTGTGCCATTAAAAGTAAGTAAGATAACCCAATCTTTAAATTTCATATATTTCAGATCTGTTAAATAAGACGGAAGTATTTACTGTGTTTTTTATTGTGTTCAATTGTGTTTAAGAACAGTTCTTCGTATTAACCAAAATATTTAAAAAAAACATTTTTGATACTTAGGGGATTATTTTTTGATTCGTGATTATTATAATTAGCATATTATACTATATTAGCATATTCTGCAGGAGTTTTGTGTTTAATAAAAAACTAACTTTTTTTAAAAAACAACTCCATAAAAACATTTCTTCGTATTCTGTAGGAGTTTTGTGTTTAAAAAAAATATTTAAAAAAACAATTCGCGATAAAAATATAAAAAAAAATAACTTACACTCCATACATATTATTGAACACGTGAAATAACAATGAAGACCTTTGTGTGCTTAGAGTGCGGTGTATCTTTTACAACATCTACAAATTTAAATAGGCATAAAAGGTCATCTCATATTAAAATAAAATTTAATTGTGAATTGTGTAATAAATCTTTTGCACGAACGGACGGACTTGCAAGACATAAGCGCAATGCGCTTATAGTGCGATGCGGGTTGATAGTCCCATAGACATAGTACAAAATGGTCGGGCCTCAACCTCGCACAACGCGATGCAGGTTGATGCGCCCATAGAAAATATTCAAAATAATGCAACTGTAAATAACACATTGCAATTGGATGACCCCACATCAAACAGTGAAATAATATATATTTGAACGAGGGGAATAGAAACTTTCAAATATAAAAACAATGGACATAGTTCCTTAAAAATTTGTTTCAAAAACGTTGAAAGAGACGATATATTAGTTGTAACAGAGTTGCTGTTAGAACATAAAGTAATAAAATATAATCTCACATTAGTTTGTGAAGATATATTTCTATATAATGAAAAAACAAAACAAAAACAATTAAACTTCAAATCAAACCTAAAAGAAATTCGAAATAGTGCGGATATTTTAAGCACTTTCAAAGAAAATGTTAATTTAAAAAAAAATACTATCGAATACAGGGAATCGGATTCCGCGGGAACATTTTTAGATTTTATTCGCTTGGAAGTGAATAAGGCAGTGAATGATGAATGAACATAAAAAATGTGAAATTTGTCATTAAAACAAAGTGGAATGCACACTTGCGCAGAAATATTCACAAAAATAATTACATTCTCGAAATTGAAGACAATTTATTCATTATTAAAAATAATAGTTTCAATAATAGAATAAAAAATTTGAATCCATACAATTTAAAAGCTATTTATTTTTTTAATTTGATTCACAATAAAGTATCTAATTAGCTTTTTAAGCGATCACATAGTATGCAGGTACAACATCGAGTTGTATTGTGTGTTTATAAAATATACGGGCGATGATAGTGAAGACGCATTTGAAAATAATAACATTGAATTAAGTTTAAAGACATTTCAAACGAAAATGATAATTTTACAAAATAGCACAGAAATATCCTCATCTTTCACAATGTGTTGATATAATTAATACCAAATTAAGTGCGTTCGAAGAACGAGGTAGCGGTCACTATTTAACATCTGCTACCTAGATATTTATTTAAATAAATATGAAGCTCTTAAAGGATCTTTATACTTATATCGAGCTTCCAAAACATTTAAAAAATAGACATGTGTATATTAATGTAAATAATAGAGACTCTTCTATTTTAAGTGGGCTGTAATATCAGCATTAAAAACATTGAATTGCGCGAGTAATCCTCAAAGAGTTGGATCGTACAACATCCAAAATATCGACGATTTTGTAATTAACTGTCGTGATTTAAAATTTCCTCTGAAAATCTCTGATATATAGAGATTTGAGGGAAATAATATTGTAAGTGTCAACGTGTTCGGCTATGACGGGAAACTAAAACATTTAGTTGGCCCATTTTACACAACGAAATTTTAATGTGCAATACACATCAACATGCTGTTACTTCAAGAAGGCGACGTTCATCACTACGTTTGGATAAAACATATTTCAAGGTAAAAATGATTTCTATGGTTTAAAACCGTAAAATAATTTGTTAAAATGTATACTTTTAAGTGTCATGAAATAACTGTTTATTTTAATTTTTGCAGACTAGTAAGAAGTCAATTAACAGCATACAAAACCGTAGTGCACATTTGCAATGTTTGTCTACAACACTTCCACAAGGAGGAACATCTTTCGATACACAAAATGGACTTCTTACATACGGTGATTTCGAATGGATTGATGCTTCTAGTTTTGACATCTCACAAATAAATGTAAATGTAAACATAGGCTATATTTTGGAGGTGGATTTGGAATATCCAAAAGAAATTCACGATTACCACAATGATTTGAGATTTCGCGCGTCGTAAAATTAATTCATGTTTAGCATTCAAGATTAAGATCCTTAAAACATTTTCAAAGCGATGCAGAAGTTAAAATTTCCTTCGGTTGGTGTTAGTTCTTTGCTAGTTGACCATTCTGTATTCTGAAGCATTTTGCTTTTCTTAATGTTAAGAGAAACAAAATTTTTCATTGTTGTACTAACTCCCAAATTACGTGTACGATCAATTTCCATACCGTTCAATTCATAACGAATTTCATCGAATAAAAATCCAATGTAATTATTTTTGAATTTAATATTGTTTGAAATTTTTTTCTGGTCTATAGCTACTAATCCAACAATAAAAATAATACTAGCTGGGTAAAATGTAAAGATCCTGATGTTGAATTGGTATACGGATTTCATCACTGTTGTTAAACGATTGCAAATATGATGAATAGCTATGATATTCTTTTTTGATGACAGTATCATCATGAAAAGGTTTTTGTATAATATTTCACTCATGTTGCTTTATTTTAAATCCCAATGACTTTAAAAATACCTTATTTGATTTTTATATTTTTTGATTAGCTCTTGTTTTTATGACTCCACTTGTTCGTTTGATGTTGACGTAGAACTGACAAAAGGTTTAAAATGAATACGAAGAGTAATTGTTTCTCCACGGAAATTTATTAAATCACCGTCTTGATCAACCAGCTTAACTGATATAGAACTTATCTCAAGAACGTTCACAGGTAAATATATAACATTCTTTGGAACTTCGTTTATTTTATATCCGGGGCTTACATCTGGTGAAAATTCATGATCCAGTTATTAAATTACATTCAATGCGCATACTATTAATTTTAATAATGTTCACAGGATTGTCGGATATATGCAATATATTTGCGATTAATTCTCTCTTGCTAAATCCTAATAGCGAACCGATACTTCGATCTCTATTAAACCACATTCGCTTATTTGACTTGATTTCTGTTTTGAGTGCGTTGTTGTTCGAATTAATTGACAGCTTAGTTGACAAGTTTCCACGCTGCAATTCTGACACAATATAATTTTTGATATCATCCACTTCGTAAGACCCCACGGATATTTCAATAACGCCATCTTCATAATGAAACAAATTATTAGTTACATCGACATTAGGTATGGAATTATATGTTTGAAAATCAACAAGACTACACAAATAATTTATCTTCAATTGAATTGGTGGGAAATATTCAGCAGTCAACACTGAAGAATCTCCATTAAGAATAAATGTCATTGAAATCTTGGAGGTTAAAAATGAAATAGCTTCTTTTTTATTTGTAAATTATATATATTTATTTATTTCATATAAAAATTTCAAACATAAACGCCCACAATAGAAAGTATTATATTTTTGATGACTTGCATGATTATCTCTAATATTATTGCCTAAGTACCTTATTATTTCTAATGGGGGATGCAAGTTTCCGAAACTATCGAAATATTGATTGCTGTTATCATTTTTATTATAAGCTACCCAATGTGTGCCAAAACCTGAGCTGTTATCCAAATTAACAATTCCACATTCATACTTGAAAGTTTTTTTTGGTAGAGTGTTGCGCATAAAAACACCTCTGAAATTAGCTAGTGGTTTTGCAAATTTAATTATATCATTTTCATTTAGGGCACGATTGGGTAGTTTTTTTAAAAGTTTCTTGCATTCGATGACATAAAGCATATCCTTTCTTATAAGGTTTGAGATGAAGTCCTTTGCCCATTGAAGTCCTTTGCTATTGCTTCAATAGTTTTGTTGTGCCGGTTTCAGCTGATCCCTTGCAGATTTTGCTGAATTAATCCATTTTGCAACACCTGCTGCACCAGATGCTACTGCACCAAGAGCTGATAATCGCGCAAAGAGGGGAATCAAGGGTAATAATCCTCCAACTTTAGGTATAGGTATTATTCACGGTATTTCAACGGTTAATTTGTTTTTCCCAAAAGTTTTTCTAACAGTTTTTCTCGCTGCTGCTATGGCACTTTTAATTTCATGTGATTTTCTTATAATCTTTTTAGCTTTTTTAATTGCTATATTAAATAGTTTGCTTCCAGAAGCATTATTCTTTTGTTTTGTTGTGATACCCATGCCCAACTTAACTTTAGTTTTCATAGGGTTTGTTACTAACCAAGCTGCTGCTCTCTCGCCAATCCTACTGTCTTTATATTTAACACGATTCCAAGCCTTTTCTTGTAATATCTGATCTGCTACATGTCGTTTTTGAATATCTTTATTTTGTGAGTAAGCAATATCGTGATATTTACAGGCTAATGGACTTATACCTGTATCACCTCTCTGCAAACGCTTCTTTAGCTTTGTGCCAGGCCCACAATATTGATATCCAGGTACATGAAGTTCGATCGGTAATTTGTTTATTAAATTATTGACAAACCCTTTCCCTTCACGTGTTCGGTTTCGACTGTTAGGATATTTATAAAAACGCTTCATATTAATTTGTTTATTCTTGACGCTCAATATATGAAGATAAGCTCTTTTAAGTTCCGCTAATATATATATATATATATATAAGTCAACTATGCGTTTAATTAAGCAAAATCAGACAATATGTAACTGTTAGAAATCTTTATCATGCTAAAGAAAAAAATTCTAGATTGATAAAACATGGTGCGTTACTAAGTACCAAATAGTATAAGATCACTAATTGTAGGTTTATCAAACATTTGGGAAGACAAATGTTATGTTGAGTTTAATAGAAAGTCCTAATGGTCTTAAATTTGAAAATATATATGTATATTCAAAATCCTTATATCAACCGAAATATGAATATCTCCAACAATTGCTATCTTCAATTAAAGGTATAGGATATTACACGTTTTCTGAAAATAGTGATGTTCTTACACCAGAAAATGCTAAACGTAATTTCATTATGATATTTGATGATGCTACATCAGGGAGTGAGAAGCAAAATAACATTAGCTATAACTTTTGCATGGATCGACATAAAGATATTGATAGTTTCTATTTATGTCAAACATACACACATGTTCCTAAACATTTAATACGAGATAATGCAAATTTTATTATTATATTTAAACAAGATTATATGAATATGAAACATATTTATAGTGATCACGTGGCAACAGATATGTCTTAAGAAAATTTCCGTAAAATATGCTTTGAATGCTGGAAGGATAAATATGGTTTCTTGGTGATATGTCAGGATGATAAAATTGATGTACAGAAAAGGATTTGATGTTTTCATTCAACTATAAAACATTTGACAAATTTAAATTTGAATCAGTTCCCATAATAACCTATTCGAATGCTGTAAATATAATTCAATCACTTAAAAGCTGATTTGAGACCTTTTTTGTGAGTTGTTACAATGAATGAAAAACTGCTTAAAGACATTATAAAAACTAGAAATATAATAAAACAGAAATACAAAACCTTAAAAACTGGTGAATCTAAAGCAGAAGCATTCTTTCAGTCAACTTTTAAGCCAATAACAAAACCATTGAAAGAATTTGTTGATGCATCGACGAAAAATATTAAGATGAAGCAGTTTTCAGTGCCGATAAAGACAGTGACGGTATATGAAGAATTGTAAATGCTTCATTCCTTCTATAAAAAAATTTTATTAAACACAAATGCTCATAAGCGTAATTATAATAATCAATTTTGTCAACAATATTTGTATATTTACCGATTCGAAGGCTTTTGTTAAATCAATCGCCAGCATTACCACGTTTTTTTTCAAACTAGATTTTCGTAAATAAATTCGGTGCAATGAAGACATACTGATAACTGATTGCTTTTCAAAATTTGCCTGGGCTGTAGCCCTAAAATGCTTTAGATGTTACAGCAGCAATTAGAAGCATATTTGATTCTGGACGAAATCCTCAGAATTTGTAGATGGAAAAGAATTATTTCATTAACATTTTAAAAACTCAATGAAAAATACAAATATAAATCATTTTTCGACATACAGTAAAAAGCTTCGATCGTATAACGTTTCAACAGAACATTAAAAGGAATGACGTGGAAAGAATTCAGTTTTATTGGATATTATCAATGGTTAAATATATATAAGTCTCTAGTAAATAATTATAATAATAAAATTCATCGAACAATAAAAATGCCACCTCGTAATGTGGATTCTGCAGTTGAAAATTTATTGTTAAACTCCGTTTATAGTAACTTGAAGAAATTTCATATACCTAAATTCTGTGTTGGTGATTACGTGAGAATAAGTAAATATAAACATTTATTTGAAAAAGGATACACACCTAATTGGACAACTGAAATTTTTAAAATTAAGATAATACAAAACACTAACCCTATTACACACATATTAGAAGATTATAAAGGAAATGTAATAAAAGGCGGATTTTATGAAATGGAATTAATGAAAACAAAAAACCCTAGCTTATATCTAGTTGAACAAATTTTAAAACGCAAAGTAGAAAAGGTATTTGTGAAACGCTATTCTCTAAAATAATAATGAATATTTTTCCTACTAAAAAATAAAAGATTAATAAATACTAATAAAAAAATGTGCATGTATTTTCATTTATCTATACATTATAATACCCCTTAAAATATAAGAGTCATTTATAAGGAAAATATCTATAACTGAAGTGAAAATTAGCTATGAAAACTCTCCAGATCATATCTTTCATCTTTTTCTAACGCACGGAAATATATTCCTTATATATTTACGTACGTTAGAAAAGATCATTTATACATTACGTACGTTAGAAAAGATCACTTATACGTTTACATTCAGTATGTCAGAAAAAGATGAATATAAAATAATTTTTGATGGTGTTGTCTTTGAAAGAATTTATGTAGTGTAAAAATTTGTATAAAAGGGCTATGCGGAGGAATTTAAACTTCAGTTTCTAACTAGCATAGTAATATTAAAATAGTAATGATGTTGAACGCAATTGAAGATTTTAACTGCAAAAATAAGAAGCATCTGCTTTCCATTAAAGACATAAAACTTATAATTTAGAAATTTGCAACACAGGAGATATTTCATGTCACCATATTACTATTGTTAAATATATTTGCTTCCATAAAAATAAAAAGTTATAACACACAAACAAATATATTTTGCTACATTTTTTTATTTGGTAAAATCATTTATTATATCAATTAAAATTAGTTTTCCTTGTATATAATACAATTTCATAAGTTTTTCAGCATTTCCAGTTCCATTTATATGACATCTGCAAGTGTCGGGTCCTTCCACATTATTAAAAGACAAGTTGTACGGTGATTGCCATGTTTGGAAACAATAATTTCAACATTTTCCTTTCCTTCTAAGTCAGCTTGTACATCTAGCAATTGTCTCCTATGCTCGCCGAGAATAATAAAATTAAATTCGATGAGAACATTTTTTATTCTGTTTATTGTCAAGAAAAACTTCTGTCTTATAAAGAGATCGGAAATATATAAAGTTTAAAGCTGCGCTAACCAAACTATTTATAGAAAATTTATACAAATCACAGCTTGTGCACACATAATTTAAAACTGATTATGTAAATTCTGTGAGAAAACAAAATAACCCGCATCATGTTAATGGTACACCTTATCCTATTTAAAAACTGTAATAAATATGATTATCTCATTTAATGAGTTTGTTTAATATCTTTATTTAATGTTTTAACACAATTTTATTGCTCTATGCTCGTTGGTGACTGTAGCTCAAGTAACTACAAGGTCTTAGATGTGAGCTTTTTCATATATAAACTACAAAAATACAATGTAATAGATTTTAAATTAAGAAGTACGTTGCGCATGTACTAAAAAACTAACGTACTTATTACAAAAACCCCACTGGAGTCATTGTAATTGCCATTATTACCCATGACCTTTAAAGAAAAGGAACATGCTTAAGCATAATCGGTTTTATGAAGTATACTGTTGTGCACAAATATGTATCAAAAAAACATAAACAACTTCTAATCACAAACAATTTCCTTTCTATAAGAAATTAAAAATCAAAAAATGTTTTCCTTTTATGCTTGTTCGTTATTCTGTTCTCCTGGTTGCTATTCAAACAATCCATATAAAATCTGACTCCGATTTCTGTAATTACCATCTTATATTTGAGGAAAAATGGAAATTATCCACCAATTCCATACTCCTCTTATCTCATCCTCACATTCCTCACCTCTTATCTCATCCTCATCCTCACATTCCCATTCCTCATTCCCCTCTGCCAGAACATACATATCCCTACTACTGTATGTAAGTTAAAACTTAATTTGGAGTTGTTTAGTTGGATTATAGAGTTGTAAGATAAAAACAACTTTACATCATCAGTATTTTCGAATGACAGTTGTCAAATCATTGATAAGCGGAAGAAATAATAAAGGTCCCAGTTGGCTCCTTTGAGGAACACCGGAAGTAACAGCAATGCTTTTTGATATGGCATTTCGGAAAATCACCTTTTGTTTTCTGACTTTATCCATCTCAAAAGCAAGGACGGAAATACAATCAAACTTAGTTTTTTAATAAGGAGGCAATGATTGACTTTATCAGTTATATATCAGTATATATAACATCAGTTTGTTGGTTATTAATAAATTCATTCATTACACATGTAGTGAATTCTAAAAGGAACGTCGTTGTAGATCTCCCCTGAAGGATCCTATGTTGCGATGTGTTGATTAATGTTAGAACAGAGTGCATAATCTGGGTAGTAACTGATAATTCAAACAACTTAAGTATCGCACTTAATTTAGCAAGACCTCTATAATTTAATATATTAGCCTTGGGCGTAGGACACAACGTAAAGTTCGTGACAATCGCAGGTGCGTCCATTTTCCATTCTTGCGCTTCTATGTTTCAACCTGACACCTGTCAGTGAGCGAATGTAATGAATGAATGGTTGTGCGTCGGGCTTGGAACACACCATGTTAAAATATTCGCCAATGTGTCCTCTAATGAAACCTCGGATATGGAACCCCCCTAATTTTAACGAATCCCGCAAACGCCCAAAGGACAACGATTTACGGATATGCACCTGGAATGTCCGAACCCTCTACAGGGAAGGTGCCTATATCCAGCTGGTGGATGTCCTCCAACAATATAGAGCTGACATCACCGCTATGCAGGAAATGCGATGGACGGGACAGGGTTGCTCCAAAATAGCATCCTGTGATATCTACTACAGTTGTCATTCGTCGAGACACGAATTTGGATGTTGGATTTGTGGTTAGGAAGACTCTTTGGTCCGACGATTGGAATATTCAGTCTCCACGACGAAGCCACCGATAACGGTATGAGACTGATCGACTTCGCCGCTGCACGAAACATGAAAGTTAGTAGCACCAGATTCCAAAATAAAGATATCCATAATGCCACTTGGCTGCCTCCTGATCAAAACACATGAAATCAGATTGATCACGTTGTGATCGACGGAAGGCACGCTTCCAATGTACTAGACGTACGCACTTGGTTGCAGCCAAGGTCTGCACACGTATATGTATAGCAAATCGTGTACGGATAGGTACAAAGAGAAAGCTGGATGTCGAAAAGCTGCAATCACAACAGACAGCCAAAGTCTTTGCCAACCAACTTGCACTTCTCCTTTCGCCAAACACCCCTCAACCTGATGATATATGCGCGCAGTGGACGCACATTTACCGCTCTATGAGTACGCCTGCCGAAGAGGTGCTAGGCTACCACCGTCGACGGAGTAATATGTGGTACGACCAAGAGTGTCGCGATGCTACTGAAGCGAAAAACGCTGTCTACAGAGCCATACTGCAGTCAGTTGCAACGTGCTAAGGAGCGATACCGAGAGTTGAGAAGGGAGTAGAAACGTATTTTCAGGTGCAATAAAAGAGATGAAGAAATACGTGAGTTCAATGATATCGAAATGTTGCGGGACAGGAACGAGGTCCGAAAATTCTTTGAAACAATAAGACGCCTGACTGATGGTTTGAAGACCGGGCCCTCTTCCTGCAAGGATGAAGACGGAAATCTGGTGACAAATGTTCAGGGCATAATGAGATTATGCAGGAAAAACTTTTCGCCGCTGCTTAATGGTGATGACGGCAATTATTCCGGCACTGCGGAATCTACTCCGGAAACCCCAAACACTGACGGCGTTGAAGCACCACCACCTGACTATGAGGAGGTCTTAACAGCCATTGCTCGGCTGAAAAACAATAAAGCTGCAGGTGCAGATGGCCTGCCTACTGAGTTGTTTAAGACCGGAGGCGAAGAGCTCAAAAAACGCATGCATGAGCTTCTATGCAGAATATGGTCGGATGAAAGCATGCCTAGTGATTGGAACCTCAGCGAATTTTGCCTAATCCATAAGAAAGCTGATTCCACGATCTGCGCCAACTACCGTGGGATAAGCCTTCTTAATATTTCATATAAGGTTCTATCGAGTGTACTGTGCGAAAGACTGAAGCCCATCGTCAACACACTGCTTGGACCTTACCAGTGGGGCTTCAGGCCTGGTAAATCCACCATCGACCAGATATTCACACTACGCCAAATCCTGGAAAAGACTTTAGAAAAACAGATCTACACCCATCATCTATTTGTCGATTATAAAGCCGCCTTCCACAGCACGATTAGGGATCACTTGTACGCCGCAATGTCTGATTTTGGTATCCCCTCAATGCTCATTCGTCTTTGTAAAATGACTTTGACCGACACCACCAGCGCAGTGAAAATTAGGACAGACCTCTCCGCGCCATTTGATACCAAAAGAGGTTTCAGACAAAGTGACTCCCTATCGGGCGACTTCTTTAACCTTATGCTGGAGAAAATAATTCGAGCTACGAACATCGACATATCTGACACTATCTTCTACAAGAGTGTCATGCTGCTAACATACGCTGATGATATTGACATCATTGGCAAAAACGCTCGAGCAGTCAGTGCAGTATTATTCAACCTGGAAAGGGAGTCTCGTCGAGTGGGTCTAGTGGTGAACGAGGACAAAACGAAATACCTTGTGTCAACAAACAAAGAGTCATGGCGTCTTGGACCGAATGTCACTGTTGACAATTATACTTTTCAAGTCGTTAAGGATTTCGTATATCTAGGATCCAGCATAAACACCAACAATAATGTCAGCCTTGAGATCAAGCAGAGAGGCAAAGATTCATCCATAATGAATATTAAAACAGGTGTTACTTTGGGCTCAGTAGGCAATTGAGAAGTAGAGCCCTCTCTCGACCGACGAAAATTACGCTCTACAAGTCCCTCATCCTTCCCGTCCTAATGTATGGCGCAGAGACGTGGACATTGACCATCAATGATGAGAGGCTGTTAGGAGCGTTCGAGAGGAAGATACTCCGTAAGATCTACGGTCTAGTATGCGTGGACGACGTGTATCGAATAAGATGGAACGGTGAGCTGTATGAGCTGTACGTCGACACTGACATAGTCAAGCGTATAAAAATCCAACGGCTTCGCTGGCTGGGTCATGTTGAGCGAATGGAAGGAAGCGCTCCGGCTACAAGGGTGTTTAATTCAAACCACGGGCAACCTGACTGCACTTGGCCTTATTAACTGGCGCCAGCGCGCGCATAGCAAAGGCGGTCAAGATCGATCATCGGTTGTAGTGCCAGTTAAGTAAGTAAGTAAATTATTTTATAAAAAATTAATAATTCAATAAAATTGAAAATTGGTGACAAATCACCAAACTCGAAACAACCAAAATAAAGATGAAACAAATAAAAATTTTAATTTCCAAAGAGAACAAAAAAACACAACCTACAATTGTTGTTAAAAGAACATACCCAAAAAAATTGTCATATTCGACTTTTTTTTATTCCACTGCCTCAAGTGGGAATTATTTAGGCAGTTGATTGTAGCGTTAAAGCTAAATGTGTCAAAACAGTCGAAATTCCATTTGTAATTAAAAAATTAATCCCAAAGGTATAAACTGGCAACGAACTAAAGCCAAATAAGAAAACTTATGTGTATTTGTATGTATGCAAATAGACAAATATACACATTTAATGAATTTTTAATAAGAAAAAAGTTGAGAAATTAATGAAATACAATAAATAGAAGAAATTAAAATACTTTATCGACGACGATGGGTGCGGTAGTTAAGGCTCACTATCTTTTTGCCCGATTTAATGGAATTATGCGCGTGTAGAAAATGTAAATGTGAAAATTTTCAATATACCTATACATTCCTATATGTAAGTAAAATACATAATAAGTAAAGTCATAATTATAACTACAATAAAAAATTTTACATTTCACTTATTTCTCAAAAGTTTGACTACAACCAAAACATAAAGGCATTGAAAAAAAGTTAAAGCGCATTTGTTTTATTTTTACCTCATTTCAAATTTACCTTACCATAAGACTTTCTGGTAAAAAGAAAAGAAACAGAAAACAATGAAATATGAAAGGTAAAGTGGCTTATGCAGATCAATTGAAGAAATGAGAAAATGGGGGGAACTAAAAAAAGCAAAACTGTCCAATAAATTTAGATACATCAATACAAAATAGTTATATTTTCCAATATTATTAATGAAATCGAATTAGGTATGAAAAGAAAAATCCCAAAAATGTTGGTTATTACTGAGTTTAACGACATATTTTGCTTAGCAGAAAATTTTGCCTTGGTTGCCTTCATACATAAAAAGAATCTACTCACAAATTTTGATTGGGCAATACTATTTGAGGGTTGCAAGGGCAGAAAATATTATTTATGTTCTCCTTTTTTACTTAGGCTTTCAGAGATATATTGTGTATAAATATCTTTAAAGATACAGCCATTCAAACAGACTTATCATCGTTATTTTTGTAAGCCTAATATCGGATGTTTTTTTTAGATGCGGAGAACTTTAAATTGAAATAAAACACAGAAAAATGTTTTTAATATCCATGAAATTGACTTTATTCTTGAGATCATTTTTTCATGTTAATGTTTAAATATTATTTCGTACGCGTACTTGTCGCAATCTGAAGGTCCTATTTCCTCACACTTCGCTGTAAATCTGGCGTCGAATGTTGAGTTCCAAGTGCTCAATTGTTTCTGGTTAATCGGTGTAGACTTGCGACTTTACATATCCCCAAAGAAAATAATCTAATGGCGTCAAATCACACGAAGATAACAGGTCCATTTCGTGAAATTAATCGTTCGTCAAATGTTTCGTCAATATTGAATAGCGCGCTTGTGGCATTTGGTGCCGACACCGTGTCCTACTGAAACCAAATGTCTGCAGCATTAATGACTTCCAATTGAGGTTAGTTAGTAATAATGTCTCTGTACCGCTCACCGCTGACTATAACCTTCTGACCATCATCATTTTTTAAGACATATGGACCAATGATTCCACCGTCCCATAAAGGACAGCAAACTGTGACTTTTTTTTGGATGTAATGGTGTTTCGAGAATGGTTTGTGGATTATCATCGTGCTCAACAATTATCCTTGTGTCTATCCACTTTATGGAAAATTTTGTGTAAAGATCTTTGTTTACATTCTTACAAGATTCAACTTGAGTGAAAATTAGAATTCCAGATTACGCCATGTGGCGGTCACATGCCTGAAATCATATTCAAACATTAGCGTCAAAAAATAAAAGCATGGATATTCAAGAAATTTTTCTGTGTTTTATTAATTTTAAGTTCTCCGCCTCTAAAAAAAAACATCCGGCTTTCATAACTGCATCACATTGGCCCTTATACTCGCGTATGGGGATTTTGTAGCAAAGGTCTGCGCTAAAAAACATAAAAGCATCTTTTATTAGGAAACTTCGTCTTGTAGTAAGCTAAATGTGGCCATATTGAAAAATATTCAAGGTTTGATATTTTATATAATATCTAGGAAAATTTCAATAAAATCAACTAATAAATTTAAAAGTTATGATATTTCAAATTCATATCATTTCATTTCAATTGCCACCCTATATATTAAATAAATAATAAATAAATATGTATGTTTATTACAACAGCTGTCAAATTTCCGATAGTGATGACAAATTTTTGATTAATATTAATTGTGGATGAGTATTTTTTTGTTTTTTGTTACGTTTTGTTATTTGTGTAAAAGCGTCAATAGAAATACACCTATGGTACTTTTTGGTTTAAAAAAATTGGAAAAAGAACAATCGTAGTCATTTTACTTCAGAATTCTCGCCTATCAACTCAACATAACGTTTTTCTTATTTTTTTTTCGAATTCGTGTACTTATAATAGGGCTGTCATGCGCCATGTCCCGGTTGGAGCCCCTTTGTCGCGGTGCACATCTAAAATGTCCTGGTCAAATTATGTATGTATGTACGAGGTGTGATAAAAAAATAACCGTTATTTTCAAATTTCGTGAGTTACGTATGTTCGATTTTCTGTTATGTTGATACACATGTCTGTTATATATGTTGGCAATACCAACCATTTTGGATTGTCAGCAAGGACATTTGAAATGTTGACTGTGGCCTTTGGCGAGTCTACTATGAGAAGAACACAAGTTCAATTGTGGTATAACCGGTTTAAGGAAGGCCGAGAAGATGTCAATGACGATGCTCGTCCTGGTCGCCCGAGCACGTCAACAACCGATGAAAACATTGACGCAGTGAAGAAATTGATTTTGGATAATCGTAGAATCACTATCAGAGAGGTTGCTGCTGATGTTGGCATATTGTTCGGCTCATGCCAAGCAATTTTTACGGATGTTTTAGGCATGAAACGTGCGGCAGCGAAGATTGCTCCAAAATTGTTAAATTTTCAGCAAAAACAACGTGGCTTGTGCGTAAGTTTTTGGCCAAAAACAAAACCGTTATCATGCCTCAACCACCGTATTCACCGGACTTGGCCCCCGCTGCCTTTTTCCGCTTCCCAAAACTGAAGACACCGATGAAAGGAAAGCATTTTGCTACGATTGAGGAGATAAAAGAAAAATCGAAACAGGAGCTGTTGGCGATACCAAAAAGCGCGTTTCAGAAGTGTTTCGAGGATTGAAAAAAACGCTGGCATAAGTGTATTATATCTGAGGGGGATTAGTTTGAAGGGGACAAGATAGTTGTTGATGAATAAATAAATACTTTTAAAAAAAATTGAAAATAACGGTTATTTTTTGATCATACCTCGTATATATCGTTGTTTTAAATCACATTAAAAAAATATATATACGTATATTTAATGAAATACAAAATAAGATTTTGTTATTTCCATTCACTGTATCGCTTTTCATTCACGGCCAGAGACAGTTGCCAAATAAAAAAAATTTACATTATTATAGGGTGACTTTTCTTTCCATTGGGAAATTCAGCAAAAATTTAAAAAATATTTTTTTTGTAATTATATTTTCTTTATTAAATTATTTTTAATTTTTCTTATTAAAATGTATTATTTTAATTTTAGGTTGTCCTAAGATTTGAACCTGGACACTCTTCAACATATACATAAGTAAGTACTTTGTATTAGGGTCCCCCTCTTATCTGAATACGGATTTTCTTTTTGGTAGTTTTATCCACTTTGTAGTGTATCACTACGGTTTTAGTTTTTTGTATTTTTATGTGGACAGACACGTTTCGAAAAGAAGGGCCCCGTAGCTGATCATGCTCTTCCCCCAGAAGCCAGGCCCTGATAATAATAAAAAAAAATGAAGATTTTTATTTATCTGTGGCTGAAATCTCTGAAAATTTTGGGTGGAATTTATTTAAGTTAAACGATAGGAATTGCATTTTGGTCAACTTACATTTTTATAAACTTCAACAAAACGATTTTTTGGTGGTCTTCCACGTTTCCGATTGAAAAATCCATCAATTGATGTTATTTATACAGGATTTAATGAAATTGCTCTGACATTGTTACCGATATTTGTATCAATGCTATTTGTTGGGATAATGATGGTTGCAGAGGAAAGACTAGTTGCTGCTGTAGTAGTAGTACTGCCCAGTTGACCAGTTGCTATTTTTGTTGCTGTGCATATGGATGGTGATGATGATGTAATTATTGTTCCAGTTGTTGTTCCTATTGCTGTTACAATATCATTCAAATCGCTTGTAAATGTTCTCTTTCTGCTTCTGCTTCAGTAACTTAATATGTTGCTGATATAACAGAACATATGTAGACATAGTTCCAAAGAATCAGACGCAATGGTTTTGTTTGGTAACATTGCTGAAATTGTACCTGTATCTGTTGCTGACGCAAAAATATCATTACCATCACTGAAGTCTTCGGTTGACATCTTTGGTGGTGCAGCTGCAGCGTTGGCTGCTCTTGCTAAAAAAGCTAAAGCTGCTACCTTTGATCCTGCTAGTATTTTGAGTCGTAGATCCAACTGATTGTCGTCGTCGTCGATCAAGGGACAATCGCCATCGTCATCATCGGCATCAGTATTAGTATCAGTATTTTCTTGTGAATTTCGGGCTTTTTCAGCACAACTTTTATCCTGATCCGGCATAGACATATTCCAAGATGAAGAAATGGTCGAAGTGGCGCTAGTTTCTACTTTGGACTGTGCTTTATCGACTCGTGGGAACTGCATGCTGTTAATATGATTAAGTGCTATATTATTTTCTTTAGATAAACAAACAAAAAAGGAAGAAATAAAATCTTTAATATGGTAAGCTTCAACATTTTACATGCATGCATGAATGTGTGTGATCGATCTATGATGTACGTATGGATGGATGTATGTATATATGTTCTGACTCGATACATAGTTTAACATACCATAGCTGGGCACTAGACCGAGTCAAAAAGTTGAATATGAATTTTACAGATTACCGCGAGAGTATTTCAAGACTTTTTGCCTGTTAGCAGGCAATGGCAGACCTACAAGAGAAGAGTAATAATTGCTTATGAAAGAAAAGCTTTTCATTTCGCCGTTCGAATCCAGCATAAATCTTTAGGTCCCTTCCATTCATCTACAAATTTAACACGCACAACATGAGTGAATGCCAAAAGCACGACCTTTACCTCCATGGGCTGTTGTGCCATTAAAAGAACAATAAGTCTAACTACTTTACGCGCTGTTTATAAACAAATCGTATTATGGTAATGTTTGTATGAATTTTTTTTTACAAAATTTGTGTTCTCTTAAATATAAAGAGTATGTAAGCTGATAAATCAACAAATGTCATATTTCAACGGCGGGCCTGGGGCGTAGGATACAAGGTAAAGTTCGTGACAGTCACAGGTGCGTCCATGTTCGATCCTTGCGCCTCTACGTTTCAAGTCGACACGCAGCCTCCTCGTGGCGTCACCTGGATAGCGATCTGACAACCGTCAGTGAGTTAACTAATGTGTGTGGCAGGCTTCTCCATGGACTTGAATGAATGGTTGTGCGTCGGGCTTGGAACCCACCACGACAAAATATTTCCCCATTGACGGCTATGGAACCCCCCTAATGTTAACGACTCCCGCAAATGCCCAAAGGACAACGATTTGCGGATATGCACCTGGAATGTCCGAACCCTCTACAGGGAAGGTGCCTCTATCCAGATGTTGGATGTCCACCAACAACATAGAGCTTACATCACCGCTATACAGGAAATGGGATGGACGGGACAGGGTTGCTCAAAAAGAGCACCCTGTGATATCTACTACAGTTGTCATGCGTCGAGACACGAACTTTGTGTTGGATTTGCGGTTTGGAAGAGACTACGTAATCTAGTTTCAAGGTTCACGGCCGTGAACGAGTCTTTATCCACTATCCGCATCAAGGCAAAACATCAGCCTAATTTGTGTCCATGCCCGACGGATGAGAAAGATGAAACGACCAAAGATGACTTCTACGAGCTCCTCGACGAAACTTATGAGCATTGCCCCCGCCACGATGTTAAAATCGTGTTAGGCGACTTTAATGCCAAGGTGGGCAAGGAGAGTCTCTTTGGTCCGACGTTCGGAAAATTCAGTCTCCACGACGAAGCCACCGATAAAGTATGAGACTGATCGACTACGCCGCCGCACGAAACATGACGGTTAGTAGCACCAGATTCCAACATAAAGATATCAATAAGGCCACTTGGCTGTCCCCTGATCAAAACAAATGAAACCAGATTGATCACGTTGTGATCGACGGAAGGCACGCTTCAAATGTACTAGACGTACGCAATTGGTTGCAGCCAAGGTCTGCACACGTATATGTATAGCAAATCGTGTACGGATAGGTACAAAGAGAAAGCTGGATGTCGAAAAGCTGCAATCACAACAGACAGCCAAAGTTTTCGCCAACCAACTCGCACTCCTCCTATCGCAAAACACCCCTCAACTTGTGCACAGTGGATGCACATTTCCCGCTCTATGCGTTTACAGAGCCACCCTGCAGTTAGTTGCAACTCGAGCTGCTAAGGAGCGATACAGAGGTGCAAGAAAAGAGATGAAGAAAGACGTAAGTTCAATGATATCGAAATGTTGCGGGACAGGAACGAGGTCCGAAAATTCTTTGAAACAATAAGACGCCTGACTGATGGTTTGAAGACCGGGCCTCTTCCTACAAGGATGAAGACGGAAATCTGGTGACAGATATCCAGGGCATAATGAGATTATGGAGGGAAAACTTTTCGCAGCTGCTTAATGGTGATGACGGCAATTATTCCGGCACTGCGGAATCTACTCCGGAAACCCCAAACACTGACGGCGTTGAAGTACCGCCACCTGACTATGAGGAGGTCTTAACAGCCATTGCTCGGCTGAAAAACAATAAGGCTGCAGGTGCAGATGGCCTGCCTACTGAGTTGTTTAAGACCGGAGGCGAAGAGCTCAAAAAACGCATGCATGAGCTTCTATGCAGAATATGGTCGGATGAAAGCATGCCTAGTGATTGGAACCTCAGCGAATTTTGCCTAATCCATAAGAAAGCTGATTCCACGATCTGCGCCAACTACCGTGGGATAAGCCTTCTTAATATTTCATATAAGGTTCTATCGAGTGTACTGTGCGAAAGACTGAAGCCCATCGTCAACACACTGCTTGGACCTTACCAGTGGGGCTTCAGACCTGGTAAATCCACTATCGACCAGATATTCACACTACGCCAAATCCTGGAAAAGACTTTAGAAAAACAGATCTACACCCATCATCTATTTGTCGATTATAAAGCCGCCTTCCACAGCACGATTAGGGATCACTTGTACGCCGCAATGTCTGATTTTGGTATCCTGGTATCCCTGCAAAGCTCATTCGTCTTTGCAAAATGACACTGACCAACAACACCAGCGCAGTGAAAATTAGGACAGACCTCTCCGCACCATTTGATACCAAAAGAGGTTTCAAACAAGGTGACTCCCTATCGTGCGACTTCTTTAACCTTATGCTGGAGAAAATAATTCGAGTTGCGAACATCGACATCTCTGACACTATCTTCTACAAGAGTGTCATGCTGCTAGCATACGCTGATGATATTGACATCATTGGCAAAAACGCTCGAGCAGTCAGTGCAGTATTATTCAACCTGGAAAGGGAGTCTCGTCGAGTGGGTCTAGTGGTGAACGAGGACAAAACGAAATACCTTGTGTCAACAAACAAAGAGTCATGGCGTCTTGGACCGAATGTCACTGTTGACAATTATACTTTTCAAGTCGTTAAGGATTTCGTATATCTAGGATCCAGCATAAACACCAACAATAATGTCAGCCTTGAGATCAAACGGAGATTAAATCTTGCCAACAGGTGTTACTATGGGTTCAGTAGGCAATTGAGAAGTAGAGCCCTCTCTCGACCGACGAAAATTACGCTCCATAAGTCCCTCATCCTTCCCGTCCTAATGTATGACGCAGAGTGGTGGACATTGACCATCAATGATGAGAAGCTGTTAGGAGCGTTCGAGAGGAAGATACTCCGTAAGATCTACGGTCCAGTATGCGTGGACGACGTGTATCGAATAAGATGGAAGGATGAGCTGTATGTATGAATGCAATCAGGGCCACAAAGACTAATTTTTTATGCACATAACCTAATGAGAGAAAGAAAACAAATTTGATAAAACAACTTTAAGTCCTAGTGCGCACAACCGCTGTTGCTCAAAATGTGTAAGAAGAACCAACTACATCAACTCCCCATCGTTCGCAGGAATTAAACATTTCACGCACTTCTTTGTTGCGAATTTTGCATAAAGACCTCGGTGTGAAGCTGTACAAAGTTCAATTGGTACATCAGCTGAAGCCACATGACCATCCACAACGTTTTCTGTTCGCTAATTGAGCTTTGGAACGCTTGAAAGAAGATGAGCATTTGTATAGTTACATTAATAAGCACAATTGTCGCATCTGGGGAAAATATTTTACATGCGTGATTGTTGAGAAGCCAATGCACCATGACTAACTGTTTGGTGTGGTTTTTCGACCGGCGGTTTCATTGATCCATTTTTATTTGAAAATGAGGAAAGAAGATGCCTTACAATGATGTGCTCTAGCGCACAATGATAACTGATTATTTGTGGCCTTTTAAGAAGATATGGACTTAGGCAACATTTGGTTCCAACAGGATGACGCGCCGTCTCACACAAGCTCTACAACAATCGATTCTATGCGTGGGAAGTTCGAAAATCGCGTTATTGACCGTTGGTTACCACGCAGTTACGATTTGACTCCGTTGCACTATTATTTGTGGCGAGCTATTAAAGATGATGGTTACGCTAACCATCCAGCAACGATTGAAGCTCTTAAGGACGAAATTGGTGTAGCCATCGGTCAAGTACAGCTCCATACAATAGAAAATGTACTGAAAAATTGGGTAGCCGAGGAGGTCATTTCACAATTAACCGAAAGGATTGTACTTTCTAATAATAAAAGCTACATTGAGAAAAATTTTCTTTTTTTATTTACACCAAAATTGTAGGATTGTACTTTCTAATAATAAAAGCTACATTGAAAAAAACTATTCTTTTTTTATTTACACCAAAATCAAATTATAAATGGTCTACCATGTATAATAATAAATATCATGTTAATTGAATATGTTAATTTGTCTCTTAAACGAGTATTCGATACAAGTGCATATTCGACCTATATTTTTGGTGGCATCGATACAATTAATGAGTAAAAGTATCGATACTAACTGGATACCGAAACAACACTAGAGTCGTCAGATAAAAAATTAGCTTCACTTGGACATAGAAAAAGAAACTAGGAGTTATTCAGGTTTCGTCTGGACATTAAAAAAATGTCAGTATTATTCCGGACAAGAAGAATTTCATTCTTTTCTGTTAATTGAATGAACAGTTGATCGGAAGGGTATGCCTTCATTTCAACTTTCAATTACGGAGCTAATGCATACATATTTTCAACGCCTGAGGCTTATGGTACATTTTAACGAGGGTAGATCAATAAGTACCCGTGTTAGGCAAGTTTTTCATAATTTTTTTTTAACGTAATCTCCTTTTCGTACAATACACTTTTTCCAACGTTTCTGTCATGTCTTTAACTCCTCTAAAAAATACGATTTGTCAAACTCTTCAAAATACGCTTCTGTCTCGACGATAACCTCCTCGTTTGAGCTGAATTTTTTTCTTCCGAGCCACGTTTTCATGTTGGGAAACAGAAAGAAGTCGCAGGGAGCCAAGTCGGGCGAGTACGGTGGGTGCGGCAGGAATTCGTAGTTCAGTTCATGCTATTTGGCCGCGACAATTCCGGTTCCGCTTGTTGTCCACCGTAAGCAATCGCGGCACCCATTGGGCCGACACCTTTCTCATACTTAACCTATCATGTAAAATATTAATTAACGTTCCGTACGACACTCCTACTGCCTCTGCTACTTCGCGCACTTTCGTTCGGCGATCAGCGAGAATCATGTCGTGGACCTTTTCAACGATTTCCTCGGTAACCAAATCTGCCGCGCGGCCTGGGTTCTCCTCATCAAAAACAGATGTATGACCACGTTTAAATTCGTTGAACCAATATCTTACGGTAGTCACAGATGGTGAAGGGTCTCCATAGACAGCATCCAACTTTGCTTTTATTTCTTCGCATGTTTTTCCATCCAAAAATAAAAAGCGAATTACGGATCGATATTGTTCTTTTTCCATTTTATCGCGAAACACGAAACACGTGTAATACTAATGGCTGCCAACACGACGGTAATGCCAACTTCCCTCAGCAACGCCACCTGTCTTCACACACGGGTACTTATTGATCTACACTCGTACTTTGTTTAATGTATTTATTAAAACTTATCAGTAAAATTTTATCTGGATAAATTTCTGAAAGTCGAGACACTGGGCAATCCAGAAGAATCTCGACCGTCTGGCAACGCTACTTTAGATACAGATGGATTTCCTCCACATTTTCTTATTTTGACGATCACGCTTCTAAAATATCACGCTGGGTTAGACAGAGGAATTTTTTGATTAAAACTTTTCCTACTTACGTTTTTCTGGCTGGCAGAAAAATTCTTGGCCACGGACTTACTGATCATATTTCTTAGCATCGCTCGCTGCAACAATGTAACCAGTGAAGGTCGTCGAACTTGCAAATTTATTTTTCTATGATTGCAGCCTGGAATAGTTTGTTAATTTAACGGAACGCTACGCAATGTTAGTAGGGATAAGGCCATTGGCGGATCTAAGGAGGGCAGGGGATGCGATGGCTTCAGCCCCCCATAACATTTTTTAAAGTCTACATAAAAACTAACATAGTTATTCCTATTATTGTTCAATAAAGCCGATTTATTTTAAAAATATGTCTAAAATTATGAAATAAAATTTTTTTTTAATTTTTTCCAAATTAAAAATATATAATTTAAAAGTAAGCTTCAAGTACATATAGTATATTTTACAGGCTTTTCATATACAAATTTTTTTCAAACAACCCCTTTTCATATTAGATGTCAGAAAATATGTATTTTGTTCTAAAGTGTTAAAGAGAATAAAAAGTAATGACACAGTGAAAGTATTGTCTTATAAATCTTCTATACTTGATTGACGCCACTTCAGTAATACTTATCGAAAAAAAATATTAAAGAATCGGAACCAATTTTAAATACAATAAAATAAATAAAGTAAAGTAAAATTTTGTACTGATTCAAAAAAAAGGTTATTCTTAGCTCTAGTAATTTTTAACGATTGCTCTTTTTGAAAAAAAGCTTTTGTTAACATTTTCGTGAAAGTTGTCTTACAAGGTCGCAGTACACGGTTGTTTAAAGCTTTTTTGTATTCGGATTTTGCACGCACTAAATTTGATTACCACTTAAATAAACTATTTCCACTTTGACTAATTAAAACGCCTTATTTTACATGAAAAGATAATGAATGTTTATTTAGAAGAAGAAGAATAGTAAAAACTAAGTACTTTGTTTTCTTGTTGCGCGGTATTGTTAGTTTCGTATTCGTGTTTCTTAATGCATTAATGGCTAACGATGCATACAGTGACGAGCATTAACGGATACATGCTAGTCATATTTGACTTTCGCCGTTAATTTCCTTATTTATATATAAAACAGAAAAATTATAACCCATTTTCAAAATTATAAAGTTAATATAACTTTTAGTGCTTTCAATGAAAAAAGCCAATGTATCCACTTTTGCACGTTTCGTTTTCCCTATCTGGCAACATTAATTTTTAAAACAAGAGCAAATGAAATTTGGGATTTCCTACGAGTGAAGTTATCGTTTTCTAAAATATTGTTGAACTTGTCACAGAAAACATTGCGCGACACGTTTTGATTGATTCAGCAAATCGTTTTTACATTTTCTATGAGAATCTCCATTTTCAAGCATTTTCGGCTACCACCGTCGACGGGGATATATGTGGTACGACCAAGAGTGTTGCGATGCTATTGAAGCGAAAAACGCTGTTTACAGAGCCACCCTGCAGGCAGTTGCAACGCGAGCTGGTAAGGAGTGATACAGAGAGTTGAGGAGCGAGTAGAAACGTCTTTTCAGGCGTCTTTCGCGTCTTCCGCGTCTTTCTTCATCTTCATCAAGAGATGAAGAAAGACGCGGGTTCAATGATACCGAAATGTTGCGGGACAGGAACGAGGTCCGAAAATTCTTTGAAAGAATAAGACGCCTGACTGATGGTTTAAAGACCGGGGCCTCTTCCTGCAAGGATGAAGACTGAAATCTGGTGACAGATATCCAGGTCATAATGAGATTATGGAGGGAACACTTTTATTTGATACCAAAAGAGGTTTCAGACAAATTGACTCCCTATCGTGCGACTTCTTTTACCTTATGCTGGAGAAAATAATTAGAGCTGCGAATATCGACATTTCTGGCACTATCTTCTACAAGAGTGTCATGTTGATACCATACTAGCATCTAAGATATCTAGGATCCAGCATAAACACCAACAATAATGCCAGCCTTGAAATCAAGCGGAGATTAAATCTTGCCAACAGGTGTTACTTCGGGCTCAGTAGGCAATTGAGAAGTAGAGCCCTCTCTCGACCGACGAAAATAACGCTCCATAAGTCCCTCATCCTTCCCGTCCTAATGTATGACGCAGAGATGTGGACATTGACCATCAATGATGAGAAGCTGTTAGGAGCGTTCGAGAGGAAGATACTCCGTAAGATCTACGGTCCAGTATGCGTGGACGACGTGTATCGAATAAGATGGAACGATGAGCTGTACGTCGACACTGACATAGTCAAGCGTATGAAAATCCAGCGGCTTCGCTGGCTGGGTCATGTTGAGCGAATGGAAGAAAGCGGTCCAGCTAGAAGGCTGTTTTTTTCGAATCACGGTGGAGGAACACGCAGAAGGGGACGTCCTAATCTCCATTGGAAAGACCAGGTGCAGGGCAACCTTACTGCACTTGGCCTTATCAATTGGCGCCAGCGCGCGCAAAGCAGAAGTGACTGGCGTAACTTTATAGAGGCGGCCAAGACCGATCATCGGTTGTAGTGCCAGTTAAGTAAGTAAGTATAATTCCAAAAATTATATTAAAATTTACTATCGAAATGCATCTGGACTGCGTACTAAAGCCTGCACAATATTCGCTACGTCTGCTCAGTTGAAATATGACGTTATTGTTGTAACACAGACCTGGTCTCTTGAATTATATAAAGCACATGTATACAATATTTATAATATCGCAACTAATCAAACTAGTGATAATCATTTATGCATATTAGGTGATTTCAATTTAGCTAATATTGTTTGGAGCTATGTTTATGATGAAGTTGTGTTAACGCCATCTAACATTACTAGTGATATTGAGATGTATGTAGTGGATAACTTTTTAGCCCTTGGTCTATTGCAAATTAATAATTGTCCTAATAATCTCAATATGTTATTGGATTTAGTCTTTATGAGTGATAACTTTAATTATTTAATTAGTGAATCTGATTTTGCCATTTCTACATGTGACAGCCATCATATGCCGTTGCATATTCAACTTGGATTCTACAAGTTTCTACCTCTTGAGACTAATAGTAATATATTTTTAGGCTTTTTTTAACTCCAAATCTTGTAATTTAATGTTTTGAATCACCTATTTAGTGCTATTGATTGGAATATTGAGCTTGAAAAACTTAATGTTCAAGATTCCTTTAGATTTTTCAAAACTAAAATTGTTAACATTTGTAAAGAATATATTCCACGCATTAGTAATAATTATTATAAACTACCATGGTATACTCTTATGCTCAAAAAATTAATGAATCTTAGAAATTAGTTTTATAAAAGATATGCTGTTACAAAAAATATTGCAAATCACACAAGTTATTATAAGTACGAGGGAATTTTTTTCGTTGGATAAGTACCTATAAAGCTTTATATTTCTAAGTAGAGTCTAATAATAAAATGAATCCAAAGGAGTTTTTCCGCTATTTTTGCTCAAAGAAGAAAAGTTGTAATATTCCATCTTCGATGTTTTTAAATGATGACTAATCGAATAGTGCGATCGAAATCGCTAATCTTTTTGCAAATTTTTTTTTATCTAATTTTAGCCGGTCTTGTTATCTGATATTATAGATGAATCGTTTTGTTCTACTAATTTTGGTTCTTTAACCTTGTCTGATATAATAAATGGAATTTGTTATCTAAAATTGTTAACTAAATCAGATGCTGATGGACTATCAGTAGCTCTTTGCAAAAATTGCAGTTGTTCAATTGCAACTTCACTCCAATTAATATTTAATAAATTCTTGAAATCAGGAAATTTTATTGATTACTGGAAAGTGTCATTTATACCACCAGTTCACAAATCTGGTAATAAAAATAATATTGCTAATTATAGGCCAATATCTAAGCTTACTACTGTTAGTAAACTCTTTGAAAGTATTGTTGAAGATAAAGTATTTTTAGCTGTAAGAAGTTTAATTTCACACTATAAACATGGTTTTGTTCAGGATCGTTCGACGATAACAAATCTTACCATATTCACTGAATATTGAATTTCTGTCAATAAAGTTATCAAATGGATAACTTAGAAAATATTGGATTATACATAGATTTTGCTAAAGCCTTTAATAAGCTTTCACTTGCACATATTGATAGCTAAATTAGTAAAATTAGGTTTTCATTCATCCATGTTAAGTTGGTTTGAATCTTACCTAAATAACAGGGTCTGTTTTATTAATATTGATAATTCCTTTTCTAAACCCTTTATTAGTACCTCTGGTGTACCGCTGGGCCATTATTTTTATTTTATTTATAAATGATATTTGTAATACAATTTTAATTGCTAAGTGTCTTTTATTTGCTGATATGAAGTTGTATCTTAGAGTTTCTAACCTATCGGATGGTATTAAATTGCAATTAGACTTAAATTCTGTACATGACTGGTGTGTGAAAAATCATTTGTTTCTTAACTTTAAGAAATGTGCTGTCTCCTCATGTCAAGCTTTTTTTTGCCCTTAGTAACATCGTACTATCTTGATAAATCACAGCTCAAACGGGTAAAGATTCGGAGTAATTTTTGATACGAAATTCTCTTTTGTAGATCATTTGAACTGTTTAATTCGTTATTAGCTTTTATTCGCCGAAATAGTTCAAATTTCTCAGATCCGTATACATTGAAGTGCTTATATATATCATTAGTTCGATCCAGTTTGGAATATGGTGCCCTTAATTGGAATCCTATGCCTCTCATATTCTACGTCTTGAAAGAATCCAAAAATCTTTTTTACGTTTTGCCTGGCGGTCTTTGAAATTTACGAATCCAATTCCCTCGTATACTGCCCTCTGTAAACTAATAGATTTGAAATCTTTAGAGGATCGAAGAATTATTTTATCTTTACTATTTCTTTCTGATATTTTAATGGGTCGAGTTGATTGCCATGCTCTTCTTCGATTAATTAATCTAAATGTGCCTGTCAAAGTGCTTTGACACTTAGATGTATTTTATTTAGGCGCTTGCCGTACAAGTTATGTCCTAAACACACCAATTTATAGAGTGTTAAGTGAATTCAATTCTTTGTGATCAAAAGATAATATTGACTTTGTAAATTCTAAAAATATTTGAAGATCCATGTATATAATACTTTTCCTATTAAATAGTCTGTAAGAATTTTGTTTCATAGACTGAATAAATGAATAAATATGTAGTATTAACACCACTAACTACAGTCAAGAGCGAAATATCATCAAAATACCTCCAAAAAGCCAAAACGTAATTGTAGGAAAACAAAACCACTCATGAACAAAAATCGGAGGAATGTGTCCAGAATGATGGCAGTCATCAGAGGTTTCTGGCACATTGGAGTATAAGCAACCAGAATAGGCATCCTTCACTATATTTTCTGCCGGCGCTGTAAACAACCAGAGGAAAAAGAAACAGTAGCTCACTTCCTCTGCGAATGCAAGGAAAGGTCGAGTACCCTGGGCAACCCACTCTTCGACAACCTTAAAGAGCTGTCTAAAACCAACATTAATGATATACAGAGTGGATAATTTAAAACTTCCTCGGCTGGCCTTGCAGTAGCCCATGCGATCAACCCATTTTCAGGATATTTTCAGTTGTATGGAGCTGTGCTTGACCGATGGCTGCACCAACTTCGTCCTTAAGATCCTCAATTGTTGCTGGATGGTTAGCGCAACAGTTATCTTTAACAGCTCTGAACAAATAATAGTCCAACGGAGTCAAATCGCAACTGCATGGTAGCCAACGGCTGATAACGCGATTTTCAAACTTCCCACACAAACGATAGATTGTTGCTGAGCTTGTGTGACATGGCGCGATATCCTGTTGGAACCAAATGTTGTCTAAGTCCATATCTTCAAATTATCCTTGTGCGGTAGCATATACCACTCATTGTAACGCATCTTCCTTCCTTATTTTCAAAGGAAAATGGACCAATGATACCGCCGGTCGAAAAACCACACCAAACGGTTACTCGTTGAGGGTGCATTGGCTTCTCGCGCATATATTTTCCTCGCCCCAAATGCTACAATTTTGCTTATTCATCAGAAAAGCTGATTTTTCGATTAAAAGGCTCATCTTCTTCCAAGCGTCCCAGAGCCCAATTCTTTTATTCTTATTTTAATGGGCAATATCGAACCGAAAACTTTGCGGATGGTCATGTGGCTTCAGCTGTTGTACCAAGTGACCTTTGTACAGCTTCATACCGAGGTCTTTATGCAAGATTCGCAACAAGGAAGTGCTTAAAATGTTCAATTCCTGAGAACGATGGGGAGTTGATGTAGTTGGTTCTTCTTACACATTTTGAGCAACAGCGGTTGTGCGCACTGTAGGATTACGAGAACATGTTGTTTTATCCAATAAAGATCCAGTTTCACGGACACGTTTCGCAAATTGGTCCACAAATTCTGAGCTTCTCTTACTTATACACTTTTGGTAGAATATTCACGATTTGGCAAGTAAATTTTAAGTATTTCCCAAAGCTCTTCAAGCGGATGTTGACCCATTTCGCTAACCGCAAATATAAAACAAATTTTCTGTCATAATACGAATGACATTACGGTTGCCTCACTCAAAATAACCAGCAGTTCAAATTCCAAATGTTAGATGGACCCACCCATACTTAAATACTTAAACCAAACTCAATGGCTGTAGCCAATCGCTTGAACTTCTCCAAAAATATCTGACGATACGGCTATAATATGGCACGTTAGCGTTAATTGGGTTCGTGGATCGAAGCACAACTTCTAACAAACAGACAAACCCATTGATTTAAGACCCATTAGCATCCTTCCATCGCTGCCAAAAGTTTGTGAAAATCTTAAGGATGAACAAATTTCCGGGTATTTTCAAAAACTGATTTATTGTCCTGATTAAACAGGCTTAATGAACGTTAGGTTTGCTATAGAGAGAATAACAATAATGTATATAGAACAGGCAGATCAGACTATTGTTTCGGAACCAGCCATTGTTCCTCATCAGTGATCTTGGTGGTAAATCTTTGTGTTTCAATAATCCATGTGTGTTGAGTAGTAATAAGAGAATAAAAATAAATATAAGTATATAGTACAAGATGGTATGCCTGTTTCAATAATACCATTTAGTGATATTTGAATAATTCTTGTATTGGAATTCTCGGTTACTATTTCGAATATAAGTAACTAATAGGAAATAGTGAAACCAAATTTGGTATACACAGTTAAAATAACTTTAAAAATAACTGATGCAAAAGTTATCGTCATTGTGCAATAACCACGCCTAATTGCCATACAAAATTTTAAATATGTTTTATGTGTAAAAGTTAAGCAATCTCTACCAAACTTTGTACAGAAATTTTTCTTGAAATGGGCAAAATCGGTCAAGTATGCGTGGTGTTCCTCATACAAGTGAAATGTTCAAAGAGTGATGTTGAACGAAATTCTAAGGCGAATTTAACAAAACTCGATACACATCATCGGAATAGTCTTAAATAACTTACTTACTTACTTAGCTGGCGCTACAACCGATGATCGGTCTTGGCCGCCTCCACATAGCTTCGCCAGTCACTTCTGCTATGCGCGCGCTGGCGCCAGTTGATAAGGCCAAGTGCAGTCAGGTTGCCCTGCACCTGGTCTTTCCAACGGAGATTAGGACGTCCCCTTCTGCGTGATCCTCCACCGTGGTTCGAATAAAACACCTTTCTAGCCGGAGCGCTTTCTTCCATTCGCTCAACATGACCCAGCCAGCGAAGCCGCTGGAGTTTTATACGCTTGACTATGTCAGTGTCGGCGTACAGCTCATACAGCTCATTGTTCCATCTTATTCGAAACACGTCATCCACGCATACTGGACCGTAGATCTTACGGAGTATCTTCCTCTCGAACGCTCCTAACAGTCTCTCATCATTGATGGTCAATGTCCACGTCTCTGCGCCATACATTAGGACGGGAAGGATGAGGGACTTATAGAGCGTTATTTTCGTCGGTCGAGAGAGGGCTCTACTTCTCAATTGCCTACTGAGCCCGTAGTAACACCTGTTGGCAAGAGTTAGTCTCCGCTTGATCTCAAGGCTGACATTATTGTTGGTGTTTATGCTGGATCCTAAATAAACGAAATCCTTGACGACTTCAAAAGTGTAGTTGTCAACAGTGACATTTTGTCCAAGACGCCGTGACTCTTTGTTTGTTGACACAAGGTATTTCGTTTTGTCCTCGTTCACCACTAGACCCACACGACGAGACTCCCTTTCCAGGTTGGAGAATGCTGCACTGACTGCTCGAGCGTTTTTGCCAATGATGTCAATATCATCAGCGTATGCTAGCAGCATGACACTCTTGTAGAAGATAGTGCCAGAGATGTCGATGTTCGCAGCTCGAATTATTTTCTCCAGCATTAGGTTAAAGAAGTCGCACGATAGGGAGTCACCTTGTCTGAAACCTCTTTTGGTATCAAATGGTGCGGAGAGGTCTGTCCCAATTTTCACTGCGCTGGTGGTGTTGGTCAGTGTCATTTTGCAAAGACGAATGAGCTTTGCAGGGATACCAAAATCAGACATTGCGGCGTACAAGTGATCCCTAATCGTGCTGTCGAAGGCGGCTTTATAATCGACAAATAGATGATGGGTGTCGATCTGTTTTTCTCGGGTCTTTTCCAGGATTTGGCGTAGTGTGAATATCTGGTCGATGGTGGATTTATCAGGCCTGAAGCCACACTGATAAGGTCCAATCAGTTTGTTGACGATGGGCTTCAGTCTTTCGCACAGTACGCTCGATAGAACCTTATATGCAATATTAAGAAGGCTGATCCCACGGTAGTTGGCGCAGATCGTGGAATCACCCTTCTTATGGATTGGGCAGAGTACGCTGAGATTCCAATCACTTGGCATGCTTTCATCTGACCATATTCTGCATAGAAGCTCATGCATGCGTTTTTTGAGCTCTTCGCCTCCGGTCTTAAACAACTCAGCAGGCAGGCCATCTGCACCTGCAGCCTTATTGTTTTTCAGCCGAGCAATGGCTGTTAAGACCTCCTCATAGTCAGGTGGCGGTACTTCAACGCCGTCAGTGATTGGGGTTTCCGGAGTGGGTTCCGCAGTGGCGGGATTATTGCCGTCTTCGCCATTAAGCAGCTGCGAAAAGTGCTCCCTCCATAATCTCATTATGCCCTGGATATCTGTCACCAGATTTCCATCTTCATCCTTGCAGAGAGTCTTAAATAACTGTTCTGAAAATTACCAACATTCGGCAAAAGTCGCGTCTACTTCCAATACAAGTAAAATATCAAAGGAAATAGTGAAGCAAATGGAACCAAACTTATTATACACAGTTAAAATAAGTGATGGGAAAATTATCACCATTACGCAATATCATAATTTTATATAAAAAAAGAAGTTTACCCAAAACCATAAAAATTTAACCCACCCCATTGAATGCAAAAAGTGTTGTATTACAGAGGGTGTATAGGGTTTATAAAATTCGGCTGCATCAGAACTTTGCTTTCTGAATTTTTTCTTTCCTGCCTTGTTCTCGAATATTCACATTTCAAAAACAGTAAGGCACCAATAACTTGCTTAGCTGGCACTACAACCGATGATCGCTCTTGGCCGCCTCTATAAAGCTTCAACAGTCGCCTCTGCTATGCGCGCCAGTTGATAAAGCCAAGTGCAGTCAGGTCGCCCTGTACCAGGTCTTTCCACCGGCTACATGGCCCAGCCAGCGAAGCCGCTGGATTTTTATACGCTTGACTATGTCAGTGTCGGCGTACAGCTCATACAGCTCATCGTTCCATCTTATTCGATACACGTCGTCCATGCATACTGGACCGTAAAACTTATGGAGTATCTTCCTCTTGAACGGTCCTAACAGCCTCTCATCATTGATGGTCAATGTCCACGTCGGGAGAGGGCTCTGCTTCTCAATTGCCTACTGAGCCCGTAATAACACCTTTTGGCAAGAGTTAATTTCCACTTGATCTTAAGGCTGACATTATTGTTGGCATTAATGCTGGAATTAATGCTAGATCCAAGGTAAACGAAATCCTTGACGACTAACATTTTGTAACATTTTGTCCAAGACGCCGTTACTCTTTGTTTCAGTGTCATTTTGCAAAGACGAATGAGCATTGAGGGGATACCCAAATCAGACATTGCGGCGTAAAAGTGATCCCTAATCGTTCTGTCGAAGGCGGCTTTATAATCGACGAATGGTGGGTGTCGATCTGTTTTTCTCAGGTCTTTTCCAGGATTTAGCCTACTGTGAATATCTGGTCGATGGTGGATTTGCCAGGCCTTAAGAAGGTTTATTCCACGGTAGTTGGCGCAGATCGTAGAATCACCTTTCTTATGGATTGGGCTGAGTACGCTGGGAGCGAAAAGTGCTCCCTCCACAATCTCATTATGCTCTGGGCATCTTTCACCAGATTTCCGTCTTCATCCTTGCAGGATGTCGTCGTAATCTTCAAACCATCAGGCAGACGTCTTATTCTTTCAAGGAATTTTTGACCTCATTCCTGTCACGTAACATTTCGATATCATTGAACTCGAATCTTTCTGCATCTTTTTTCTTGCGCCTGAAGAGACGTTTCTCCTCCCTCCTCAACTCTCTGTATCACTCATTAGCAGCTCGCGTTGCAACTGACTGCGTTTTTGAATTACGTTTTTCGCTTCGATAGCATCGCGACACTCTTGGTCTTACCACATATTTCTCTATCGACGGTGGTAGCCTTGCACTTCTTCGGCTGCCGTACGCATAGAGCGGGAAATGTGATCGTCGGACCAAAGAGACTCACCTTGCCCAGCTTGACATTAAAGTCGTCTAACACGATTTTAATATCATGGCAGTTTTGTCGTGGACCGCGTAGAAGTCATATTTGGTTGTTTCATAATTCTCATCCATTGGGGCAAGGACAAAAATTTGGGTGAAGTTGAAGAATTTTGCCTTGATGCGGATAGCGGCTAAACGCTCGTTCGCGGGCGAGAAACTCGGGAAACGAATCCACAAATAAAACACATAATTCGTGTCTTGACCTGTGACAGCTGTAGTAGATATCACAGGCGGTGTGTATAGCGGTGATGTCAGCTCTATATCTTTAGGGCACATCCACCAGCTGGATAGAGGCACCTTCCCTGTAGAGGGTTCGGACATTCCAGTTGCATATCCGTAAATCGTTGTCCTTTGGGACAAGGCCATGGAGAAGCCCAGCGCACACATTAGTTAGCTCACGGACGGGTGTCAGATCGCCATCCAGGAGACGCGACATAGAAGCGCAAGGATAGAACATGGACACATGAACCCACCTGTGACTCTCACGAACTTTACCTTGTGTCCTATGCCCCCAGGCCCACCAATAACACCAATTATAACAAGATTTATAAACATGAGTATTTCGGAATCTACCTTACCAAATGTTATAAAAGTAAGTATCATTAATCAGACCATCATATAAAAATTGTGAAAAATCTTAAGTAATTTAAAATGTACTAGCAGAAGTAATAGCAAGAATATTAAAGAAATTCATTGAAAAACATAAACTTATTAATTGCAATCAATAAGGCAAAGAGCAAGTTTTTTAGTTGGTGGTGCTTATGTATACGTTCTCGATTGCGAAATATCAAGCAAAAAAATTTTGTCAAAGCATTAAAGAAATGTCAAAGAAATTTTATACAAAATAAAAAATAATAGTAAAATTGTACACACACGTAAATGCTAAATATGAATGAATGAAATGAACAGATTACAAGCGAAGTGCACCAGTACTTTGACGCAAAGATTTTTGTAAAAACAGAAGCAAGAAATTTTGTGTTTTAAGTTTTAATATATGTAGATACACAAATTTTCTTCTTTCTCTGTATAAACAAAGGCAAATGTGACAATGTTAGGCGAGCTGTCATGTCGACGCAGTAATTATTCTACATCGAAGCAGGTGGGCAATTAGAATGTAATATTTTATTAACGATTTAAAGGTAGGTATATTTTTCAAAACAGAATATAACAAAAACGGGTGGTATAAGTTACTTATATAAAAAAAAGAACAAAACTAAAATATTTACAACAATAAATACATATAACAATATAGAAATTCAAAACTAATAAAATCTAAAATATATTATCTATTGGATTTTTTTGTCGTGTGTATTCGTAAATGTACTGAGTAACTGATTAGATTAACCTATATTACCATATATTTTTTTATTGATACATTCAACTCGCAGGGTGTATCCCTATGAATGCATTGTGTTTATTGGAAGGAAGATTGGTAGGTGGGAGGAAGAAGGAGGGAGAATGTTGTTTAAATCCTTCATTTTGGTGGTTTTTTTTTTGTTCTAAGTATTTAACTTTCATTCGTTTTTATATCTTCTTCTATACTTACTTTACTTTTAATGGCACAACAGCCATTATATATATATAAAATGAAGATATGTTATATGTGTGATGAATGATCTCAGAAACGTTTAAATTTTTTAAAAAAATTCAACTTTCATGTTAAAATACATGCTTTTCTGACGGACATAGGCTATTTATCCGCCCACTGCCACGTCCACAAAAAGAGCAAAATGCCTATAACTTTTGAACCCCTCAACGCATTCATTTTATATTGAAAACACATCCATAAGGAATGTATTTCTTTGTTATCACAGCACAGCAACCCTGCCAGCTGTCATATTTTTTAATGAAATAATTTTTTTTGATACAATTTGCTTATCTTTCCACAAGTGAGACAGTTTTTTTCTGAAACAAAGCGATCGTTTCGTGTCAATTAGCGAACCGCGCATAATTTGGAATTTGGAATTGAATTTGTTTCGTTTTTTTTTTTTTTTACACATTGGAGAAACATTGTATGTTGTCTTTGTATCATGCCATTTGCAATGCGTTCGGCTGATTTTGATCATTTAGTGCTATCGTTAAAAATTGGAATCGATAACGGTTGGATGGGTTTTTTTTTTTTTTTAAATACATATTTCAATTTTTTTTTTAAATTCCATTTATTACATAGTTGCTTTTCTTGCAATATGGTACAACCATGATCTAATCTTAGTAGGCGCTCATGTCATACAAGAGCAGTTGCAGCTGCTCGACCTGCAGAGACTGAAGAGCAGTACAATGAAAGATATATGCTGAATCGAGAACAAACTGAAAGGAGACGGGCAGCACAAAGACGAATAGCACAAGACGGTGTTCGGAATATTCAAAGAGCAAGGAATTTAAATGTTAAGCGAGCTGCGTTCAATTATGATTCGACGATTGATTACACCTTACATCGAACTGTAGTTATTGGTGCTATGGATAACGTATGTAATCATTGCAAAGCGTACAAATTAAAAAATGAGCCACCAGGGTTGTGTTGTGCTAATGGAAAAGTCAAATTACCGGCATTGGAGTCACTATTACGCTTTTTTTTCTTTTCACCTCAATCTTACAATTCATGTCTCCAAATGACTTCATTCGGTGCAACGAATATTATTCGTGACAATTTTGTGACCACATTCAAGGTAATTTGCATGAACAACATGGAAACATGCTATTGGTCTCGAAATGAAAATTAATTTGACAATTAAAAAACAACGTTTTTCACGCTTCTGATTGTTTTCACAGCTTGGGTTCTTAATTGCCCTTTCCTGATTCAGAGTATCAATTTTTACAAATTTATTTCCTTGGTAATTTTGATCAGCAAGTTGATCTTCGATGTTCAATTAGTTCAAATTTGAAGCGAGATGTAATTGAACGAATCCGAACTTTCCTTCAAAAGAATAATGAATTGGTTCGACTTTTCCGTACTGCTCTCCACCAAATGCCTACTGATAATCACAAAATTGTAATAAAGGCCAATAAAGAACCATCTGGAGAGTATTCCAGAAGATTTAATGCTCCAACAATGGATGAAGTTGCAATAGTAATAGTTGATGATGAATTTAATTCTCGAGACATCGAAGAGCAGCGAGTGTCTGAAACACATCGTTGTTACGATGCGTTCCAATACCCATTGCTGTTTTGGAAAGGTGAAGACGGCTACCATTTAATGTCAAAATGGTAAATCCCAATAATGGTTAGTTCATAATTTGACAATCGATAAAAATTTTTGTAGACAAATTTTAATTATTTATGAATTATGAATTTTAGGTGCAGAAACTACTAAAAAAAAGTTAGTGCAACGAACTATTATTCATACCAATTAATGGTCCGTGAAAATGAGGGTAATCACATTTTGTATTATCGGCGGTTGTATGATCAGTTTATGGTTGATATGTACGCTAAGATCGAAACCGAAAGGTTAAACTTCATCCGATTTAATCAAAAGAAATTGCGATCTGAAGAATACATTCATCTAAGAGATGCGATAAACAATGACGGTAACATGAATGATTTGGTAAAAATTATTATTTTGCCATCTACGTACTTACACCGGCAGCCCGTCATATGCACGAATATGCGCAGGATGCTATTACTTACGTTAGACATTACGGCCGTCCTGATTTGTTTGTAACTTTCACCTGTAACCCTGGGATGACATTAAAAACCATTTATTTGTAGGCCAATCACCAACCGATCGCCATGACATCACGGTACGTGTTTTCAAACAAAAAGTAAAAGCACTCATGGATTTCATTGTAAAAGCAGAAGTGTTATGTGAAGTGCTGTTGGATGTACTCAATTGAGTGGCAGAAACGTGGATTGCCCCATACACACTTTTTCATTTGGTTAGTCAACAAAATTACACCAGATGAAATTGACAACGTAGTTTCGGCAGAAATTCCTGATCAATCAATTGATCCAGAGCTAATTGGAGTAGTTGTGAAAAACATGATTTATGGCCCCTGTGGAGAATTGAATTTGAATTCTCCATGTATGGTTGACGGAAAGTTTACGAAACGTTATCCCAGAGCGTTGGTTGCCGAAACTGTTACCGGTTATCCATTGTACCATCGTCGTGCAACTAATGATAACGGTAGGTCAACAACAATAACAGTAAGGAATGAGCAGATTGAAGTTGATAACCGCTGGATTGTGCCGTATTCGCCGTTGTTATCAAAAGTATTTAAAGCTCATATAAATGTTGAGTACTGCAATTCGGTCAAATCGATTAAGTACATTTGCAAGTATGTGAACAAAGGCAGCGATATGGCCGTGTTTGGAGTTGCTGATCCAAATAGAAATGATGAAATTCATAAGTATCAAATGGTCCGTTATATCAGTAGTAACGAGGCGGTGTGGCGCATTTTTTCATTTTCGATACATGAACGTTACCCAACCGTGCAGCATTTAGCTGTTCATCTTGAAAACGGACAGCGTGTGTATTTTACGTCGGAGATTACAGCGCAAAGAGCGGAACGCCACCAGAAACGACATTGACAGCATTTTTCAAGTTGAGTCAAGCTGATAAATTTGCTAACACGTTATTGTATGCAGAAGTACCAAGGTATTTTACATGGAATTCACCAAAAAAAAATTTCAACGTCGTAAGCAAGGGAATCGAGTTGATGACCATGTAAATCTGTTTTCAACTGATTATTTAGGACGAATTTATACTGTTCATCCTAATAATGCTGAATGCTTTTATTTACGACTATTATTGATCAATGCTCGTGGACCAATATCATTTCAGCAGTTAAGAACAGTTGATGGACATGTTTGTACAACATATCGTGAAGCATGTCAAAGTTTAGATCTATTTGAACATGATACGCATTGGGATGACACATTAGCAGATGCATCAGTATCTGCCCATCCAAAACAAATTCGTTTGCCATTTGCAATTATTTTGACTACATGTAATCCATCGAATCCAGATGATTTGTGGACAAAATATCAAAATTACATGTCGGAAGATATTTTACGTAGAGTGCGTCGAATCAATTCCAATCCTGAAATGGATTTTACACCGGCAATTTATAACGAGATTTGTGTTTGATCATGGCAAACAAAGCATTAGCACAATTAGGAATGACAGCACCAAATCAATCCATGATGACATATTTAACACAAGAATTAGAACGTGAAAACCAATATGATTCGAATACCTTGAATACGTTCAAGCAATTGTTCCCAAATTAAATGTTAATATGAAACAATTGTGCATGCTGTTAACGATGGAAGTGGTGGATTTCATTTTTTGGATGCTCCTGTGGTGGCACAGGAAAAACGTTTTTAATATCATGGCTTTTAGCAACAATACGTTCCCAAAATCGAATCGCATTGGCACTTTCTTCCTCGGGCATTGCAGCAACTTTGTTGGAAGGTGGCCGTACAGCACATTCCGCACTCAAGTTGCCTTTGAATATGCAAATCATCGAAATACCTAGATGCAATATATCGAAGACATCTGGAATGGCTAAAATTATGCAACGTGTTGCACTTATTGTTTGGGATGAGGCCACCATGGCTCACAAAAAATCAGTTGCAGCCTTTGAACGGACAATGAGAGATATTCGCGAAAATTCCAATTTGTTTGGTGGAGGATAAATTTTGTTGTCAGGAGACTTCCGACAAACTTTGCCAATTATACCAAGATTAACCCCTGCCGATGAAATACGTGCTTGCTTGAAATCATCGTATTTGTGGAGACATGTAAAAATATATTTTCTTTCAAATAATGTTCGTATTCAATTGCAAAATGATGCATCAGCTGTTGAATTTTCAAAGCAATTGATGACAATTAGAAATGGTTCAATGCCAGTTAATGAGACTGGATTGATTACGTTGCCGAATAACTTTTGTAGAATTACACCATCGAAAGATTGATTGACAGTGTATTTCCCAACATAGTACAGCACTACAAAAATCATAATTGGTTAAGCGAAAGAGCCATTTTGGCAGCCAAGAATAAAGATGTGAATGAATTAAATTTTGCTATACAATCCAAAATACCTGGTGTTTTGGTTTCGTATAAGTCTATTGATGCTACCAATGAAGAAGATGCGGTTAACTATCCTACAGTATTTTTGAATTCTTTGGATTTACCCGGATCATCGCCGCATAATCTTCAAATGAAAGTCGGTGCGACTATTATTATGCTTCGTAATTTGAATAAACCCAAACTTTGCAATGGTACGAGGCTTGCTGTGAAAAAATTGATGATCAATGTTATTATAGCAACTATTTTGATTGGAAAATTCAAAGTTAAAGACGTGTTAATTCCGCGAATTCCGATGATTCCAACCGATTTGCCTTTAAAATTCAAACGTGTACAATTTCCAGTGCGAGTTGCATTCGCAATTACCATTTATAAAGCGCAAGGTCAATCTTTGGAAATTTGTGGTATCAACTTAGAATATCCAGTATTTTATCATGGACAATTACCTGTAGCCTGTTCACATTTAGGCAAACCATTAGTATTATTTATTTATTGCCAAGATAATAAGAAAACTAAAAATGTGGTTTACCATAGAGTTTTACAATAAATATAAACTTTAAATTTAAACTGCTTTGAATTACTTTTTTAATTATGCACAGTGAAACGTGCATGGGGTCCGCTAGTAATTTAAATAACCCATTTATGTAATCATTCTGTTTAAAAAAAATATATCTTTAAATCTTTAATAAAATATTACATGTTATTAAATTGTTTGTTATTAAACCCACAAATACTAATTATTCACCTGCTTCGATGAAGAATAGTTACTACGTCGACATGAGCGCTCATTTTTGATATGATTTACCCTGCAATTGTTACGATGATTTTACACATTTCTCTCTATTTTATATGGTATTAGGACGCTACTTCCCTCGCGTTGAATCGTAGCAGTAGCATTGCTATTTTGGTTTTGTGCTCTCTCGCTTTTCACATGTTGTCTTAGATGTATTTATTATAAATCCATCCAAGGTTTTTTACCATGCTTAAATATATAGGAGTGAGACATCTTTATATTGTAAAGATCTTTGATTTGACACTTTAACACATGCAACTATTCTATTGTCCATGGAAAGAATGGGAATTATAGGGTGTTGTTCAAAATGGATTCAAAATTACTTAAATCTTAAACGTATAAGTACAAAATATTATAAGTAATAAAGTGAGTGTACAGCTAGGTGTCCCTCAGGGTTTAAAACTAGGACCATTAAGCAAGTAAAATTTAGTAATAAATAGCAGTTCGAACGGAGACGATTTGTTGTGGCCCTTGGTTCCACCTAGGAACATAGCGGCAGCGGTTTCTGGTTTCTAGTTATTCTTCTTATATCCATTCTTTTTTTGTTACCTATCAATTTAATTTCTATGACGGTGCACTGTGAGCCGAAAATGTCTTGGTCAAAAGTCTGTAACTTTGGTGTTTTCTGCGGTAAAGAGATGAAATTTAGTAGTTGTAGTATTAACTCTATGGCCTTTCTTATGGTATAACATTTTTATTTTGTTGTATTGATATTAAGGGAGATGAGGGCCATTATAATTCTTATTTTATAAATTACAATACCCCTGGTAATACTAAGAATTAAATACCCGTATGTAATGTCGATATTGTTACACAATTTTATTATCAACCATCCATAATTAATGTATGAAAATAATACCAAAAATATTATTAATATTTAAATTTTAAAGCATTATTGTACTGGAGAAAATATTTAATTTAAAACAATTTTATTTGAATTCAAGTAGATGTGTTCATATGAATTAAGAATTGTCGCTATAGTAAGTAGTAGTAGTACAACAAGTACAAAAAACTATAACAACACATACGTTTTTTGTGTTTCTTGCTACATAAGTAAGTAAAATACTTTAATTTGATTATTTTATTAAGTTTTGCTTTTTTTTATTGATACATTCAACAAACAGGGTGTACCCCTATGAATGCAGAGCATTGTGTTGAATGGAAGGAAGATTGATAGGTGGGAAGAAGCAGAAGGGAGAATGAGAGAGGGAAAGCAATCACAGGACATCGATAAAGAGAAAGATAGAGCGCCATTTTGGCATTTACAAAAAAAATTTCTTCCAAACATTTATTGAATTCAACATCAATGTTTTAGCTATTGTTAACCATCAACATTTTCTTTCATTCTATGGCATCTTCCGGAAAAAATATTTATGATATGCCTTAATAGGAGGCTTCCCCACTGTACAGTGGGCTGACAGCCTTGGTGTGTGATCACTTTAAGTTTTCGAACAATTCGTTATTTATATTACATATACTTACATAAATGTATTTAAATTAGTTCGAGTTGTTTTAAACTTCCGTTACTATCACTCCCGCCTACTGCGTTCGCCCCTATTTAATTCTGTTTTCATACAATAATGTTTACAAGCAGATCTAAACTGTTATGTTCATTAAACTTCAAATTTTATAATATTATATTTATGTATTTATATTTATATATATTCTTAATTTTCAAGGCACAACAATCTCCACAAGCAATTTTCACTAGTTTTAAATTGGACAAACATGAAGGGCAAGGGCAATCATTATTTGGTGTTGGTAGTAATGCTGCACTTTTGCATACAGAAAATGCGAGTGCTGCAACAACATCAACTACTTTAGCATTGAGTGATATTATGGAGGAACTCCAACAACAATCGCTCGATATGCAATATCAAACGCTTGCGGAAAAGTGTGGACTAACATCACCATCGCCGATACGTAGTAGAAATCAGAACCATAATAATTTTGTTAATAGTAAACAAAACCAAATGGAATATAAAACATCTGCACTTGCCACCGAAACAACGACAACAGCTGTAGCGCGGAATAGTAAACGATTTCGACATGAGGAATTGTTGGATTTTGATTGTTGCATTGAAGGTTGTCGTTTACGTAAAGTAAGCGCTATAAGAATGTATGTACTTTCTTCTTCTTTTCATGGTACAACAGCCTATGCCGAGCTTTTCGCATCCACTCATGTTGTGCGTGTTCTATTTGTATATGAATGGAAAGGACCTACAGTTTTATGCCAAATCCGTCTCTTGTAGGTTTGCCATGCCCTGCCAAGAGATGGTGCTGGGTATAAAATTTTTATATTCTACTTTCTGATTTTGCCTGTGCCGAGATTTAAACCCCGGTTAGTTGGAAACAACCAACTACGCCATGGCGTACATACCATGTATCTAATAGAGTTTCCAATTCCGGATCAAGGAATTTCGGTATTTAAAATTATTATCCCGGGATCGGGATTAGGCTAATATGTATAACATTTTTTATTTCTTATCAAGTACTTATCAAGTTTCTTTTATTTCTTTACAATTGTTTGTTTACAGTGTGCAAATTTGCCAATTTGTATTTAATATTTACAAGCCACTATGGTCCCAATGGCTATTTTTTTTGCATTTAATCAACAAATGTTGTTAAACCAGTTTTAAAAAAATTGCATAATATAAGAATAAATTATGAGTAAAAACTTAAAAGATGCCAACTCTACCTTTTTAAGTAAGACATCTTTAAAGCTGTAAAACTTTTGTTATTAAAGCGTGAGCAAAAATGAATTGAAAATTCGCCGCAAATGGCGCACCGATAAAAACATTCGGCAAACAACCTTAAACGTTATTTTCAGATTTCGTCATAATTTGTGGTCGCTGTAGCGTAGTGCGTTGGCTGTTACGCAGACAAAATCAAAAAGTAAAAAAAAAAAAACAAATTTTCTACACGGCACCACCTCTTGGCAGGCAACCGCAAACCTACAAGAGTAAAAATTACCTCTGAAAAGCGTTTCACTTAGTCGTTGGGATTCGGCATAAAACTGTAACTCCCTTCCATTCATGTACAAATATATTACTCACAACATGAGTGAATGCGAAAAGTTCGGCTTTTGGCGCTACATGAGGTCATATTCGACATTGATAAACTGAAGTTCATTCTCTTTATCGGTGTCCTGTGATCGCATTAACTCTCTCATTCTCCCTCCTTCTTCCTCCAACTATTCGTTTCGAATATCTATAACCGTTCGGTCGATCCCTTTTCCTTGCATACATTTTATATCTATTGTAAATTAAATTTTTTCCTTTTTTCCAATAAAGTATTTGTTAATTTTTATACCCGATTTCCCGGTCTTTTAATTTTTCCACTCAAATTCCTCCTTTTGATCTCTCGAGCTTACTTAAACAAAAAAGTTTAGTGCAGTGCCACTAAAATACAATATAACATTTATACAAAAAATTAACACAAAACTAACAATAACAACAAACAAACAAAAACAAGTGCAACAATCAGCAAAAAGTAAACCCCAGGGAAAAACTTTTTCCTCCCTTTGTCCAGTATTGAAGTAAGTACAAGTTTCTATTTGTACCCTAAATTTTACTTGTGAACTTCATATATATACATAATATTTTAAATTTTCCCATATTTAAAATATTGTTATGGGCTCAGAAAATCAATGCGCGATTGTTGAGAAGCAATGCACCCTCAACGAGTAATTGTTTGCTGTGATTTTTGGGCCGGCTTATTTTAGAAGATATGGACTTGCACAATATTTTGTTTCAACAGAATGGCGCGCCGTGTCTTACAAGCCGTGCAACAATCGATATTTTGCGTTTGAAGTTTGTCAATCGCGTTATTAGTCGTTTTGGTGATGTGCATTGGCCACAACGCAATTGTTCTTTGACTCCGTTGGACTATTATTTGTGGGGAGCCGGTAAATATAAGTGTTACGCTAACCATCCACATGCTGTGGAGCTTCGGTACTTTCAACTCGACTTATTTTTCTTTAATTACAACTTCCCGGTCTATAATCTGGAGTTCTTTTTTCTTTAAGACCTAACTTTGCTCCATTTTTTGCTTCTTCAACTTAACAATCTCCGTTTGAACTTGCATAAATCAGACACCGCGGTTCTGGAATATATGCCTTTACGGCACATATTATATAGGCGGTGAATGTTCCCACATAACTGTGGTTCATCAGCATCGAAGATTTGTCAAATCGCAACTTATGGTCTCCAAACGCAGTCTGCCTCCAAAGAGGTAATCAAACTCGTCGAAGAAACTGCACATTCAGTAAAGAACCTGAAACGAAATTCTATGGTTGCGGTATAAAAAAGCTGGCATAAAATGCGCCTTAAAATAAGTATTTACTTTACTTTTAATGGCACAACAGCCCATGGAGGTCGTAGGCCGAGCTTTTCGCATCTACTCATGTTGTGTGTCTTATATTTGTACATGAATGGAAGGGACCTACAGTTTAATGCCGAATCCGAACGGCGAATTGAAAAGCTTTCCATAGCAATTTTTACTCTTGTAGGTTTGCCATTGCCTGCCAAGAAGTGGTGCCGTGTAGAAAAATTATTTTTTCTACTTTTTGATTTTGTTTGTGCCGAGATTCGAACCCCGGACACTCTGCGTAGCACTACTACTTTTAAAATTACCTGCATACATTTCTGACTGCGCCTGTGCAACCATCCCCAGCTTGTTCTTTATTGTAGCTCGTGCGTATATTGCGCTCTAGCTTACACTCGGCAGTAACGCTTTTTTCCTCCTCGACGCCGGTAATATATTTTTGCCGTTGGTGTCTTACATAAAACGAAAATTTGAAATGATGTGACACATAATTTGTGAAAAAGAAACATACCTCGAATTTACGATTTTCCATCAGAAAGTTAACGAGCGTCTTTTCTTCTGGCACTGTTCATTTCCTTGTTGGATTTATACGCACATTCTTCGGCTTTGGCTAAATCACAAACATTCAATTAATTAATCACTCACAATCAATTAATTGAACATTTAGTTTTATATGCGCGAACTTACATACTTCAATATTTCCATTTTCACTTTTTGTGATAAATTTTCACTGACCAAAAATTACCAATGACAATTGAAAAAGAAGAAGAATCAAAGAAACAGCCTATTCTTAAGAGTTGTATCATCGTATATTTTGTTATGGTGGTGCAACAACATTTTTACAAGTATTGTAAAACAGTTTATGAGACCTTAAAATTATAAACAATATTTTTTTCGGCTTTTAGAACAATATCAAATCTGCTAATAAATGTAGGTGCTTTCTAATTTAGTTGTTGCTCTCAACTGAGCATAGGCTGACTTAAGTCTTATTTGATTCCTAACGCACTTCACCTCTTTTTACCAAATTAATGAGTTTGTTTTCGTTTATGTACATTTTTAGACTCATCAGCATTTGCATTGTAAGAAATGTTTCAAAACAATTTCTTCATACAATCTGGAGACGCATATAAGTTAGCGACAATAATATTATAAACACCTGAAAGACACGCGCATCCGCTTTACTTACAAAAACGCTGACTTTACGTCTGGTGCAGTGCGGCGCGATTCCTCGGAAATATTAAACAACAACAAAAACAACGTGTTGCCAAAAGGCCTTAAGTAGTCCAGTGATCCTTCTTCGGAGAACGTGTGGAGCAGTAACAAAAACAACTGTGCTAGTGTGAGATCAGGCCCCTTAGTAGCAGAGCAAAAAGGACGCGTTGGACGCAAGCCACCTCATCAGCATCTATAGGATATCAACATTAACAAAATATCAACACAAAAAAAAAAATGAAAATTGCTGTTATTATAGTGTAAGTTATTATTATTATTATTATAGTGATTATTATAATTAAGAGCGAAACTATAGAATTTTTTTTTTTTTTTAAAAAACCATTTGTGAGATAAAAATTGTGACGTTGTTGAAATAGCAACACAAAAAGAATAGTGTACACTGTACAGTGAAAAGAAAAAAAAGAACTCATTAACTGACGAAACAAACAATGGCAAACCCAAACAATCTAATTCGCCCACCGATACTTAGCGCAGCAAGTGATAATGCTGAAGGTGTAGGATCAGTAAACCGAACAATAAACGAATACGACTTAGTAAATATAATAGGTAGAATAGCGCTAGATGTTGTCAATAGGCAGGGCCCTAATATAGTAAGGTCCACTTTAAATCCAAATGCAAGCTTAACAGACGTTTGCGACCAAACTATCAATATAGAGCATGCTAACAACCTTGCAGATCTTGATAAAATACCCGACGTGGTAAAATGCTTGCGTGAATTTTCGGGAAATCCCGCCGAGTTTAACTCGTGGAAAAAAAGTGTCAACAGAATATTAAACATCTACGAGTCAAATAAAGGTACGCCGAAATACTACGGCATTCTGAACGTCATTAGGAATAAAATAGTGGGCAACGCGGACGCCGCGTTAGAATCGTACAATACACCCCTAGACTGGGGTGCGATCTGCAAATGCCTAACGTTACATTACGCTGATAAACGCGATGTATCCACATTAGAATATCAGATGACATCGTTAGTTCAGGGAAACATGACAATCGAAGAATTTTATCAAGCAGTGTATTCCAATTTATCTTTCATACTTAATAAGTTAGGTTGTATGGAGGTAGGTAGCGAGGCTCTTAACCTTCTAACTTACACATATAGAAACAAGGCGTTAGATACTTCTGTGCGCGGCCTTAACGGCGATTTGCCTAAACTATTGGGCATGAAAGAACCAATGGATCTGCCCCAGGCTTTACACTTGTGTTTAAAGTTAGAAAATCAGGGATTCCGCACACGGTACGCCCATAACACCAATATTGATCGTAGAGGGATGCAGCGAAACATCGCACCATCCTTACCTCCAAGAAATTTTCGGAGGCAAGCGAGTCAACAAAATTTCTTCCCAGAAATTGCATACCTACCACAGACACAGCCACAAATTATTTCACAAGATTTTCCAAATCAAAGATTTAATCAGAATTTAAATGCACAAACACACTTTAATCAACAGCCTATGCGCCCACAAGCCCCAAAACCAACGGTGCCTATGGAGATAGATGAAAGTTTGCGCTCGCGTCGAATTAACTATATGAATCGACCCCAAAATAATCAATTATTCGGCTAAAGGCCACCGCAGATCACTTCTGAGCGAAATTTCAAGCTACAAAAGGCGCAACGCAATTTTCATATCGGTGATGCTCCAAGCACTAGCTCGAACACTGAGCCAAAAGAGAATCTTAATGATTATTTGAGCATAGTGGACAATAATATACAAGACGAAGGGCAATATTACGAATATAGCGATATTCATTTTTTAGGCTAAAACGCTCTTCGTTGCCTTATTTCGAATGCCGCACGAAGAGCGGCGAAGTATTCAAATTCTTAATTGATACTGGCTCTAGCCAGAATTATATTCAACCCAATTTAGCAAAAAAGGTACTAGTAAATAAGGATATATTCTTAGCGAAAACTATTGCTGGTGATAAAGAAATAAAACACCACACACTTTTACAGCTTTTTAATCAAACAGAATCTTTGAAATTCTTTTTACTACCTCCTTTAAAAACTTTCCATGGCATTCTGGGCTATGATGGCTTTAAACAGCTAGATGCTGTAATAAACATTAAAGAGGGAATTTTAACAATTAAAAATAATTTAAGAATATTAATTAAAGAATTAAAAGCTGATGCAGTAAATGCTATCAAAATACACGATGACAATATTACTCCATATCAAAAACAAGCTCTACAGCAATTGGTCAAGGAGCATCCGAACTTATTTTCAGAACCAGATGAACGGTTAACTTATACTACTAAAGTAGTGGGATAAGAACGTCATCTGATTCTCCAATATATAGTAAGTTTTATCCATATCCTGCATCGCTTAGAGGCGAAGTTGAGAAACAAGTAGAAAAACTACTTAATGATGGCATTATAAGACCATCCAGATCCCCCTATAACTCACCTGTTTGGATCGTTGCAAAAAAACCCGATTCCAGTGGTAACAAACAGTATAGGTTGGTGATCGACTATAGAAAGCTTAATAGTTTAACTATAGCGGACAAATATCCGATACCCGAGATAGAGGGTATGTTATCGCATTTAGGTGACAATAATTTTTATATCACGCTGGACCTCAAAAGTGGGTTCCACCAGATCCCACTAAAGCCTTCAGATATTGAAAAAACGGCATTCTCGGTAAATAATGGTAAGTTCGAGTTCACTCGGCTACCATTCGGGCTAAAAAACGCGCCCGCCATTTTTCAGCGTACACTTGACGATATCCTTCATGAACATATAAGCAAGATTTGCTATGTGTATATCGACGATATTATAATTTTTGGGAAATCTGAAGAAGAACATTTACAGAATCTTCAAAAGGTTTTCAAAACCTTAGAAGAAGCAAATATGAAGATTCAACTTGACAAATGTCATTTTTTTCAAAAGAATGTAGAATTTTTAGGATTCATAATATCGCAAGAGGGTATTAGAACCAACGCAAAAAAGGTGGAAGCAATTGCTAATTTCCCCGAACCCAAAAATATCAAAGAATTGCGTTCATTTTTAGGCCTATCTGGTTATTATCGCAAATTTATTCGCGATTACGCGAAATTAGCGAAGCCATTAACAATCTTACTCAGAGGTGAAGAAGGCCGAATTTCAAAAAACAAATCCGCAAAAATACCGTTCGAATTCAATGAACAAGCTTCAGAAGCATTTCAGAAGATTAAAAACACATTAGTCTCTGATGAAGTAATTTTATCTTTTCCGAATTACAATAACGATTTTGAGCTCACAACTGATGCCTCGAATTTTGCACTTGGTGCCGTTCTGTCTCAAAATGGAAAACTTATTTCTTTTATTTCTCGAACTCTTAGTAAAGCGGAGGAACATTACGCCGCAAACGAGAAGGAAATGCTTGCCATTGTCTGGGCATTATCCACTCTACGGAATTTTTTGTATGGGCATGCTAAGGTCAAGGTCTTTACAGACCATCAGCCCTTAACTTTTGCTTTAAGCAACAAAAATACAAATAGTAAGATGAAACGATGGAAGGTAGAATTAGAGGAGTATAATCATGAAATATTTTATAAAACTGGTCGAACTAACGTTGTGGCTGATGCACTATCGAGAATTCCAGCACAACAACAAATAAATTCAATGTCGGTGATGACACATAGCGACAACAGTTCAGGTCAAAATTTGATTCAATTCGTAGATGTACCTATTAACGTTTTTAAGAATCAAATCAAAGAATCAATTGGTCTACAGAATCAAGCTATAGATTTCAAATTGTTTTTCCAACTTTTCATCGCCACACTATAACAGAAAAAGAATTTTCTGAGGAAACAATCATCTCATTGTAGAAAAGGTATTTAAACCCCTCAGTAATTAATGGGATCAGCGCTCCCGAGCCAATAATGGGAATAATACAAGAAATTTTCACAATACACTTTAATAAATATCTCATTAGTTTTGCACGGCGAGAGGTAGAAGATGTATTAGACGAACAAAGGCAGGAAGAAATAATCATAGAAATGCATAGAAGAGCTCATCGCAATGGTAAAGAGAATAAATCTCATATACTAGAGAAATACTTTTTCCGGGCATGAATAACAAAATAAATAAAATAGTCAAACAATGTAGTATTTGTAAAACAAGTAAGTAAGTAATAAGTACGACAGACATCCAAATAAGCCCGTCTTAAAAGAGACACCTATCCCCTCGTATGCGGGACATATAGTGCATATTGATATATACAAAACGGAAGGTAATCTCGTGCTTACTGCTGTAGATAAATTCTCAAAATTTGCGCAGGTAAAACCTAATAAATCAAAAGACAGCTACTTCAACGACGAGCTAGTAATAAGTATTCAAAATAGATTACGTTTAGTTAAGGAAGAAATTGTAAACATTAGATATGCCATACAATGGGCAAAATTAAAATTAGTAAACAGCATTTTATTAAACAAAGAAGAATTAGAATTAACACTTAAAACACTAGAAGACGAAAAGATGCCTTTTTCATCAACTGAAGAAGCTCTAAGTTTTGCAGAAACAAGTGTTCTTTATATTTCGACAATGTTAGCATATATTGTGAAAATTCCAATTACAGAAAGAGAAATATATGAAAATATTCTAATTAAACCTGTTAAAAGAAATAATACGATTATAAATGTTGTATTCAATAATATTATTAAGAAAGAAAATATTGTACTTGGAATAACTAGCCAATGTAAGACAATAAATTCCATATCTATTTGTAAGAAAGACCAAATTGTAAACTTAGTTAATGAAACCTGCATAACAAAACTCCTGAATAGTAAACAAAATCCAACTTGTCAATTTAGCAACGCAAATCACGTTAAACCAATAGAAATACTACAACCTGGATTAATTCTACTTACTTTACTTTACTTTTAATGGCACAACAGCCCATGGAGGGCCTAGGCCGAGCTTTTTCGCATTCACTCATGTTGTGCGTGTTATATTTGTACATGAATGGAAGGGACCTACAGTTTAATGCCGAATCCGAGCGGCGAAGTGAATAGCTTTTCATAGCAATTTTTACTCTTGTAGGTTTGCCATTGCCTGACAAGAGGTGGTGCCGTGTAGAAAAATTATTTGTTCTACTTTTTTTTTTTTTTGATTTTGCCTGTGCCGAGATTCGAACCCCGGACATTATGCGTAGTAGGCCAACGCACTACCACTACGCCACAGCGACCACTTTAATTATTAATTTACTAAACAACTTTAATGGTACCGTAAACAATAGCCTAGAAGAAATATCTATTACAGGCACATTTGTGGTAAAATTTAGCAACCTTACTATAAAAATAAATAACGATTCTTTCTACAACGGCGAAACGTTTTTAACCGGGCCGTTACCAGTCAAAACGTAATTTGCTCCAGTAGTAAAAGAAAGAATAAATCTTTTATCATTAGAATCCATCCACGAGCTGTTCATAGACAACATAAAACGTTTGGATTACCTTCAGAACAATACGGATACCAACCAAATTTCGGTGGTGGTCATGGCCATTCTCACGCTAGCAGCTTTCTCAATAATATTTTTCTGCCATAGGAAAAAAAAGATAATCCTGCAAATAAGCATTGCATCAGAAATATCGACCAAGGGTCAAGACTCAACAGAAGTACCAAAAACTGCAAATCCTGTAACATATCTCAATTTTAACAATCTACCATATTTTTGATCAATTGAGGACAATTGATTTTGAGGAGGGGAGAGTTAGCGACAATAATATTCGAAACACCTGAAAGACACGCGCATCCGCTTTACTTACAAAAACGGTGACTTTACGTCTGGTGCAGTGCGGCGCGATTCCTCGGAAATATTAAACAACAACAAAAACAACGTGTTGCCTGCTAAGCATGGGAACCGACGTCAGCAGAACTGCAGGCAGGTTAAGTTAAGTTCTAAGCCATAAAATTTGGTAAGTTAAGCAATAAAGAGCTAGAAGCTCCTACAAAAATATTTTTTTAGTATTTTCTATTTGAAATAGTATAACTTATATGTGAATTACAATCGCCCGGATTCCAGACGCTTGCTCCACATTCTACTCATTGCGAAAGTAGCAATGCATTTGCTGTATGTGAAACTGAAAGCCGAAATAAGAGTGTAAATAAAGTTATTATTGTGTCGACAAGGAATGAACAAGTTGTGCGAAGTGACGGCCACGGGGATGGTGATCGGAACGGAAATGCGGTCAAAGAAGAAGAGATTGGAAAAAATTTCTGGTAATGAAATAAAAACCAAATGTAATATTGAATAACAAATACCTTCTTTTTTTTAGTTATTCGCGCTGCTGGAACATTTTGTCCAAAAAATACTTCGGAGGAATTTGAAACAAACAAACCGATAGCAACAATGCCTCAGCATAGTAGTCTGTTTGATGATGAATATGTTTTCCTCAGGGAATACGGAGCAGGAAACAACAACAGTGGCAGTACCAATAACTTAAAAGCAATAACTAGAACACGGTTAAAAAAACGTAGCCGACGAGAAATGGCAAGTATCGGTTGTGATATTTGTAAAGTAATTTTTGCAAGTGCAACAAAATTTCAAACTCATTACCATCAGCAACATTACGAAAAGCCAGACCGCACTAAAGGCAATGATGTCAATCCGATGTCGACAACATTAGAGGAAATGGAATTGCCACAAGATTTAAGCATTAATTCAAGAGTAGACACATTTAAAAGGCACCATCAACAACAGCAACTACTTGCTGCTTATGTCGCCACCGCAGATAGCATCAAAAGTGTTAATGAAAAACCAACTACATTATTAAGCACGCCATTCCAGCCACTAATGAATATCTATCAAGATCAACCTCTACAACAGCAACAATACTTAGACGTCAACTCTGTGGCTGGCATTCCTGCTTCAACTTTTTCTGCTGATCCGCTTACTATATCATCACATGTACCGCTTATGGTGTTGCCTCATGCACAGCAACTTATCACTGCTGTTAATGGCGCTAGTGCATTACGTCCCGCATTACCGCACTGCCTGAATTCGTATTGCAACGACAACAACATCTTTAGAAAAATATCGATTGTTTGATGTACTATGGTTATATAATATGAAACAGTCACATTATCATTGTTTTGTGTGTGATAGCGGTATGTTGACACGTGCCCAATTAATAGCACATAAACATAAATTGACAAGAACAGCTACAGTAACACCAACAACAGCAACAGTATCAATGATAACAACAACAAAAACTGTAGCAATAATTGAAGCCATCAAAACCGCAACACCACCGAATTCACCATCTTAATATCACCGGCCAGCCAAATTAAATTCTATATGTATGTAGATAGTTATGTATGAATGTACATATGTAAATCAAAATATGCGAATTAACCCACTAATGATCAAAGTTACAAATCGCTACTTCTATTCTTCAACCATGTATCTCCAAAAGTAACATTTTGCAAAAACAAAAGTAACAACTGCTAAAAAGCAGTTTCCGGTTTTTGACAGTTTCCAGGGCATAAGTATCTTTCGATTAGTGTTGAAGTGAAAATACGAGGTTGAAGAACTTGCTCTAAAATTTCTTTGTTTTCATGCAAACTCGCTGAGAACTTATTTCTATCGGGATTCTGATTTTATTTAAACAAGCTTAGTGGACGTTAGGTTTGGCATAAAGAGAAAAGCACTGTAAGCAGAAAAACTCAATTTAGTCCAAAATGTAGATACGTAGTTGAAGTATAGAGATAGCGATATGTAATATAAGGACGGTTGAAAAAAGTTTTACGATCTTTTTTTTCTAGTGGCAGTATCTTCGAAATGAAAAATACTTAATCTAAATTTTTAGCCATTTTCATGCAGGCGTAGGGGCCGCCAAACTTTCCGTTTTTGCACTTTTACTGCTGTTTCCTTCAGCTAAACTCTCGTGAATTAAACAAGAACAAAAATCATTCCCTCGAAATCATTTTTTATGTATTTTTTTTCACATGGAACATGATTCCGGTATCAGTTTTTATAAATATCGCTTTCCTAAAACAAAAACCCGAAAAAACCGAAATATTTTCCAGTCTTTCAGTCTTTTTGAGCACCCGATACGTGAATATATAAACCTTAAAAGGAGAGATGGTACCTGTAATAAAAGCAATATATCTATAACAACAAGGCAGCGGGCAGCAGGAGGAGTCCCCGAGAAGCTAATCACAGTGCTCAGGGAAAGTTATGAATCTGCACAAAAGGAAACTTTCTGAACCTATTTCAGTATTTGGAGCGGTGTCGCCCATACTTTTCCTCATTGTTAACTTCGATATTCATCAAGCTGCGTTAACGGAGGGTGATAACAAAGGAATCAAATGGCGACTACATAGCTTTCTTAAACATCTCAAATATCCTTTCGCATCGTTTTATTGACCTAGCTCAAATGATTGCTCAAGAATTAGGCCTTTCAGGCTTGAGGATAAATAGGAAGAAAACAAAAATTCTGAGCTTAAGCTAAAATTTTGAATTCAGCTGGGGGAGGAGACCCAATTCTTTATCAACATTTATTTTGATTTTTTTTATATTTATATTTTGATTCTCCCAGGATTTGGAATAATTTCTCATATCATTAGTCAAGAATCAGGAAAATAGGAAACTTTTGGTTCCTAAAATAATCGCTCAATATCGAAGCTGTATGTCAAAATCGAAGTTCTGCTATCTCGCTTCTATTGTTTTCTCTTTTTTATTTTGAAAAATACCACCATCGAAGAAAATTATTTACTTTCCTCACGTTTGTTTCGAGGGTATGATTTTTTTGTTTATGTCATTAAATGGCTAAAAATGTAAGTGGGGCAATTTTTTTACATTTCATAGGTACTGTCAGAAGAAGAAGATGATCAGAGAACATTTTTCTCTTTTTTTGATTCACTCTTATTACATACACATGTCGAGAGAAAAATAGGTGTAAAATATATATTTTAAAAAAAATGATTTTATGTACATTTTTAAATTTTTTTATTTAAAATTCAGTTAAAATATATTTAATTCATTTAGTCAGCAACAGCAAAAAAAGTTTCCAACATTAATAATTTTAAATAAAATTAATTCAAGATAACACATTGGTTTTGTTCTGTACAGATAAATAGGTGTAAGAGTATTCAAATAGTATTCAAATTTAAAATTTTTTTTTACATTTGTTGGTAATTATTGGGTTATGGAAATTAATAACCGCTGTATCCATCATTGTGTGGTTGCTGTGGCGTAGTGGTAGTGTGTTGGTCTGCTACGCAGAGTGTCCGGGGTTCGAATCTCGGCACAGCAAAATCAAAAAATTGCCTAGGAAAAGCTTTTCACTTTGCCGTTCGGATTCGGCATTAAACTGTAGGTCCCTTCCATTCATGTACAAATATAACACGCACAACATGAGTGGATGCGAAAAGCTCGGCCTAGGCCCTACATGGGCTGTTCTGCCATTAAAAGTAAAGTAAAAAAAGCAATTAATTGGCAACAAGTTTCTACTGGTATTTCATACCAAGCCCTTTTAACATTATCCCACAGTTGAGTTTTATTAGTTGATATTTGTTTTGAAACTTGTCTTTTAAGTTCACCCCAAAGTTTCTTAATAGGATTGAGATCAGAGGATTGATTAGGCTATTTAATAACCTTCACATTGTTTTGCTCGAACCAAGTGCGTACCAACTGTGATGAATGTTTTTGGTTAATATTTTGTTGGAATGCCACAAAATAGACATATTTTCTTTGGTATAGTGTAAAAAACCGTTGTTAAATATATCCTTATACATAAATCTATTCGTATTGCCCTCTATACGTTGGATTGCATCTACCCCGTCCCATGAAAAACAGTACCTCACCATTATGTTGCCGCTACCATCTTTTTAGTGCAGCGGGGATGAAACACTTCTATCGGCATCATTACCAAATAAATTTATTTTTGTTTCATCACTTTATATGATGTTACGCCATTTTTTTCGCCTTCAAAACCATACCAGAGTTTATGAGTAACAGCAAATCTTTTCCTCATCTGTAGGTTTGCATTTCTGAGCAAAGGAACTTTACGTGCTATTCTACCTGGTAGATTTGCGCTTACTAATCTTCGGCTTACTGGTCGAGACGACACAACATTATCAATTTCTGCTGCAATTACTTTGGACATTTCCAAAGGATCACGTATAACTAAAGTAATTATGAATTTATCGGTAGCAGTAGTAGTTGTGTTTTGAAATTCCATACTTTTTCAATATTTTTTCGGGCTTCAAAGTATTTGTCAAGAAGTTTTGAAAGTGAATTTGTAGGATTTTCCTTGCTTACGCCCCTCTCGAACTATTTTTTTATCCCAAACCGAAAAGCCCACTGAGAACGCTATCGCAATTTCTTGTCATTAGAAAAAGCAACAATTTTTTCTGCACTAAAATGACGTCCACGACCCATTAAAGATGTAAAAAAGTATTTGCTGTTTTGTTTTATAAATCCATTTTTCTTTCACACCCATTTTTATGTCGACATGTTTATGTATGTACTTACAAATATGGTAAATAAGTGGTGAAACTTCTCAAATCGAATTAAATGGTTTAATGGCCTACTAATACTTACAATTTTATCAGGCAAGGTCAGTCCACGTTTAATTTGGACTCAAATCAAATCCGATCAACTTTATTTCAGAGTTCTGTAGAGCAGAAGCAGTGCAAATTGATTAAAAATTGATGTGGCCTGGGCCACTTCTGCGCTCAACGCCTCACATAGCACATGTTCCACCGCATTATTATTACAACAGTAATAAAAATAAAACTAAAAATTTTAAGGCTCTGATCATTATTCGGTGAAAAATATAACTTTTTTTTTAAATGAGAATCATTTTCTAAAATCATAACATGAAAAATACAATTTTACTTTAACTTTTTTTATTGTAAACATTGACTAAATATATATCGACCCATAAGTAAATTTTACAGGAAACATTTTTTTAAATTATCTTTATAGAAGAAGAATTTACGTGCATTTCAGTCTGAAAGTTTATTTTTTGTCTTCGATACACAATACAACTAATTCTATTTTTCTAACAATAACGAAGCTTGTATTTTTGTCGCTTACATAAATACATCAATTAGTATTGATCGTATTGTTACAATGTCATAAAATTTTGAATGAAAAATGAGAGAATATTATGACAAGTGAGAGATATGCCACTGAATAAGACATTTTGTGAATACCGCAAATATGTACTACACTGAACTATTTTTTGAGCATCAAAAAAAACGTTAAGGGTTGATTCAGAGCGAAGCAACTTTTTAAACAATTTGTTTCTAAGCTTTTAATATGTAGGTACTTTCACAGGTGAGCTTTTTATAATGTTTTGTTTGAAATCGTTGATATTACTTATTTTTGTTTGCTTTTAAAAAAATATCTGTTATAAATACAAATTTTTCATTCAAAATTTATAATATGCTCGTACCTAATTTGAAAATTAAATACAGATAAATATCAATGAACCCGATTTTAAAATTTTTTATTAAAAATACTTTGTAATTTGTAACACAACAATAAAGTAATATTTATTTAAAAATAAAATAAAAAGGTGCCTTTAGATATCATTTAATTTATAAAGTTTTAACTCGTCAACATTTTTTTGTGGACCAGTGAAGAGTCATAAAGCCGGTATTGGTATCCAAGAATTTACTGATGTTTCTCTTTTTTTTAAAAAACCTACCGTGTGACCTAGAAACTTGAAAATTGTGGTGGATGAAAATTTGCATCACAGCGCGTTTCCCTTAAATAAGTCGAAGAAAAGTTATTTTTGCGAACGTTTTCACTGATTTGCCTAGTGTTTCATTTGCCTAGCTATTCATTATACAAAGTATATATAATTGAGGAGGATAAAGTGAGAAGTAAACTGTACCCAAAGAGTATAGATTGTAAAGAGGTCTTGAGTTTTGAGTGAGGACTTAAAAATGTTGAACCCATGTAATAGGGAACCGACCTATAGACCGAACGACAACCGAACTCTAACAACTCATACAGCGAAAAAAGTGTATGAATGGACGTGTTTTATTTATATGTTGATGGGACGAATATTTTACATTTCTTCTAGTATGTAACATTTTCAACATGAGTATTTTGATTGTTTGAAAACAAAAAACTTTTAAAAGGTTACTCTGTAAATTTACTCAAAAGTATGCACAAGTTTTTCGTTGTAATTTAAGGGAAATGTCTGGTTAAACAATTTTTTACTTAACTATGTATGTGTACATATATTCTTAATACTTAACATTTTTTTTTTAAATTATATGAAGACTTTTATCAAAAGTTATATAATAAATATAGGGGAGATGTACCTGTTACGTCACACGTTTTATTTTTGAACATAATCCTAAATAGGGTGCATATTTTTTGATCTAACAGGCACCATTCGAAAGTTTAGGACAAATGGCAACTTTCGTATCAAAGAAAACTATATGACTTGACTTACTAAATATTTTTTGTCAAAAGTTTAGTGTAGCTCGTTTTCTGAGCAATCAAAATTTTGGTACCCGTTATGTCACACCTTAAAAAAACCATTAACAATCGGAAATTATGTCGCATACGTCTCATAACTTTCACAAATATCAGCATTTATTTTATTTCAAAGCATTTTATAAAAGTATAACAACGCGGAGTGCCCGCGGTTCAAATCGCCGCTCAGGCAAAATCAAAAAGTAGAAAAAACAATTTTTCTACACCTCTTGGCAGGCAATGTCAAACCTACGAGAGTAAAAATTGTCTATGAGAGCTTTTCCCTTCACCATTCGGATTCGGCATAAAACTGTAGGCCCCTTCTATTTGAAACGATTACTAATTTTTAAGCTACGCTATTAAAAAAATCCTTTTTGTATTATGTACGTTTTAATGTATGCGATAAGACGCTAAAGACGCTATCTTTAGATAAAAGATAGAATTAGTCAATAAAATACGTACAATTGGTTCCGCTTCGTATGTTTATTAAGAATAAAAAGAAATAAAAGGAAATTAAAAGAGTGCCGAATATTTGCGATTTCCATCAATAAGTTTTATAGCTTCTCATTGGTTTACTTTGTATCTTGTGTGATTATCTGCACGGTTTTGATGGTTCGCACCATACTCTCACACGCGCCTCCCATATGCGGACTTGCGGGAGGTATAAACTGCCATTCCATCTCGAGGTTCCTAAATTCAGCTTGAAGAGCGTTAAAGTCAATCTGATGCTAGACCACACGTAGCTATTTCCAGCAGCTCTCAAGTTGGTTCCATTGTCACTAGAATTTGCGTGGTGTGCCTCTACGGGCGATGAAGTTGCGTATTACCATGACACAAGAATTCATTGACAGACTGTGTGTGTTATTTCGTTATGTACGGCTCGGCATGTCAGACAAGTAAATACTATGCCGTATATATCTTCTCAGATCGCCTTCCCATCGTTACAAGAAAAATACCAAATAAGTCCACTCCTACGAACGTAAATGGCCTGTTAAAGGCAGCTAAGCGGGCTTTGTGTACGGCGCCCATTTCCGGAGGGGCTGGGTGGGCTTTTCGGTTCTTGCAGAATTGGGACGGCCTTCGAACAGTCCGTAGAAGTTTGCGCAAGTTTGTAACTTGATACTTTTGGAAAATCTCATTTATTATGGTCTCATGGTTGACATGCCTTACGCTTCGATGATACCAGTTAACTAAAAGATGCGTTATACGATGACCCTTAGGTTAAATGATGAGATTCTTCGTTGCGTCGTCAACAACTGTTGCTTTTTCTAATGACAAGAAATGGCGATAGCGTTCTTAGTGGGCTTTTCGGTTTGGGATAAGAAGTTGTCCACTGTTCAGCTCGCATGAAGTCAGTGTGGCGACATCACCTTCACTCGAAGAACTTTTCTTAGGCAATGCTTAACTTGAGAAGGGTAATAAAACGTTACACATATGACATACATCGAAGTAAACGCTCCCATTTTGAAAATCGCTTAACATCTATAGACTAGGTTTGACACATACATAGACTACACATTGTTCAGCTACACGGTGCTGTTGGAATTCGCTAGCCTCCTCATTGTTTGGCCATTTATCAGAAACCAAAATCATTGCCTGCTCATAATCGCTCAGCTACCCAGACAGTGGAAAGAGGTGCCAGAACCCATGTGGTACAGGCATCGAGTTCCATATCTGCACACTACACCTCACACCACGGTGCCCTAGTGGATGAGGAATCCAAACAGCAGGCAAAAAAATTAAAGAAAAGAAATTTAATAATACAATAAAAAAAAAAAAAAATTAAATGTATTCAAATTAATCTACAACATGCTAAGGCAGAATCTGCTGTCTTAGCGCGATGTTTCCAAAATATCAATTTGACATCGCCTTAATCAAAGAGCCGTTCATCTATAATAATCAGATTAAAGGTCTTCCAGGTAGGGTAGTATATGACCACGTGAACGATGGTCGACCTAGAGCTTGCATTATGGTTACCCATCGCACTAATGATTTTATTATCCCACAGCATACAAATAAGGATCAAGTTACAGTTCAAATTCAGTCGAAAACTCCCACAGGGAAAACAGAACTTGTAATCTGCTCATCTTACCTGCCTGGCGACTCAACAGACTATAAATTTCCGCCGTTGAAGAGACTTATGGATTACAACGGGTTACAAAAGCACACCACACAATATGGGAAAGTACAGACGTTAATGTTCGAGATGAGTACCTTTTAGAATTTATTACCAACAACAATCTACAAATCAATAACGTAAGTAGTAACTCAACTTTTATGAATCGAATAAGGGAAGAAGTTCTCGACATTACCCTTTCCACATCTTTTATATAAAACTTTATCAAAAATTGGAAAGTCTCCTCAGAAACATCCATGCCATACCATCGACTGATATTTTTTTATATAGACACTGGGACGACCATCAATGAATCGTATAGGGCGCACAAGACCACAGACTGGGAATTGTATTCCTAACATCTGATGTCTAGTGTAATCATACCACTCATAATATAGACGACTTAGAACTTGCTGATGCCACATTAAACTCAGCAATAATTAATTCCTACAATTATGCGTGTACAGTGAAAACAAAAACGGGAAAAAGAATTACACCATGGTGGAATAATAAACTAGCGAAACTAAGAACCCAAACCCGGAGGCTCTTTACTTACTTACTTACTTAGCTGGCGCTACACCCGATGTCCGGTGGTCTTGGCCGCCTCCACAAAGCTCCGCCAGTCACTTCTGCTTTGCGCGCGCTGGCGCCAGTTGATAAGGCCAAGTGCGGTCAGGTTGCCCTGCACCTGGTCGTTCCAACGGAGATTAGGACGTCCCCTTCTGCGTGTTCCTCCACCGTGGTTCGAATAAAACACGCTTTCTTCCATTCGCTCAACATGACCCAGCCAGCGAAGCCGCTGGAGTTTTATACGCTTGACTATGTCAGTGTCGGCGTACAGCTCATACAGCTCATCGTTCCATCTTATTCAATACACGTCGTCCACGCATACTGGACCATAGATCTTACGGAGTATCTTCCTCTCGAACGCTCCTAACAGCCTCTCATCATTGATGGTCAATGTCCACGTCTCTTCGCCATACATTAGGACGGGAAGGATGAGGGACTTATAGAGCGTTATTTTCGTCGGTCGAGAGAGGGCTCTACTTCTCAATTGCCTACTGAGCCCGAAGTAACACCTGTTGGCAAGAGTTAGTCTCCGCTTGATCTCAAGGCTGACATTATTGTTGGTGTTTATACTGGATCCTAGATAAACGAAATCCTTGACGACTTCAAAAGTGTAGTTGTCAACAGTGACATTTTGTCCAAGGCGCCGTGACTCTTTGTTTGTTGACACAAGGTATTTCGTTTTGTCCTCGTTCACCACTAGACCCACACGACGAGACTCCCTTTCCAGGTTGGAGAATGCTGCACTGACTGCTCGAGCGTTTTTGCAAATGATGTCAATATAGCAGCATGACACTCTTGTAGAAGATAGTGCCAGAGATGTCGATGTTCGCAGCTCGAATTATTTTCTCCAGCATAAGGTTAAAGAAGTCGCACGATAGGGAGTCACCTTGTTTGAAACCTCTTTTGGTATCAAATGGTGCGGAGAGGTCTGTCCCAATTTTCACTGCGCTGGTGGTGTTGGTCAGTGTCATTTTGCAAAGACGAATGAGCTTTGCAGGGATGCAAATATACCAAAATCAGACATTGCGGCGTGATCCCTAATCGTGCTCTCGAAGGCGGCTTTATAATCGACAATTAGATGATGGGTGTCGATCTGTTTTTCTCGGGTCTTTTCCAGGATTTGGCGTAGTGTGAATATCTGGTCGATGGTGGATTTACCAGGCCTGAAGCCACACTGATAAGGTCCAATCAGTTTGTTGACGATGGGCTTCAGTCTTTCGCACAGTACGCTCGATAGAACCTTATATGCAATATTAAGAAGGCTTATCCCACGGTAGTTGGCGCAGATCGTGGAATCACCTTTCTTATGGATTGGGCAGAGTACGCTGAGATTCCAATCACTTGACATGCTTTCATCTGACCATATTCTGCATAGAAGCTCATGCATGTGTTTTTTGAGCTCTTCGCCTCCGGTCTTAAACAACTCAGCAGGCAGGCCATCTGCACCTGCAGCCTTATTGTTTTTCAGCCGAGCAATGGCTGTTAAGACCTCCTCATAGTCAGGTGGCGGTACTTCAACGCCGTCAGTGATTGGGGTTTCCGGAGTGGGTTCCGCAGTGGCGGGATTATTGCCGTCTTCGTCATTAAGCAGCTGCGAAAAATGCTCCCTCCATAATCTCATTATGCCCTGGATATCTGTCACCAGATTTCCGTCTTCATCCTTGTAGGAAGAGGCCCCGGTCTTCAAACCAAGAGTCAGGCGTCTTATTCTTTCAAAGAATTTTCGGACCTCGTTCCTGTCCCGCAACATTTCGATATCATTGAACTCGCGTCTTTCTTCATCTCTTTTCTTGCGCCTGAAAAGACGTTTCTCCTCCCTCCTCAACTTTCTGTATCGCTCCTTAGCAGGTCGCGTTGAAACTGACTGCAGGGTGGCTCTGTAGACTGCGTTTTTTGCTTCAGTAGCATCGCGACAGTCTTGGTCGTACCACATATTTCTCCGTCGAAGGTGGTAGCCTAGCACCTCTTCGGCAGCCGTACGCATAGAGCGGGAAATGTGCGTCCACTGCGCGCATATATCATCAAGTTGAGGGGTGTTTTGCGAAAGGAGAAGTGCAAGTTGGTTGGCAAAGACTTTGGCTGTCTGTTGTGATTGCAGCTTTTCGACATCCAGCTTTCTCTTTGCACCTATCCGTACGCGATTTGCTACACATATACGTGTGCAGACCTTGGCTGCAACCAAGTAGTGGTCTGAGTCGATGTTTGCACCACGTATTGTGCGTACGTCTAGTACATTGGAAGCGTGCCTTCCGTCGCTCACAACGTGGTCAATTTGGTTTCGTGTGTTTTGATCAGGGGACAGCCAAGTGGCCTTATGGATATCTTTATGTTGGAATCTGGTGCTGCTAACTGTCATGTTTCGTGCCGCGGCGAAGTCGATCAGTCTCATACCGTTATCGGTGGCTTCGTCGTGGAGACTGAATTTTCCGATCGTCGGACCAAAGAGACTCTCCTTGCCCACCTTGGCATTAAAGTCGCCTAGCACGATTTTAACATCGTGGCGGGGGCAATGCTCATAAGCTTTGTCGAGGAGCTCGTAAAAGTCATCCTTCTCATCCGTCGGGGCATGGACACAAATTAGGCTGATGTTGAAAAATGTTGCCTTGATGCGGATAGTGGCTAGGCGCTCGATAACCGCCGTGAACCTCGAGACTAGATGACGCAGTCTCTTCCCAACCACAAATCCAACACCAAATTCGTATCTCGACGCATGACAACTGTAGTAGATATCACAGGATGCTCTTTTGGAGCAACCCTGTCCCGTCCATCGCATTTCCTGTATAGCGGTGATGTCAGCTCTATGTTTTTGGAGGACATCCACCAGCTGGATAGAGGCACCTTCCCTGTAGAGGGTTCGGACATTCCAGGTGCATATCCGTAAATCGTTGTCCTTTGGGCGTTTGCGGGAGTCGTCAACATTAGAGGGGTTCATTATCCGAGGCTTATTTGGAGGATTCATTGGTGGGTATTTTAACGTGGTGGGTTCCAAGCCCGACGCACAACCATTCATTCAAGGCCATGGAGAAGCCCGCCGCACACATTAGTTAACTCACTGACGGTTGTCAGATCGCTATCCAGGGGACGCCACGAGGAGGCTGTGTGTCGACGTGAAACGTAGAAGCGCAAGGATCGACCATGGACGCACCTGCGACTGTCACGAACTTTACCTTGTGTCCTACGCCCCAGGCCCCCTGGGAGCCCCGGAGGCTCTTTAACAATGCTAAACTCAGAGATGAATGGGATACGTATAAGAAAGCCCTTACTGAATACAATAAAGAAACTTGAAGGGGAAAAGAGAATCATGGAGAAACTTCTGCTCGGATCTAAATGACCTAAGCGGATGTCCATAAGATCATCTCGAATTAAGAGCACACTAATTCGATCGGCTTTTGAGAAAGCCGGACGATACCTACACGGCGAACTGTAAAGAATCATTAGATCTTCTTATAGATACACACATGTAACCAACCTGATAATACAACAAACTGTATGGTAGCCAGATGGTCTAATCGTGAAGACTGGAAAATATCCCGCAAGATAGTTACAAAGGAAAAAGCGGCATTTGACAACACAGATCTTGCACATATCGAGAGATGTATACATGGCAAAGGTGTAGACAATGCAACATGCAAATGGATACAGTATATACTTAAAGCAAGAGTCTTTAGCTCAGCTTTAGGTGACACCGAAGTAAATGCTCAAGTTACGAAAGGCTGTCCTCAAGGAGGAGTATTATCCCCACAGTGGGGGGATAATACTCGACATCTTAGCTCAGAAGCTTTTGAGGTGCAAGCGTCCCAAAAGAGACATATCCTCCCAACTGCCTGGAACTTCGGCCTATTGAAAGATATTGGGCTATAATGAATCAAACCCTAAAAAATCAAACAAAGTTTGCAAAAATGATGCAGAATTTTGGAATCGATGGAATCAATCCTATGAAGTAGTCAACAAACGTACTGTCCAGTCTCTAACTAAGAACGTTAAGAAAAACAATTTTGCAACCGCTAATAATATTTGAATCAATTTTTTTGTGAATTATACATAGTTTAATAAATGCTTAATAAACTGAACTTTATTTGAGTGAAATGTCTCCGTAAAAATTCTAAAATTTTTCTGGTTCACCCCCTATTTAGGGAACTTACTGATGATGATAATGCACTGATAGTTGGAAGTTGGGAATAAGTGGCGATGAGTTTTTAACGATGATATGAATATTGAATTTAATTTAACCCGGCGCGAATACATTGAGGAGGAGGCAAAAGCAGATGAAAGGACAAGTGATCTGTGAAGGACAAATATGATAGAATTATTTGGAAGCTGAAATAAATTGACTCGGATTGAAATAAGGGCAACCAAGAGCTTCCAGAACATTTTTTAATTTGTGCTTACTTGACATATTTCTTGGTTGTATAACTTGAATATATAACAATATAGCTTTATTTCAATAACAAATCGAATTAGTCAAAGTAGCGCTCATCGATAGCTATGACATTTCGCCAATTTCCATTCATTTATGACTTCCTTGCCAAAAAAAATAGACCATATTTTAAGGGTATGTACGAATCAATCCAATTTTTGATACTTTCAACTGAAGTAAAACACATTTCAGTAAGTGCATTCTGCATCAATTGAAATATACCATATATGTAAGTGATAGTCAGAGCAAGGTCTGGTGAATACGGCGCGTGAGCCAAAACTTCACATCCACTATTTTCCAAATAATTTTTAACCGGTCTAGCAACATTAGGCCAAGCGTTGTCATGTTAAAATATTACGGTCTCGTGTCTAGTAGCATATTCTGGTCGTTTTTTGGCCATTGCTCTCTTCAAACGAATCAATTGATACAGCTCTACCGCAATAGTTTCACCAGGTTTTAGCAGCTCATAATAAATGACACACCTCTGATCTCACCAAATACAGAGCATTAGCTTGACGCTAAGAATATTCTGCTTCGGCGTTGATGTTCTTGGGTGGTCGAGCTTCACATACGACTTCATGCGCTTCGGTTGTATTAATTCGATTCAAAAACGACAATTTTTTTTATAGCGCTGAAGCAGCATTTCAGACATGCAAAATCATTTTTTGACATCTCTCTACTTCTCGAGTAACTATTAATGTTGTTGCACGTTCCTTTTGCTTTTGGCATGAATCTTCGTCGAGTACTATTTCCAATTCTTCATCTTCGAGCTTTTTCACTGGGCCAGGGCGTTCCTTTTCTTCCCTGTCAAAATAATCGCATGTTTTAATCGATGGAGTATATTAACTGTAAACTTCCAACAGCAATGGATTACTTTCAATAATTTTAATACGAGCTTTTGAAATTTATTGTTTATCAATCTAATTTATAGAAAAGATTGAAAACTTTTAATTGGAGTATATGCATTCAAATGTCTGTTGGACGAATTCCAAACAAGAATCGATGTTGGACACCTATTGGGGAAAACATGCTAATACAAAAGACGATGTCTCTAACTAGATTTAAAAAAATCAAAATCAATCACCAGAAAATAATCAATGATAATGATGGCATGAAAACAAGACAATGTCCAAATATCGACAGATAGGTTCACGAATTAAAACTACTTTTCCCTGGATTAATTAGATGAAATTTTTAATTAAATTCGATCATTTTATCTATAAGGGGAAAAAATCATGCAACGAAGGGTTTAATCAGTTAAATCAGTTAATCTCTGGTTATCAGTTAATTCAACTAATGATGGTTGTTTTTTAGTTATTGTGTTATTGTCTGCATTCACAGGCACATAACTGCTGGTGACAGGTTTTGATTTTGATTCTGAATGGACAAAATCACGTTGTAAGGATGATTTTTTTAAGAGTTTAGTTTTTGAAAATGAAAAAAAAACACAGTAATTTTACAATAGTGAATGAAATTTCTTTTGGATCGATAAATCAGTTCCTGCCATTTACTTTTTAAAGATAATTTCCCTTAATGTTGCCCGCGGCTACGCTTCACGTGGTCCATTCTGAAGGTACATTTTTTCACACACTTCGGCCAGAATCTCACAAATTATGCGTTCAATGTTGGCTTCCAAAGCAGCAATCGTGTTTGGCTAGCCCCTATAGACAATAGACTTAACATAGCCCACAATAAATAGTCTACCGGGGTCAAATCACACGATCTTGGTGGCCAATTGACTACACCAAAACGTGAGATTAACTGCTCACCAAATTCGCCTCTCAATTGATGCATGGTTTCGCGTGCAGTGTGGCATGTGGCATCGTCCTGTTGGAACCACATGTCGGCCGAGTCCAATTCTTGCATTTTCGGCCAAAAAAAGTGTTATAATCGAACGGTACCTTTCTCCATTGACCATAACGTTGCGGCTTTCATCGTCTTTGAAGAAGTAATGATGCCGCCTGCCCTTAAACCGCACCGGGATGCATTGGCAGCTGCTGAATTGCCTCTGGCTGGTCTTCACTCCAAATACGGCAATTCAGCTTATTCACGTATCCATTGAGCCAAAAATGAGCCTCGTCGCTAAATGGACGTAGCTTGCGAAACACTTTTTTCACAGCGCATGAATTTTGATAATAAATTTCAATAATTTGCAAACACTGTTCAGCGTTAGTCTAACCAAACTGAGCATAAATCGTGTGATAGCTGTCAAAAAAACCAACTCCGAAAAATTGGAATAATTAAAGCCGAAAAGAAAATAACGGTAACGCGCATTTTTGCACATCAAAGGTGGTGTGGAAAATGCAAAATTATATATAAAAACTACTTATTTAATATGGTTTAATTTTCTTCTCATATAATTATCAGGTCTCATGCATTTTTATTGCAAGCAAATAAATGATTTCTTGTGATAAATAAGAAAGGAACTTGATGATTTGCTTCGAATACAATTTTTTATTGAGAAATAATATGAAATTTAATTGTTATTACTAAAGGTTTTAAACAGTGGTCGCTGTGGCGTAGTGGTAATGCGTTCATATTCCATTTTCGGAATACCATAGAAGCTCGTACATGCGTTTTGTGAGCTCTTCGCCTCCAGTCTTAAACAACTCAGCAGACAGGCCATCTGCACCTGCAGCCTTATTGTTTTTCAGCCGAGTGATGGCTGTTACGACCTCCTCTTAGTCGGGTGGCGGTACTTCAACGCCGTCAGTGATACAATACTAACTTTATTTCTTAATAATATTTTGCGTTGCGAAAAATGAATTGATAAGCTACTCTATACTATAGTATTTGTAATCATAAATCTGATCCCAATATCAGCCACTTTGACTATAGTGGATACATTTAACAAGCGTGCTAAGGTACCAGTTTGGAATCAATAAGACAGATACGAGCACATATCTGTACATATAGAATAATTTTTATGGAAATTTAAAATAAATTGAATTGTAATCATTCTTTAGAAATTATATTACTTTAAAAAAATACTATCGATATCGTTACGGTACCAATGAATGATAGTAACTGCAAAATGACGAAAACGAAACGAGAATCTGAAAAGAAATGGAGTTTCTTTGCGTTTAGCAAGGTGAGAGGTTTGGTTTTTAATTCTTATTTTTCATTTAATATGTAGATAACTCTGGAAAACAGCCTTAAATGAGCAAGCGATTTGAAAGCAGAGTGCTTAGAGCAACGAAATGTGCTTACACTCTTTTGATTGGTGCTGTTTCATATGTAAACATTTAACTCTATGTACATAACTCTACATATTACAAACTCTTTAAATATTCTACTCGCTCGTTAGTTGATGCAGTAAGTTGCTGGTTATACTGGTGTTCGCTGTTCGACGAACACATCATATTTTACTCTCGTGCTGGGGGTAGTGGTTACATTGGTGTTCGTTACAGAGTTGCTCTTTTTCGAAATTCAGTTCTTTTTTTGTAATACTATATTGGTCGCAACGGCAACACTAAATGGTATACCAAAAAACTTTAAACGATTTTATTAATATGGAACGTGAAATTAACAATATAATTGAAAATGAGAATAAAATGATTTTTCTTCAATAGTTTTATGAATAATATATTTAATATTCACTTTTAAAAACTAAAAAAATTACAACTTCGCTTTTCTGCATATGAAAATAATGATGTACAGGTTTGCATGTTTTCCTTCTATTTTACATACATTTTTGTTTTTTTTTGTAGAATAAGTAATTGACACCCTGAATACTCGGCGTGCTCGGTGTACATTTCACCCAGCATATCGTGTTCGGTGTGAGAGTGAGTAAAAGCTCTTTTTTTCGTGTTCGGGCAACAACAATTGCATGGTGTTCGCCGAGTAAACTTTGAATATAACCACAGGCTTAGCCTTTTCCAAAGACCGCTCATTGCTTTGATGTGTTTTGTTTGTTTTTCACCTCTCTGATCTCTGACTTTTTTTTTGAATCGTTTTGCAGTGATAACCTTTTTCCTAGAACTATTTTTTAACATTTTTGTTATTGATACAATGAAAGTAAAGCTAGAACATCATGGAATATCAAAAGAAAGAATAGTACCATTATCGAAATGGGTTTATCATTGTAAAAACTTTCTAGTGAAAATTATTGTGCATAACAAACAAGCGAAAAACTAAGAGCACTCTTCGGTGTGAGAGTGAGTAAAAGCTGTCGAAACAGAATCGACTTTTATGGTATTCACTCAAAAAATTGAACGAAAGAGGAAAATTGAGGATGAAGCGTGTAATATTTTGCATCAATGGCGAATTTTTGCGAACACTGCTTGATAGTTGATCTTATGGTATATAATTAACGTACGCAGCATAACACAGTTTTTTTTTATTGCGGCTTAAAGAAATTCGGAGCATGAAACTGAAGACAAAATTGTAGTTAGTGCGCTCGAATTATATAAAGCAATCTTCTGATCGTCTAAAAAATTATTGATATATGAACTTGGTTATATTTATACTTCTGTCGAATTTTTTAAACGAGTTCGAGCTCGTTGATGATAATTTTAGTAGAAAAAAGATCTCTGAGTTAACTTTCCAAAGTACTATGATAGTGGGGACAACCACCTTGAATCGGTTTGTTCTTTTTTCAAAAAACTGTGTGTTTCCTAAGAAAATAAATTAAGCTAAAATCCTACTCTCATAATAATAGACATTAGTCAAGGTTAATGATCAATACTCCCAGCTATATCCAATGAAGTCATTTTAATGTCACAACCGCCTATCGAGGGCCTAGGCCGAGCGTTTCGCATCCACCCATGTTCTGCTTGTTATATTTGTAGATGAATGGAAGGGACCTACAGTTTTATGTCGATTCCGAACGGCGAAGTGGAAAGCTTTTCATACGTAATTTTTACTCCTGTAGGTTTGCCATTGCCAAGAGGTGGTGCCGTGTAGAAAAAAATGTTTTTATTTTTTTACTTTTTGACACTCTGCGTAACAATCAAACGCACTACCAGGCCACAGCGACCACAGCTGGAAACTCTACTGTCTCCTATTAGCTTTATTGCTCGATGTTGGATACGATCCAGGAGATAAAGTTGCGTTCGTGAAGTTCCAGGCCATAAGTGCCAATTAAGCTCCAATTTAGGACGTATATAGGTGGTGTAAATCATGCGGAGATCAGCCGAAGCGAAATATTTTTCACACCGCCTAAGAATGCCGAGATGGGTGCTTCTTTCGACACGTCAGAAATGTATTTATTCCAACGAACATCACATTGGATGGACATGCGCAGAACATCAAGAGTCGCTGTCTCCGCAATACCTACCCCACCCACATCTAGGGGGTTAACGGGGGGGCTGGGAAACTAGTTTGTGAGACAGCAGACAACATGAGGTCTTAAGCGCGTTGAACTCAACTCTTTTCGTGAGACCCCACTCGGAGATTGACCGGAGATCTTTATTGAGTGAGTCATTCATAACGTGCCTTTTCGTGCCTTTCAAAGAGTTATAGCGTTTTGAACAGGCATATGAATGAGAAATCGTGCTGTCATATGCAAACGAGTAAATGGGATTCTTCTTGAATGACAGAAGGTCATTAATGAAGAAAATAAAAGTGTAGGGGGAGGACCGAACACTGTGGCACTCCAGCATTAAAGGCACGATCTTCCGAAAAAAAGCCGTCTATCACAACACGTATAGAGCGGCCGCTTAGAAAGTTCGTGATCCATCTTGTGAAGTTGCTTCCGACCCCATGCGCAATCAGTTTTGACACCAATGCTTTATGCCACACTCTATCAAACGCCTTTGAAATATCCAGAGCAACCGCCTTGCTCTCACCGAAGCCATGGACACTGTGGTACCAGTGTTCGGTGATTACCGCCATGAGATTGTTCGTAGAGCGATTTCGACGGACACCGTAGCAACCATGAAGCAATTCCTTTTGCTCAAGATTTTTGACCAAGTAGAAGTTAACTACTGTGGTCGCTGAGGCGTAGTGGTAGTGCGTTCATCTGTTACGCAGAGTGTCCGGGATTCCAATCTCGCTTCGTCATTTGGTGTCGAATTTAGTTGAGCATGGGACAGTAAGAGAATGAACTGATTGTAGCGATAAGAGAGACAGTTGCCAAGAACTCACATGTGTCGTGCATTTTGGCTGTGAAACCCCCATGCATTTGTTTCCGTATAAAATGCAATTGACTCAAAGAATATTGTCGACAGACCGTCTACCCCGCTTGGAATTCGACCAAACAGTCGATGGAATTGTTGACACTGATCCTGATTTTTAGAAGAGAATTTTGACGACCAACGAGTCCCATTTCACACTCTCTGGCGCTATTAACAAGACAAATGGAACACCATTGCATGACCAAAATTTGACTGCTTGGGTCGGCGTTTGCGCCAAAACCATCATTGCCATTTTTCTTCAGAGAAGGCGAAGCACTCGATTGGAAACGATATGGGTGGATGTTGGCTCATTATGTCTGCCCACAAATGTGTGAAAAAGGTCTGGACGGTAACTGGGTTCAACAAGACGGTACACCATGCCACACTGCAAATCAAAGAATGAAGTTTCTGCCATGAAAATTGCCTAGTTGTGTGGTGTCATAGCTACATTGGCTGGTCACCCATATCCCCAGATTTGACCCCTACGGACCCCCGGATGCTCGAAAAAGTGATGGAAAACGCAGCAGAAAGGGCACATTTTGCTTTTAAATTAAAATACCTCATATATGGATATCTGTTGTTTTTTTTTAAGTTAATAAATATTCTTACTTTGTACTTTACTTTTAATGCACAACAGCCCATGGAGGGCCTAGGCCGAGCTTTTCGCATCCACTCATGTTGTGCGTGTTATATTTGTACATGAATGGAAGGGACCTACAGTTTAATGCCGAATCCGAACGGCGAAGTGAAAAGCTTTTCATAGCAATTTTTACTCTTGTTGGTTTGCCATTGCCTGCCAAGAGGTGGTGCCGTGTAGAAATATTATTTTTTCTACTTTTTGATTTTGCCTGTGCCGAGATTCGAACCCCGGACACTCTGCGTAGCAGTCCAACGCATTACCACACTCCACAACGACCACCAATAAATATTCACATACCAATAGAAAATATGTTGCATCATGTATGTGTTGTGAATGTTAGAGTGTGTACAAGTTGTGGCCTAAAAACATAAAAATAATCATACTTATCATAGTTGGCAGCAATAAGTATTCTCTAGGATCAAATGCTATTACATTATTTTAGAAGTACATATTTAGAAGCACTTCTACCGAAATTTGCCTATTTTTATATAAGTAAGTTTGTTTTTCTACAAAAGTTTGCTCAGCTGTAGTCTCTAAAAAAATACATATGGTATGGGGACCTACAAGGTTATAACTTTTACATCAATTTTGTTATTTAATCTAGATGTATTTCAAATACAATATAATTATATAATCTATATATATAATATATATAATCTACTATTTATTGTAGATTATCGATTGGATCAATATTTCTTTTGATTTTGTCTTCTGAAGATTTAACTTGTATGGAAAAAAGGCGTGGCTATTGCCCAATGATGGTTTTTTTCTTCACAGTTATTTTTGAAGTTATTTTAAATGTGTGCATCAAATTTTGTTTATTTTGCTTCTCTATTTTCTTTGATATTGCTCTTTATGTACAATATTTAATTTGTATGGGCTTTCATATTTTTACTGTGTTGACAATTTTCACAACACTTATTCTTCAGGCAATTTATTTTTTGTAGTGTACTGAATCTAGTTTAATTTGCTTTAGCATTTTCTTCCATATCACTTTTTAAAATTTTTACTTATATGGGAGGTACCACGCCTATTCGATCTATTTTACCCATTTTAGAATGTATGTTGAGATTGTTTAAGGTTTACTAGAGTTATCGCGTACACAGACAGATGAACATAGCTAAATGAATATGAACGTATATAGTTGTATCGACTTCACTATGTACGCTGATCATTTATATATGTATATTGTATGTATATACACATTCATACTTACGATGCCTAATTGTGGTCTTTGCAAACAACCGTTAAACTTTGCATGAAATTTGGGTGTTTTACTTTATTTAATTTACCAAATAAATTTTGTGTGTGTGTATTTGTCCATTCTTTTCTGTGTAACGTTCCAGTCCACAAATTTTTGATCACCAAGGACTTAAAAAAAAGTTTTTTCGTATAATTACAATTTTAATATTTCCTGTGGAAAACAGATTTTCCTTAAAATGTACGATAACCACCAAATCAATCGCCAAAATTGTAGCGTTTCAGTCCATTTTTCACATGGCTACACAAAAACAATGATCAGAAATCGTGATAAATTTTAGGAATAGCAAATGTAGTGCTTAACACCTAGTTTTAGTCCTAGTCCTTTTTTGGACCATATTGTTTTTATTCTGTTATTGTTTTATTCCTCAAAAAATGCTGTATAAGTTTATAGTTAAGTACCGGTCTTGCTGAATTTTAATTAATATTTTTTGATCTACCAAATGAGGAAGAAATTATTTATATATATGTCCAGTAGGTCAATCTATTGTGTGCCCAGGTAACCAAAATATGTTGACTTTATTTGTCTTGCCTAAAGTATTCAGATGCTCTAGGCAATACCATACTAGTTTTGAGTATATTTCAAAGGAATGCTATTTACATACACTCACAGTTTTTCTAGGTTAATAAAGTTCAGGGTTTTCGTTTGTTTTGAAATGCTCCTACTGGAATTGAGTTTAAGAATTATTAGGAAATATAAATCTTTTGTAAATTTAGACTAATATATAATATTTCAAAGATAAATAAAATATACCTAATCTTTTAGTTTTAGTAGATAATGCCTCTAATTACACTGTGTTCGGATAGCCATCTTTTTTTTTTGACAATGATTTTGATGACAGATCTTACCTAATTTGGTGCCTAAAATATCAATGGTGCCAGCCGTTTTATCAAATTGATTAGATTTTGAGATAATGGTATCGAAAAGGATAACGCATTAGTAAAATTATTAAAAACAACTTAACGAAAATCTTGAAAAAAAAAAAATAATAAAGTGGATTGTTCTGTTGTAGGTACCCAATAATCTGTCATGTGGGTGATGTTTAGTGCCCTCTCTATCTCCTGAAAGCTTGCATCTCGATCTTGCTCCACCAGTTTAATCGGCTTTTTCAATGACTTTCAGTGCATCTTTGATATTCCGAATCAGAATCGAATAAACCACTCCTAGTTCCGGCGTTCACTCGCAGAATCGTCACCGTAAAGCGCACAGATTTTTCGGCATGTTTTTGCAGCGGTTGAACCTTTTCTATAGTAATAAAGCATCACTAGTAGCGTAGATTGGATTTTCAAATGTACATAATAGTTCAAAAAAAGTCGAATCGAAGTCTATTAATTCAAGAAGGTAAAAGCAAAACCGCATTGTGATAAGATAAAAAAGGTAAAAGTTCAAAACAGTCAAACCGTATTGTGATATGGGGGGACTCCCATGAAAAAAGCACATTAAACGGCAGGAAACTATGTAAAGTGATTTTTTTGCTACTTGGTTTTTGACGTTTATAATTCTGACAGTTCACTCGTGATTCTTGACATGTGTTAAAGTAAAAATGCTCAGTTTGGTTTGCCTTTTCATCATAAATAGACTTACGCCTGAACAACGTTAGCAAATTATTGAAATTTATTATCAAAATTCATGCTCTGTGAAAAATGTGTTTATCGCAAAATTGTCCGTTTGGTGCAATTTATGGGCAGGCGGCATCATTGGGCCATACTTCTTCAAAAACGATAAAGGCCGCAACGTTATGGTCATTGGAGAAAGGTACCGTTCGATGATAACAGCCTTTTTTTTTTAGCCGAAAATGCAAAAACAGGACGGTGCTGCGCTGCACATGCACATGCCACACTGCAACCACTGCATTCAATTGAGAGGTGAATTTGGTGAGCAGTTAATCTCACGTTTTGGTGTAGTCAATTAGCCACCAAGATCGTGTGATATGACCCCGGTAGACTATTTCTTGTGGCTATGTTAAGTCTATTGTCTATAGGGGCAAGCCAAACACGATTGCTGCTTTGAAAGCCAACATTGAACGCGTCATTTGTAGGATTCCGGCCGAAATGTGTAAAAAAGTGTGCCTAAATTGGACCTTCAGAATGGACCACCTGAATCGTAGTCGCGGGGCAACATTTAAGTGAAATTATCTTTAAAAAGTAAATTGCAGGAATTGATTTATCCATCAAAATAAAAATTTCATTGACTTTTGTAAAATGTTAGTGTTTTTTGAATTTTCAAAACCAAGCTCTTAAAAACGAAGCCATCGATAACAGTATGAGACTGATCGACTTCGCCGCCATACGAAACATGAAAGTTAGTAGCACCAGTTTTAAAATAGAGATATCCATAAGGCCTCTTGGCTGTCCCCTGATCAAAACACACGAAACCAGATTGTTCACGTTGTGATCGACGGAAGGCACGCTTCCAATGTACTAGACGTACGCACAATAGGTGGTGCAAACATCGACTCAGACCATTACTCTGTTGTAACCAAGGTCTTCACACGTATAATGCGTAGCAAATCGCGTACGGTTAGGTACAAAGAGAAAGCTGGATGTCGAAAAGCTGCAATCACAACAGACAGCCGAATTCTTCGCACACCAACTCGCACTCCTCCTATCACAAAACACCCCTCAACCTGATGATATATGCACGCAGTGGCCGCACATTTCCCACCCTATGCGTATGGCTGCCGAAGAGGTGCTAGACTACCACCGTCGACGGAGAAATATGTGATTCCAAGAGTGTAGCAATGCTACTGAAGCGAAAAACGCTCTTTACAGAGCCACTTTGCAGTCTGTTGCAACGCGAGCTGCTCAGGAGCGATACAGAGAGTTGAGGAGGGAGGAGAAACGTCTTTTCAGGCGCAAGGAAAGAGATGAAGTAAGACGCGAGGTCAATGGTATCAAAATGTTGTGGGACAGGAATGAGGTCCGAAAATTCTTTGAAAGAATATGACGCCTGACTGATGGTTTGACCGAAGCCTCTTCCTGCAAGGATGAAGACGGAAATCTGGTGACAGATGTTCGAGGCATAATACGATTATGGAGGGAGCACTATTGGCGATGACGGCAATAACCCCGCCACTGCGGAATCTACTCCGAAAACCCCAATAACTGACGGCGTTGAAGTACCGCCGCCCGACTATGAGGAGGTCTTAACAGCCATCGCTCGGCTGAAAAACAATAAGGCGGCAGGTGCAGATGGCCTGCCTGCTGAGTTGTTCAAGACCGGAGGCGAAGACCCGAGAAAAACACATCATCTATTCGTCGATTATAAAGCCGCCTTCGACAGCACGATTAGGGATCACTTGTACGCCGCAATGTCTGATTTTGGTATCCCTGCAAAGCTCATTCGTCTTTGCAAAATGTCACTGACCGACACCACCAGCGCAAATTGGGACAGACCTCTCCGCTCCAATTGATACCAAAAGAGGTTTCAGACAAAGTGACTCCCTATCGGGCGACTTCTTTAACCTTATGCTGGAGAAAATAATTCGAGCTGCGAACATCGACATCTCTGGCACTATCTTCTACAAGAGTGTCATGCTGCTAGCATACGCTGATGATATTGACATCATTGGCAAAAACGCTCGAGCAGTCAGTGCAGCATTCTCCAACCTGGAAAGGGAGTCTCGTCGAGTGGGTCTAGTGGTGAACGAGGACAAAACGGAATACCTTGTGTCAACAAACAAAGAGTCACGGCGTCTTGGACAAAATGTCACTGTTGACAACTACACTTTTAAAGTCGTCAAGGATTTCGTTTATCTAGGATCCAGCATAAACACCAACAATAATGTCAGCCTTGAGATCAAACGGAGATTAACTCTTGCCAACAGGTGTTACTATGGGCTCAGTAGGCAATTGAGAAGTAGAGCCCTCGCTCGACCGATGAAAATAACGCTCTATAAGTCCCTCATCCTTCCCGTCCTAATGTATGGCGAAGAGACGTGGACATTGACCATCAATGATGAGAGGCTGTTAGGAGCGTTCGAGAGGAAGATACTCCGTAAGATCTATGGTCCAGTATGCGTGTATCGAATAAGATGGAACGATGAGCTGTATGAGCTGTACGCCGACACTGACATAGTCAAGCGTATAAAACTCCAGCGGCTTCGCTGGCTGGGTCATGTTGAGCGAATGGAAGAAAGCGCTCCGACTATTCGCTTATTCGAACCACGGTGCAGGGCAACCTGACTGCACTTGGCCTTATCAACTGGCGCCAGCGCGCACATAGCAGAGGCCTATAACTTGAAAACTTATCCGTAAATCAAAAATTGTCACTTAATATTTTCAACTTATTTCGGTTAAAATATGTTATTTCCAAATCTTCATATCTTGGCGTCCGAGAAACCCAATTTTTTTTTTTTTTTTGAATATTTCGTATTTTTTAAGAAAATGGACCTAATTATATGTATATCTCCTTGTAATCATCGAAAATTCAAAATGTTTACCTGAGCATTCTTCAAACAGCGAAGTGGAATGCCTCCTTCTAAAATGACATTGTGTTTGTGTGTTACGGCGACGAGTGTTTCCTATATTGTTAGTGTAGTGAAAACTTCCATTCCCTTAAAGGTTTTGTTTCAGAGATCGCTTAATTTATTTACATTTCGTACTTTGGGAATCAAGGATGTTATCAATGATTGGTTGTAGACCTTTTCCCAGCTTATGCTTAGGGAGATTGGTTCAAGTGCAAACACAAAACACAAATCCAGAAAATGCCACAATGTTTGTATTCGCATACCTTAACCACTTGGGTATTTGCGCTACTTAAAAATTTAAGAAATAAATAAAAAAAAGCAAATATTGTTCTTTCTTGCAAGAGAAAGAAAAAATGTTGACGTGGGAGTAGAAAAGAGAAGAAATCATTTTATAAATTTGTATTTATCGCGTTGGTTATTATCTGAACTGTGGGTGGTTGGTTGTTCGATACCCCATAAACAATGACACTTGATTTCATATTGATAAGAACCTATTATAAGGGTAGGCCGGGGTAATTCTGGACACGGGACACTTCGGGAGTATCACTTTCTTGTGCTCTTTGACGTCTGTAACATGTGAATTCCTTTTTCTCATGAAAAAAACATAAGCTGTCGAAGACAGCATTTCTCGTAACTCTCTGAGTGGATCGAAAAAAATTTCCTTTTTTTCTGAATTTTTTGTGTTTCTGAATTTGTTAATACCGGTAAGTAAATTGATAGTAAAGTTTACTTCTTTCTCTTTTATTCCGTACAAAAAACTCCCATGGTTTTATACAACATGTTATACTGCGATAACATTGAAAAAAAAACCCTACCCGGGGTAATTATGTACACATGGCGGCAAATGTTAGCGTTGTATTCCATTGTTGTTTTTGTTTTGTTTTGACACTCGTTCGATGAAAAATGAGTTGGTTTTTAAATTTTTAGTCATTTTGTTGTCATCATGCCATGAAACTATGTGCGTAAAACCGACAAACCTGTTCAAAATTCAGAAAATTTATTGGGCGCATTTAAAGAAGTCCGTGTGGAAAAAAAAATTGTTAAAGCTGTTGCTGTCTTTCCTCCGGAAAGAATCTGGAACATGGATGAATCAGGTTTTCCGACGGTGCCAACTAAAACAACAAAAGTGTTCAAATGACTTCTGGGAATTAATGCAACCATGGCACTACCCGCAAGTGCTAGTGGGCAATTAATTCCGCCTTTCCATTTGTTTTCCCGGAAGATCTACAAATCTGAATTCCTCAAAATTGCAACTCCAGGAGCAGTTGGTACAGCAAATGGCTGGATGCAACAAACAGAATTTGTTAAATTTTTGAGACATTTTATTCGATATTCCCTTGCGTCAAAAGATCGTCCCACATTATTGCTGCTTGACAACCATGGAACGTTTACATCCTGGAAGCCATTGATGTGTCCGTTCAAAATGGAACAACAATTTTGAGTTTTCCCCCGCATTGTAGTCATCGTATGCAGCCGTTAGATGTTTCGGTTTTCGGCCCACTCATATCTCCTTACAAGGCAGCATGTCAAGAATGGTTGGCCAACCACTTAGGTCAAAAAATTGAAATTCAAAATGTGCCAGAGATTTTGAAAGATATTTTGAATGAAGGGGCCAGTCCACAAAACACAACAGCTGGGTTTATGGCAACGGGACTTTTCCCATTAAAAATAAATATGTTCACAAATGCTGACTTTGTACATGCCAAAGTCAGTAGTGAAAATGTATCCGCAACCGAAGAAGCAGTATCAATTAATCCAGCCGTTGTTCCAGACCATGTATTTACTTTCGATGAACCACCAGCTTCAGAAATTGAAGTATCGTTTAAAATAGCAAGCACTTCTGGAATGCCCAGCTCATCAACAGCATCATTAGACGATATATTGCCAGGAATTGGGCATCTTCAGTCAGGCGTTCCAAAACCGAAATCGAACCGAGGCCGAAAATCGATGGCTTCCTGCGTCATCACTTCACCAGAATCACGAGCACGTTTAAATGATTCGGCTATCAGAAAAGCGGTTAAAGAAAACAAACGGACATTACAAAAATCAACTTCAAAATCAATGACATTGGTTAAAAAGGCCAAAACAACATCAGCCAAAACACAATCTCGTCGCTTATCCTCTTCTTCTGATGAAGATCTTGTTTGAACTGCGATTCTGAATATTATCACTAAAAATGCTTTTTTTATCATTTGCCATCATTTTTGTGTTTTGAATAAAGTCTGGCTTTAAATCGATCTAGACACTTTCTTGTTCGTTTTTTCGGTCGTACTTGCTGTCATTTTGAATTATGAACTTACTCTTTCAAATGGTGCAATCGGTTTGAGAATACAGTTCAAATTAAGCATTTTATGGTAAAATAACACAAAACGTGTCTAGAATTACCCCGGTCTTCCGTAATTGTTTATATTTAAGATTACCTTGGTTACATATACACATATTAATATTTAGAGATTATTTATGTTGTTCAGAAAGATGATATCGATCATCAAGTAACAAGACTGTTATTCAATTACTTACCTATATAAGATCACCCTGGGAGCTGAGAAAGCCTGTTTTATAAAAAAGGTAATTTTTTTTTTGTAGATGAAGGGTAAGTATGTTTAGGGAAAATGTTGGAGAGGGAAAAATAATTGAGGCCGGTCTTAAAGTTTAACCCTCTAGTAGCGGTTCCTGGCCGGCTCTCTTGTGACTAGTCGATTTTCTTAAAAATATCTACTTTGTTAGGAAATAGGGGTAAGAAATTAGAAAAATGGAGGTTGGTCTTGTATTTTTCCCATTTAAGATCATCCTGGAAGCACGAGGAGTCTATTTCATAAAAAAAGTATTTCGTTAAAAGGGTTGGAGATGGAGGATGTTGGGTAAAAATGTTGGGCATAAATTAATGGAGGTCGGACCTATATTTTAACCCCATAGTAGCGACTCCTGATTAGCTGTAAAGTAATTTGTTGATATATCCCAAGTTTTTTTGAATTGTGATACCCTTACCGCACCACTTAAATTTTCTGACTCACGCATTTTTTTTATTGAACCTTCCACAATTAAGCGTATCTAAATCGAAGAGTCGTGCACTATTCCATAGCTAATGTGTACAGGAAAACCCAAAAGTAACGTCATCCTTTGGTGGGCTCATAAGCTTATAACTGACCAGAATATCAAAATAAAAACTGTGTAAAAAAGTTGTTAGGTTTTAAGAAATTGGCACTTTTATGAATTTCGGAAAATCGATACCTTAGATAAGTTTTTCGAATGACATAGCTACAAAATTCCATATCTTAAGATTCTAATTATTGTTCCTGAACGCTGCTATTGATCATAGTCGAAAATAAAAATAATATTCGCATACCTTTCGGGGAAAAAATCATTTGATTTTTCGCGAATTTCAAAAAGGAAAAATTTTGTACTAAGGTAATATCCCGATATTCTGGTCAGATATGAGCTATCCTATCAGGCCTTCAAGGGCAGACATTGAATTTTTTGACCTTCTGTATAGAGAGGTAACAATACATACTTGCTACCTGTACTTTGTTGATCATTTGAAAACCTTGTTTGTCACATAGCTCCCATGTTGTCTTGCGAACGATTGCATCACTGTTTATTGGGTGTGCACAAATAGCGATAATGGTCGGGGTGGCGCCACTTTTATGTAGTGGTACTGGAACTCTTGGACATTTTGTCCTATTGTTTATTGTAGTAGTATTAGTGGTGGTAGAAGAGATAGAGTAGAGCTGCAGTGGTAGATGTTATCGTAGCCCTGTTGTTGATGATAATGTTCTTAGTAATGGTGGTGGTGGTTGCGTTGTGGAAAAAATAAAATGGTTGTGTGATGGGCTTAAATAATACACCCACCATCTTTTTATATTTTTCCTTTTTATGTATGTATATATTTTACCAGTGAAATTGTATTGAACATTTTTGAATTTCGTGAAATATTTTTTTGTAGTTCCGTTTTTTTGCTTGTTTTGTTTCTCATAAATTGTGAACATTTTAGATATGTACTTGTATGTTATAATACGAATACATTTTAAGGGGTATTACATACATCCATCCATACATATTTATATAAGTACATTGATAAATAGGCTTGTATATATGTATGTATGAGTGGTAGCACATAGATAGGTATTACATAAATAAATGAAGACAATAATAATAAAAATAGAATGGAATAGGTAAAAAGCCATTTCAATTCGAAAGAATATAGAAGTTAAGCTTCTTTTGTATTATATCTTCCGTGGTAATGCAGGAAATTTATCAAATTTTCAAATTGTAGATCAGCAATGGAGTGTAAAATTATGGAAAATGTGTTGTAAATTCGATGCTTCTTAATTAAAAACCTGGAGAGTGCTCCAACAAACCGATGTAATTTTTCTGTTCTCAAACTTGAACCCCATATATGTACTTTAATTTTCGGAAACATTTAGCAGATGTAGTTAATTCTAGTCATCGTCTTCTTCTCGGTGTTACTCTCATGTATTGTTGTAGTTTTGTCTCCATAATATTATATTAATGTTTGTGTTTGACTTGCAATTGCTTTAGTTCTGACAGAAAAGAAGTGTCCATCTGGAGCACACCTGTAAAATAATGCAATCATATAGAGGAGCAGTCACTGAAGTCATTGCGAATGCTTCTAGTTTTCTGACTACATCCTTTCATTCCATTTGAGAATTACGATTTCAAAAATGAAGTCACGAAGTGTTTAAAGATAAAGACTGTTCCAATAAACTGTGACTTCAGTATAAATAAGTCACTATAAACTGTTACTTAACATTATGATTGAAGTCGCATTAATTCCTTCAAATTTTAATGAAGTCGTGCACTCATTTTCTCATTTTATTCTCAAAATTAAGTTGTATATTAGTTCATATTCTACTTTTAATCAAGGAGTAAAACCGTAACCGTTTAAAATCGTTTCATTTTTCAAAACCGAAACTGTTCTTTTCATCTGAAAAAGAACGAAACCGAAAACGATTCAAACGATGTTTTATCTAGAACGTCTGGCAACACTGATTGTGCATAATTGTTTGACGATTCTTTAAGCTACAAAGTAAAAAATACATTGCCTTCCTTTCTAATTTAAAATTTGTATCGTGATAAACCTAATATTTGAAGTCTATTGATTGTTCTTCATCTGCGAAACAACATGCGGAGAGCTGTCCCTGTAACTTTTTTTTAAACAAATAAGTTATGTAAAAACTCTATCAATTGAAAGCAAAGTCGTTTGTTTTACGAATGGATTGATGTGTTGAACTAATAATACATTTTCAATGCAAGTGTGTTCCGTTTCCAAAAATTTTAATGTTGGCAACCGTGCATAGAAGGTTACTAAGTATTTAGCAATTAATTTCTAGTGCGATTGTCAAGCTTATTTTCATCTCTTTCCTTCAAAATTATAACGGGAACGAAACTGAAACCGAAACCCGAATGAATTTTGAAGAACAAAGCCGAAAGACTTAACAAAACCGAAACAGGAAAGTTATAAGTATTGATTCTGTTTCATTCCATGCTTTTAATTATATTCGATTGCAGCTCCTGATGACGTAAATCTCATAATGAATTCATATTTTAAAATTTGAGTGGCTGATTTGAACCGAGAATTCTACAATTTTTACAATTTTAATAATTTTCAAAAGTACTTACAATACGAGTATTTGCAGAAACTGTAAAAATTAACAACTTGTCTCCAAACTTTCCAACTAAATTTCGATATTAATTTGATAGCAATTATATGGGGTGTTCCTTATCTGATTTGGCTGACATTCACAAATTTCTCAATATTTGTAAAAAAAAATTTATGGGTGTCTTCATTTATCTGATTTGGCTGACATTCACAAATTTCTCAATATTTGTAAAAAAAATTTGCGTATGGGTGTCTTCATTTATGAATGGAAGATTAGTTTCGTAACACCTGTATTTAGAAATGGTAATAAATGTTATGTAACTAACTAAAGCCCTATCTCGAAATCGCCTGCTATCTTTAAACTTTTACTCATATACTTGTATGTAATATGTTTAATATTGCTATGGGTAAATTGCCGTTTGTTTTCAGGAAAATTATTTCACCACTTTAGCACGGGTTTGTTCCAGAATGAAATGATTTTGTTCTCTGATGCCTCGTGTCGCATAATATATTTTCCCAAAAGCAAAGCTATTTATATGTTCAAAATTAAATTGCTATTTAAAAAATTAACCTCCATCAATAAATTGGAATTGAAAACAAATTTTTAATAAAAATTTAAAATTGAAATATTAAGTTCTTTTTATAAAACTACAGTAATTTTTCTCATGTAGTAGTTTCAAAAAAATTAACAATCACTGAGTTGGTTTGCCATTTCATCACTAATAGACTTACGCCTGAACAACGTTTGTAAATTATTGAAATTTATTATCAAAATTCATGCGCTGTGAAAAAAGTGTTTCGCAACCTACGGCTCATTTTTGGCTCAATAGGATATGTGAATAAGCAGAATTGCCATATTTGGAGTGAAGTCCAGCCAGAAGCAATGCAACAGCTACCGAATTCGACCCGAAAATGCACTGTTTGATGCAGTTTATGGACAGGCGGCATCATTGGACCGTACTTCTTCTAAGACGATGAAAGCCGCAACGTTACGGTCAATGGAGCAAGGTATCGTTCGATAATAACAGACGTTTTTTGCCGGAAATTCAAGAATTGGACTTGGCCAACATGTGGTTACAACAGGACGGTGCCACATGCCATACTGCACGCGAAACCATGAATCAGTTGAGAGGCGAATTTAATGAGCAATTAATCTCACCTTTTGGTGCAGTTTGGTTACCAAGATCGTGTGATTTGACCCCGGTAAACAATTTTTTGTGGGGCTATGTTAAGTCTCTTGTTTATAGGGACAAGCCAAACAATATTGCTGCTTTGGAAGCCAACATTGAACTCATCATTGGTTAGATTCCGGCCAAAATGTGTGAAAAAGTGTGCCAAAATTGGACCTTCAGAATGGACTTGAATCGTAGCCGCGGGTAAGATTTAAGTGAAATTATCTTTAAAAAGTAAATAGCAGGAATTGATTTATTGATCCAAATAAAAATTTCATTCAATTTTGTAAAAAATCTATTTTTTTTTAATTTCCTAAAAAACCAACCTCTTATTAGTGAAATCTCAGAAATCAAGATATATTCATATATTTGAACCTCAAAAAGTGGGCATAACTCTTTGAGGTTCAGATATTCTTTTACCAAAAGACAATTAAATAACAGCAAATGAGGAATGTGGTAGTAAAACGATGCTTTGCACTAATTTTGTTTTTTAGATTGAAAACAACCACTCAAATAACAACAACAGTCAACAGAGGCGGGAATCGGTCCAAAAACAAGCAAAAAAACTAATGAGGATGCTTATGAGGAAGTCTATAGATTACTCTATGGAGCAGGAATAGCAAACTAATTGCTATTCGAATTTTTAATAAATTTCTAAAGATTCGTATGAAGTGAATGAAAAACTACGTTTAGTATTTTTCTCAGAACACACAAATTAGATATTGCATGTTCAAAAATAAATTGTTTTTGACTAATGTCCAATATTTTCATTAATAAATTTTTTAAATAATTTTTTGTCCAAACTGATTGAAAGCTGTAATTTCGTGAAATTTTGTTCCAAAAGCGCGCTATATATTTTTTGAACGATTTTTTCCAGTTTTGAGACATTGGGCTACTAGTTTCATGTTTTATTCGAATACTAAAATACGCATTTTGATTTTATTTTTCAGATCATTTGTGATAGCTGTATCGAGGGCATCGCAAAGCACACCAACGGATGTCAAATATTCGACACTTTTAGAAACCGGGTTTCGAACAAAATATTTTTTGATCAATATATTTTTGTAAATCTAAATTTATTTGAGAATTTGATTTTTTTATTTATTATTTCTTGCTTTTCTCCACGAATTATGCAATTTTACGAGTTTTTGATGAAAATTCGTGATCAGCTGCCAAAGACTAACTAGACAACTCTTTTAAAATAAAGCTGATTTTTATACCCTACACACTCTTACTTTACTTTTAATAGCACAACAACCCATGGAGGGCCTAGGCCGAGCTTTTCGCATCCACTCATGTTGTTGTGTTATATTTATACATGAATGGAAGGGACCTACAGTTTAATGCCAAATCCGAACGGCGAAGTGAAAAGCTTTTCATAGCGATTTTTACTCTTATAGGTTTGCCATTGCCTGCCAAGAGGTGGTGCCGTGTAGAAAAATTATTTTTTCTACTTTTTTTTTGATTTTGCCTGTGCCGAGATTCGAACCCCGGACACTCTGCGTAGCAGTCCAACGAACTACCACTACACCACAGCAACCCTTCACACTCACTGTACAGGATATATTGGTTTTGATCGAGTAACGGTTGTTTTGCAACGCCCACTATTATGCGTCATAGGTATGCTGGATTGTTCTGTACCACTTTCTAATACATATTTTGTTATGTACATACATAAATAATCAGAGTGAATAGCATAGACGGTTTAGCTATGTCTTCTGTCCGTCCGTTCGTCCGTCCATCCGTCCGTCCGTCCGTTCGTCCGTCCGTCCGTCCGTCCGTCCGACTGTGGACATGATAGCTTAAGTAATATTTAAGTAATCTCAACCAAACTTCGTACAGATATTTTTTATTGTCTGGAAGAGGTTTTGCTCTGAAATGGGCAAAATCGGTCAAGTGGTCGTGGTTCCTTCCTTGCAAGTGAAATGTTCAGAGTGATATTGAAGGCATTCTGAAGCGAATTGAACAAAACTCTATACACATCATTGAAAAAATTTCTTAAAAAACCGTTTCGATCGGCAAAACCCATTCCACACTTACTTCCAATACAAGTGAAATATCATAGGAAATAGTGAAGCAAATTTACCCAAATTTGGTAGACACAGTTATAATAACTTCAAAAATAACTGATGCGAAAATAATCATCATTTGGCCACGCCTACTTCCCATATAACATTGTATATAGTGAGACAGTGATATAAAAAATTTGATGCAAAAACCATACAAATTTAATCCACCGTTGAATGCAAAAAAGAGTTTTATTTCAGAAAGAATGTAGGGTATATAAAGTTCGGTAGTGCCCGGACTTGCTTTCGGGATTGTTATTATCATTATTAATTCTCAAACGCAGTTTCAGAAAAAAAGAGAAGATTACAAACCAAAACAAAGCCATTATAACCAATTTATTTTAACAAAGTCCTTAACTTTAATGCTGGATTGCTCTGTACCACTTTCTAATTTAAAATCGGAAGTTAAAACACATGTAAAAAAAGGGAATTGAACAGCTTAGCTTTGCGTAAAATTTTATTACTCTTGAAATTTATTTTTTCTGACAATTTTTTATCATTACGAATTTAAAAATCCACGAAGAACCGATTGAGGTATTTATCCACAAGAGTTTGTTGCCTATAAACACGAACGAGTTACAAAACTGAGTAACAGACAAACTTGAGCAAGGATCAGCAACTGAAGTTGCTTTTTGATGATTTTTCTCAACTGACCAACAGAACAATTCATACAACACTAAGTTTGACACCATACCCAATAAGCACTTATGTAAGAATTAGAATTTTGAAAAACTCGTCAGCGCTTTGTTTGAGATAAGCCAGATTGTCTTAATTAGATTGCCTTAATCAAACTATCAAGAATTATTATTTAATTTTTTTTCAATAATTGCAACAAGCTCTTTATTAAAGATCAGAAAAAAATATATTGTAATCAATTGAACCACGCTCAATTGTAAGATCATCGCAAATCCATAAATTGTCCATTTTCTTCGATGCAATTAAGCTGGGATTACTGTATGACGTATTTAATGAATAAAAAGTACTAATCAGTTTATTTGTTAATACTATTTAAAATGCGACCAAGGCAGCTCTTTTCAATATTTGCCATTATGGCTGTTTACTCTGGTGCAAGCATGAAAGAAAAGTAAGGTAGTAAAAAAGAGAGCGCAAAACTTATATCTTATAACTGTCAATTATGAACTCTTCACGAGAGAAGAGTATTTGTTGTTATCTATAGTATAGAGTAATAGGGAAATAGAAAAATATAAATGCGTTTTTCTTGAAATTTGTGGTTTTTGAGTTATGACAGTCTTTTAGCAAATGAGCGATTTGTGCTTTACTCATAGCGTCAGCTATTTTCTGGCAAGAACTGTCCTGAAATATATTCAAAATTGATAGGTGTCCTGTAATTGATACTGTCGCTGTAGCGTAGCGGTAGTGCGATGGTTCGAATCTCGGCACAGGTAAAATAAAATAATTTTAAAATAAAAGTAACAATAACACCTCTTGGCATGCAATGGCAAACCTACAAGAGTAAAAGTTGCCAATGAAAAGCTTTTCACTTCGCCTTTCGGAATTAGGTCCCTTCCATTCATGTACAAATATAACACGCACAACATGAGTGGATGCGAAAAGCTTGGCCTTTGGCGCTACATGCGGTCATAGTCGACACAGATAAACTGAAGTTCATTGTGGTAAAGGCATAACACTTGCCACAATGGCATTCTATCTCTTTATCGGTGTCCTGTGTGATTGCATTCCCTCTCTCATTCTCCCTTCTTCTTCCTTCCACCTATGAATCGTCCTTCCATTCAACACAATGCTCTGCATTCATAGTGGTAACCCCTGCGTGTTAAATGTATCAATAAAAAAAATAAAAAATATCACCAAATTTCGTGCCGCCAACCCGAAAAGGACTGTAAATTTAACTTTCGACGAAATTAAACTAAAAAGCATTTACAATGTCGAACGAACAAAATTTTAAATTACTAAAAAATTACTGGAATTAATAGTAAAAATAATAGTAGAAAATAGTAATAGAAACTAGTAGTAGAAAAATTATTGAAAGAGCACGGCAAATCTCTTTAATACAATAGAGATATAAATATCGTTATTATTAGTGAATTCTGATGTTAAAAGGAAAATGAAAAATGAATGCTTATTGGGTACTTACATATGTGTGTACTTATGAATATGTATATAAATATGTACGTAGGTATATATGCACATACACACCTGGGCAAAATAATAGGTGTGAACATATTTTTTTGCAAAAAAGCTTGACTTTCATATATTTTTTATTATCCTTAAAAAAATTAATTAGTTTTCAACATAAACATACTTCAGCGTCATAACAAAACATAAAAAGTTTTAAAAACTCTAAAAAATAACTTAAATTTTGGTTAATTCATAAAATACACAGATTTTCGATTGGACAGAATAATAGGTGTGCGCAAAAAACTTAGGAATAAATATTGAAATTTTGCTAGTTATGGTCCCGTATTTTACTGAATTAGTAAGAAAACATTAATACCCGGAATATCCACCATTATTCTTGATGGCTTTTTCGATTCTTCTGGGCATTGTCGATATCAACTTCCGACAAGTTTCTACAGGAATGTTGTACCAAATTTTTGGAATATTTTTCCATAACTGCGTTTTGTTTTGGCGTTCAAGTTCTCCCCAGAGGTTCTCAATATGATTTAGATCTGGGGATTGACTTGGCCACTCAAGGACGTCTAAGTACATTATGCTCTTGGAACCATGCTTTGACAACTCGCGATGAATTTTTAGGATCATTCTCCTGCTGAAATTTCCACAAAAGCTGCATATTATCCTCCGCATATGGTAACATTACCGTTTCCAACAAATCCTTATACACAAATCTATCCATGACGCCATTAATTTGTTGTATCGGACCAATACCTTGCCAAGAAAAACAGCCCCATACCATTAAGCTGCTACCTCCGTGCTTCACTGTTTTCTTTGTGAACCGGACGTCGAATTCTTTGCCTTTCGGGCTACGAACGTTTCTTTCCGCATCGTTACCAAACAAATTTATTTTTGTTTCATCGCTCGCAGAGAATATTGTACCACTTTTTTTTATCTCTGTGAACCGCACACCGTTTTATGAACTAATGCAACATTTTTTTTCTTCTTCAAATTTGCAGTTCTAAGCAGAGGAACTTTGCGAGCAATCCTACCGGGTAGATTTGCGCTTACTAATCGTCTTGGAACGGTTCGTGATGATACAACATTCCCAATTTCGCTTGCAATTGTTCTGGGCAACTTGAACGGGTCGCGTTTAGCTAATGTAACGATAAGACTAATGAAGTTTTTTTTAGGTGCTCCACGCGTTTCAATAGCTTTTTCTGGCTTGAGAGCATTTTTAACAAAATTCTGAGACCGTCCAATCGATCAGGCAATGAATTTGTAGGTTTTTCATTTGTCTAGGAGCTGACGAACAAGTCTTCTCTCCTCTGTACTGCAATGAACTCCACGACCCATCTAATATTATTAAAAATTATAAATAAACCTTTATTTAGTTCACTTTCATCGAAATCTTTCCTTCTGGAAGTAAATAACGCTTTAAATTTATTCACTTTTAATTTTTACCAAAACACACCTATTTTATTGTTCAGATCAATTTGAAGGTTGAACAAAACAAAACAAGCCGCAATATTTATCGAGAAGAACTTTTGTTGCGGGGATTCCTCCATTTCATTCCAAAACAGTTTCGCCAAACTTCCAAATTTGCCTTCTGATTGTAAACCATGTTAATTAATTTTTTTCGTTCATTTTAAAAATTTTTGGGGTCACACCTATTATTTTGTCCAGGTGTGTATGTATGTGTACCTATTGTACACATATGAGCTTGTGTACTTATTCACTTTCACATATACCAGGGGCGAACGTAAGAGGTGAAGGTGACGTGCTGACTTTAATACAGCGAATTTTCTATCGAAGCATCTAGCATTACTCAGGACATATTATGTGTTAGATCATGAACGGATCCAATGCAGCAAACAACAAGGTCAATCTAAAGTGTTTGGCTGGTGGCTATACGATGGGCAGGCCTGACGAGAGGGGGTTACGACAGGGGGTTCCCTCGGGCTGAAGTTTTTTAGAGGGGCCTGGGATTCCGAAAATTTTCATATTTTTTAAAAATAATTTCTATACATATGTTTTTTATACTAGTTTGGTCAGCTCTACACTCTTAAAAATATATGGTATAAAGACCTTCGAGATTGTAGCTTAAAATAACTAATAATTTATCGGGATAAATTTTCCATTGCAAATGATAAATAATTAAATTTTATATTTTTTGTTGATTTTCTAAACAAGCATGTCTGTGTACCTGACCTTTTAGCAAAGTGAGACCTAAAATAATAATTTTTAAGCCAGGAAATTTTAAAAAATTTTAACAGTAGTAATTTTTATTTAGAAAAAGATTATAAGTACATTTTTGACGAATTTCAAAATTGATGTCGATTTTGCGAACAGGTTGGATTTAAATTATAAAGCTTGTAAACTATCTAAACTGTATTCGCTTCATCGAATACAGTTTGCATGTACTAATTGTAAATCGAACGAAGTATTACACTGCCTTGTCAGTAGTATTGAAAAAGCTTTCCAATGTAAAGAGATTGCATTATGTGCCTTGAGGTTGCATTAAGGGTGCTTTCGATAATACTGGTTTCAGTTATATTTCAAGAGCTGTAGAAATCGGCTTTCAAATTGGTTTTATATTGCTGCGTCTCCGAGGACCTATCTATCAACCCTAATAAAGCTTTCTTTGTGAGGGGCTTGACTCTTATACAATTTCCGGAGTGGAAGCCATGCTAAAGAGCATGTAATCATGTAATCCACTCTTGGTAATCTAACGGTATGCATTAAAGCCATAAAAGACTTTCCACAGGGGGGCGTCTTATAGCCTCTACTATGGTCCTTGATAGTTCATGATTTTTTAACCAAACTAGATGAGTTTTATTATAGATCCATTGGTAATGCGGATGATCTAGCGACCATCGTCTCTGGGAAGTTTGGTTCAACTTTTAAAGATGTAGAGAAATCAGCTTTCCAAATGGTTTTATATTACTGCGTCTCCGAGGACCTATCTATCAGTCCTAATAAAGCTTTCCTTGTTTCCTTCAAAAGAGAATACAAATTGGACCTTGGTCCTCTCTCTATTCGAGACCAGGTTATTAAGTACTCTGAAGAAGCCAAATACTTATTTAGGATTACGCTTGATAAACGATTCAATTGCAACACTCACTTAAATAATGTCCTCACAAAAGCCACTAGGACTTTTTGCGCCTGTAAAAATCTCTTTGGTAAGACATGGGGTCTTACTTTCATGATCTTATGCTAATTAGGCCTACCACAGCATATTCATATTAAACCCAAATCCTTGCTCGGCTGTCATCAATCTTAACAATCTGCAAAGGCTTTCCTGTGTCTCCATCAGTGGAGAAGTACTTGCCCAACTTCTGCCATGGAAGCATTGATTGGTTTTGTACCGCTATATGCCTTTATTAGGAAAACAGCTGATATTACTGCTCTGAAGCTACAAACTCAGTCAAGCCTGCTAAAAGGTTGGATGTTGGTCATAAAGCATTCATGGTAAAACTCCTAGTACTCTAATCTGTTATGAGACAGATTATATGGTTAGGTTATTTGCTTCGGTTGGAGAATTAATGATGTACTTCCTTCCAGGTCTGATTGATTTGGCCAGTGTCCTTACTTCGGTTCGGTTGGACCCAACACTCCAACCTCAATCCCACTGGCTATGTGGGTTAGTCTCATCAAAAATAAACCTTCAAAAACGTTTGAAAGGTGCAGATATCTTCTTGATATTTTTTCTTCAAAACTGGTGAGAGAGTGCTTTGCTTGTACTTATATCGAGAACAAAGATACGCTTTGTTGGGTACCTGGCCACTGTGATATTGCTGGCAATGAGGCACCCGATGAACTAGCTAGGAAAGGTTCACCGATTATGTGCTTTGAGCCGATCGTTTTTGCGGACTCAGCTGGCTCTCTCTGAAAGCTATCATTGAGCAATTTGCTAAGATACAGTGGCTCGAGTATCTAATTCTAGATATAAGACAAGCTAAATGGCTTGTCGTTCCCCTTGCCCGATCTGAAGTATAAGATGGTTTGATTCGTCTTAATAATAAGCAAAAAGCTTACAGATTTATATTGCATAGACAAATAGTAGCTTGGTAGTGAATACTTGGTTTCGCTTAAATGTAAACGAAATATTTGCTTCATTTTGAACTTTCAATTTCGCCAGTTATTATGAAAGTCTTGAGAATACAAAAAGATGCGATTTTTCCGCCAGCTCCGACGAAATCAATTTGCAATTGTAATTTTCTTTACTGAAAATTAGTTAAAAAACTAGTCAGTGTTAAGCGACATTAATTTTTGGGCCCTTCACTATCATTCACATCATGTTAAGTCGACAGTATCTACTAAAAATGATTTTACACCGTTCGCCGTTCTGGCCATAATCAGACACTTACAGGATAAACCGCCTCCGCTGAAACAGCTACGATCTGGTTTCACTTAAAAAAAATTTTTCTTATACAGTTTGGCTTTCGGTATTTGAAAAAGTTCTGTTTGTTAAAAAATGTGATCTGTATTAGAAAATTTTTCTTAGCGTATTCAAATGTAACATTTTCTGTATTACCGAACCCAGATGGAAAAAGTAATGTGAAGGAAAACCTTTGCGTTTTGCCAATACATTTCCGATTTCGGATTATTATGAAAATTAATTAGAATTTATATTTCTGTGCAAATTCCGGAGAAGCTCCAAGAAAGTATGTTGCTTTTTACATTTTCCTTCTGGGAATATTGTATGCGTGTGCGTGTGTGTTTGTAAATAACTTGATTGTCCTGTTCCTTGTTTCCTCTCCTCTGCTGTTAATGTCCAGAAACATGACGACACATTTACATATGATCAATGTGTGTACGTGTGTTTATATGTCAGCTACTATATAAAGGGTTAAATTATTTTCTCGCATATTTATGCAGAATGTGTAAAATATACCCCCAGGGTGTATGCATTCAATATTTATGCGTTTTTTTTTTGGGATAGTTATTATAAAACAAAATTAAACTGACCCAACCGGTTTGACTACTTAGTTAAAAAACGAAAAACATTGGTGTGTCTTGATAATATCCTGATTACAGTCGACGCACTTTTTGTGATGTTTGTATCAGCATCATATATATGTCAATGCGTGCAAAATTTTTTAACTGACCTAACCCCTTAACATGAGCGTATTCAGAAATTTTTGGGAATAATAAAACTTTTAACGATATTGCGGTATTAAATCGCTTGTAAACGATTGCAATATCTATTTGTTTACTTGGTTTAAAAATATTTGGAGTTAGGCTTATTTTAAGTCTTGTGTAATTCCCGGTTAATTGAACCACGGTTAGTTGCATTTCCTGTTTAATTGTCTGTGAAATATTACGTTTTTAAGTTAAATTCTGTTCAAATTACTCTTTTTATTGCATTCCCCGGTTATTGAAAATAATTGGACTGAAATTCTGGAAGATTTGTCGGTGGAAGACAGAAAGCATATTTCAATCAAAATAAATTTAAAATATTAAGCGGTCATTTTTAATTTTCGAGTTATGAGCAACTTTTATTTGTATGGGTCTAACGGTGGAGCCTATTCAAAGCCTATATTTACTCGTTTTCTTCCATTTAAAAGTACATATTTACTTCTTCTTTTAATGGCACAACAGCCCATGGAAGGCCTAGGCCGAGCTTTTCGCATCCACTCATGTTATGCGTGTTCTATTTGAACATGAATGGAAGGGACCTGCAGTTTTATGCCGAATTCTAACGGCGAAGTGAAAAGCTATTCATAGGCAATTTTTACTCTTGTGTGGTGCCGTGTAGAAAAATTGTTTTTTCTACTTTTTGATTTTGCATGTGCCGAGATTTGAACCTCGGACAATCTGCGTAGCAGACCAACACACTACCAACTACGCCACAACGACCCCACATAGTTACTTCATTCGAACTAAAAACATGTGGCAACCCCAGTTCTGAGGCAAGGAAATAAATATGTGTACCTCTAAATTATGTTACATCGATGATGTACGTACATAATGGACATGCATCGCGTTTAGTTATGAAAAAAGTTTCCGTAATCTAAGTTTTTATAGTTATATGCAGCATGTAAACTCCTGACGCCACTTGCAAAACAAAACAAAACGATAAAAAAAAGGATAGGCTTAAATAAGCCATGTGTTTTTTACTCTTTTTTAATGTTTGTGTTGGGCTCACATGGCCGTACTACTGCTGCTGCTACGCGATACGAACATAAAAATTACACAGAATCCTCTTGTTCACCGTTCCGTCCATCTATTAATGCACACATCATCAAACGTTCGTCCAAGTTGTACGTTAATGTCATCAACACAAAACAACGTCCGCATACGCGATACCTACTGCCTTCATACCTACATTTGGAATTCATGTGCGTATTGAAATTTATAAGACTCGCCAATCAAGTTTTTTCTAAAAAGGATACCTACTTACTAATTTATTTCAACTTCGACTGTGATACTGTGAGAAAGAGTTCACGTGAAGAAAACTGGTTTTTTTAAATAATAATAATAACGTATTCAATGTATGTACGCTCGTTGTCCCGTTGGAAATCATTTTCCTTCCTTGCTTACTTCCTGTGTTTCCCCTTTTTATCGGAATGACCATACAAATTTTGATAAACACGGTTGCACGGTTTATATATGTGTGAGAAAATTAGGTCACATACAGATTGACTCAACGCAACGCAGTGGCTAGTATGTTAGCGTGAGATTGTATGACCTCATCAATGATGCTCCTAAGTAAATTTAAAGCGTTCACGTAAAAAAGTTCATTGTTTGTTTACTACAAACACACACACGCACACACACATGCATACATAGTTTGTATTTACCTGTCTGTCTATCTGCCTGTCCTGTGATAGACAATGTGCTATGCACATATTGTGAACGCCCGAAAGTCTCATCACACTGATTTCTAAGCTGCACCCCTTTTTCGTTTTCCTTTTCTGTTTCTTTTCTTGGCTTTGTAAAAGGGGCATCTTATAAATAGTAGCCCATTACAATAAATTTGTGGATGATATTGCTGGCTTTGTTCGCGTAATGTTATTGTTGTTGTTGGTGCGTATGATAACAAGCTACTTCGTCTTGCGGTTACCCTTACATGAGCTCTTCTTCTTATTTTTATACTCATATTGCATACTTAAAAATAAATATTTTATGCGATATGAATCTATTCTTATGATGAATAAGGAAGTAGAAAGAGGTTTTCTGCTTAAAAAAAATTAACCTCATATAGTAGGTAGGTATCGGGTATTTCCTTAAAGAGGAAATAAAATTAGAGCTAGAGTGCCGTTTTGGTACCACATCCTCATTGTGTACCACATCTTCATTGTGTACCACATCCTCATTGTGTACCACATCCTCAATCCGTAAGATAAGGAAATTTCCGATTTTAAAATTGGAAGTCCCGGATATGTTGGTTAGATAGGGTTTATGAAATGATTTTAGTCTGGTTTTGGTAAGAGCCGGACAGTGACAGAGAAATTGAGAGAGGATTTCTCTTTCTTCCAGGTCATTGCAGTTCCTGAAGAGTGAGATGCGGAGTCACCTATTGGCCAGTGTCCCATTAGTACTACAGTCAGCCGGGCTACGTGAGATCGGGTGTAAGTAAGTAGGTACCTGGTTTTACTGGGGTCAAATTTTCGTCATGTTTTCTTGATTGCGGCGCATGTGGAAAGTATTTTCCGTTAACAGCAAGGGTAAGGCAGTAAGAGAGTATTTATTTATTTATTCAGCACTAATATTGTTCATGGGAATTGCTACAGATTACGCCTGAGTTATATCCAGAGTTGATCCTTGCCCCGCTAATTCATCGGCCCTTCAATGTTACTTGGAACCCTGAAGCCAAATGTCCAGCCTATGGCTCACAATAGCGTTAACTTCCTGCATTGGATATTAAGTCTGAGTCTCGAGCTTTAATAGCAGCTTGGCTCTGATCGACAGAAGCTCGGCAATGTGGAGATATGCTGAGTAGACTCCCGTACCGGCCCTGCAGTTCATCTTGGACCCGTCAGTGTTGAGTTCTACTCGCAGCCAGCTCCCACGCGGTTTCTTCTCTAATTTGGCCTTGTTGGGAAAAAGTGCCGAAGCCGTTCTTGAAGTTCAGTTTGGCTATGTTGGTTTGGTATATGTATTCCCTATCTGTGATAAAATTCTGCTATACCCCTTGTTTTTAGCAGTCCAGCACCCTATATCTCAGAGTTAGACTGCGCTTTCGGAGGCAGTGGGCATGAACGGATAGCTTCTGTTATACCCATATACGCTGACCTTTGAACTCTTCCTAATATTTTTTTTTGTTGCATCTCTTTCACATAGTATGCAACCATACTACATAATGATGCATACGTGAGGATTGGACTAAAAATGGATGTGTATGACTAAAGTACTACCAAGTTTTAATCTCCCCAAATTAAAACGACATTCGCCATAGAACATAGGCCTGCATAGCCTTATATACTTGCAAAAGAATGTTCGGAAAAAGTGGTATCCGCTTTAACGATATTAATATTTCATTTGTTTGACACTCGTATGTGCTATGTATGGCATGTACATCAACAATTATGATTGATTTCTAACTGTACACAAATTTTAAGTATCGAAAGAGCCGAACTTAAATTACAGGAGCTGTAGTACTTTGTATTTTTTTATTTTATTGATACCATCACCACACAGGGTGTACCCCTATGAATGCATTTTGTTGAATGGTAGGAAGATTGATAAGTGGGAGGAAGAAAGAGGGAGAATGAGAGAGGGAATGCAATCACACAGGGCACCGATAAAGAAATAGGTAGCCATTGTGGGAAGTGTTATGCCTTTACCACAACGAACTTTAGTTTATCAGTGCGACTATGACCTCATGTAGCGCCAAAGGCCAAGATTTTCGTATCTACTCATGTTGTGCGTGTTACAATATTTGTACATGAATGGAAGGGACCTACAGTTTTATGCCGAATCCGAATGACGAAGTGAAAAGCTTTCATAGACAATGTTTACTCTTGTAGGTTTGCCATTGCCTGCCAAGAGGTGGTGCCGTGTAGAAAATTTTTTTTCAACCTCGGATACTCTACGTAACAGGCCAACTACACCCCAGCTACCACTATATTCATATTTTACAGTAAATGAATTTTGTTTTGCATATTTTCGGATAATAGCTTCCATAACAAATTTATTGATCTGTGAACATTTTTCAAATTTTTTTATTTTAGTGAAGCAAATTGTTCAAAAAACATTTATTCTATAAATTAATTTTGTAAATATGGAGCATATTATATATGTCCTATAACGTCCGTTGACGTAAAGATATCATTTACTCTGTACAAAAACTGTTTACCCAATCAGATTCTATTGCCGAAATTTAATTTCCGTTGTGTTTTTCAAAAGTTTAAATTTTGCCTACAGTTCGAATTTGACTTGAACCTTTTATGTTTTATTAAATCTGTAAATTCAAAATTCTGTTAGCAGAAAATTTTGTTTGACATAATTCTGCCTAAAAAAATTTGCTTTTAAAAATTTTGGGTTTGAAATAAACTATTTCCAAGCCGAACCACTAGCAGTTACTTGAACCGAACCATGAACCAATAAGTTTGTATTTTTTCCTGTTAGACCCAAACCGGCTTTGATCGAAAAAATGGTTTGGTACAATTTAAAAAAATATAGCTACAATATTAATTCACTTTGCTTTTTAAATTTTTTTTCACATATTTTATCTTGAATACGTTTTGCAACCTGGAAAACTCCATTTAATTAAGTGAATCTTTAAATTTCAAAAATGGTAGTGAAAATGAAAATTAAGCGCTCTTAAAAAATTGAGAGATTTAGTTCAATTCCAACAAAAAGTATGAATTTATTAATTCATTCGATGTACATTTTTGTGGGCTTTCGAATCAAACCATTTTTGAATCGAATCAGCGATTCAAGGGTTCGTAAGAACTAGTTTTTGAGTCTAATAAGTGGTTCAAAGAAACCTTGAACCACTGATCCGAACCATACTGCCAAATTTTGTTGGGTGGCACAAAAAATACTTAACATATTTGAGTTCATGGGAGAGAACATATGTAGGTTCCATGCAGTAAACTTGACAAGTGTTTACTACTGACTTTATTTTTTAATACAATATTAGACAATAAAATCACAAATTTGTGAATTAATGTATGGGGTTTTTTTTATACGCCTATTGAAATAAGTCGATACTCGCAAAAACACCTGAATGACTTGCTGAATTTTCAAATTGAGACATATTTATATGTCACAGAGACATCTGTGTATTTCTTTAATATTGGGGTATATAAAAGGTATCTGCCGTATCTTTCATGCGATTGATGTTTAGTGCATCTCCTGACAGCTTGCGTGTCGATCTTGCGCCACCAGTTACAAAATTTCATTGGCTTTTTCAGTGATTGACCGACCAGAGCGAGAGGCATCTTTGATATCAAAATTTTCTGGTTCCGGTGTTCACTCACAGCATCCTCACGTAAACCGCACAAATTTTTCGGTATATTTTTGCAGCGGTTTTATCTTTGAATCACATAGTGTATTTCTTCAGATATTTCACTCATTTTCAAATCACTGTAACTTTTTACACTAGCGACGAATTACACAACTGTCTACATACAAAATGTAGCCTGAAATGTATCTTTCAAACATGTATTCGTGAAACTTCCTACTAGACAGAGGACCTAGACGGTTAAAGAGAAATTATAATATATTTTACATTTAATAACTTATTGTACACTCTTTTCTTATAACTCCAAATATGGTCTTTGTACTTGCAAAAGAATATTAAAAATGTATGTATTAGTTGTATTAAGATTTTATTAATTATTGTTAGTTTCTAAATGAATGATTCAATAAATAAAACTAAATTAAAACAAAATAAATTAAAAAATAATAAATAGAAATTGAAAATTTTTGCCTACGAGACCGAGGCTTATTGAGTATTATTGTTTTAAAAATTAAAAACAATTCCGTTCAATTTATTTAGTCCGTATGTAATTCACAGCCAAAATTGTATGTGTTTCTGTGAAAGAAATGTTAAATAATAAATTTTTTCGAATTCATAAAAGGAATTCGGGGTTTGGACTGTTATATCTTTTTGCCACTGATTTGTTAACGAACTTATTTACCGACTTTCCTCCTTCTCCTCCTCCTGCTTTTTGAAGCCTTGTCACTCTATCCACTCTTTGCCTCTCTTCTTTTTATTCAAAAATGTTGAATTGTCTTTTCTTTTGAGTGCTTCAACTCTCAAAAAAATAATGCCGTAAAATATTGCTCCCACCACCAAACTAACAAAAACAACAACCATCATTATTGAAACTTTAGGCTATTAACGTTCAAAGAGAAAAAAACTCTGAACGAGCGTAAAATATATCATATTTATGTATGTATGTTTGATTGTACATAGTATGTATTGAAATATATGTATGTATATATATTGTAGAAAGAAAAAAATAAATATGGCGTTCGTTTTACAAAATAAAAAAAAGTAAACGACAAAAAATACGCGCTAAGAAATTTGAAATGTGTGCTGAAATGTATTAGTGCTAGCCCAATAAACACTGATGCAAACCTTGGCAAAATCAAATTATCAATCGTCAAAGAAATTTGGTTGTAAATAGTTAGGGTATAGGATTTGAATTTGGTGGGTCCTAATTTTGCTAAATCAATGCAAAGTATTCAAAATTGCAATACTTTAGTAAGTGATGGAAAGTATCAAGTACCTGGGTATCGATACTTTCAAGAATCGGGTATTTTTCGAGAGAATGGGATAATTTTTAGCTGAAAATTATATTTCACTTGAATAAATGCAACCGCAGTGAAACGTGCGGGATTCTGGGTGCTTTGACAGGTATTGTTTTTATTATACTGAATTGAATTCGATAACTTTACATAATTAATAAAAATATAAAAATTTAGACCGTTTTAAACAGACTGTTAATGGCTTAAAATCAAATAAAAAGTATAAGTATCTATTCGATTCTAAATACTGAATACTCAAAATCGATACTTTCTAGAATCGAGACTTTTTAGTGCACGATTAAGGCCAAAAATTTATTTCCGGGCTTAAAAAACCTTGGTACACAAAATTTCAGCAAAACCGGTCGGTCCACAGAAGTCGTTCTGGTATAAAGAAAAAGTATAACAAGTTAAATTTTCTTTTGTACTGGATACCCATACCTAGATGTACCAACCAATTTGGTTGAAATTGTGTGTACCAGGGATTCTTGAGCCAAGTAGTTCATTTTTAAGCATCGATTTGAACTTAAAATTAATGAGAGGGCTATAATTTATAAATAAATTTAAAAATAAAATATTTAAGCTTTCCTCTAAATTTAGAAATGGAAATTTTTTCTGAGTTCCTGATTATCAAATGCAAAGTAGTGATGCGGTAGTGATGCAATATTTCTACAGAGTAAATTTTGCAACCGTGTTGCTTTGTTTGTATTTTCTTTGCAACACTTGTGTCATTTTCGAAAACTTTTATGCAAAAAAAAACTTCAACAATGGCAGCAAATAATAAACACGGGCTGGGCTGTTAATCAAAAACTATTTGGAATTATGTCAAAGTTGTTGCAGCAGCAGTGCTAATATTGTAAATGTTTATCGAAACAATAAGCATAAAAGACATTATAGCTTCGTTAAAGTTACTGAGGACCTAAAAACTGAAACGTTGTTGGCGGTCGTTGAAAAAGTGCCGTCTGATGTGTTCTTTTTGCATTTTCGTATTTTTTTTTTTTTCTTTTGATAAATTCAACACTCAGGGTGTACCCCTATGAATGCAGAGCATTGTGTTGAATGGAAGGAAGATGTATAGGTGGGAGAAAGAAGGAGGGGAATCAGAGAGGGAATGCAATCACATAGGACACCGATAAAGGGATAGACAGCCATTGTGGCAAGTGTTATGCCTTTACCACAATGAACTTCAGTTTATCAGTGTCGACTATGACCGCATGTAAGGCCAAGCTTTTTTTTTGAGGTAATATTGAAATTACATGAAATAATAACAAATAATTTCAAACACAAATCATCTATTTTTACAGAAATTGGTTGAAATACTGAAGCCCGATTGGAATGGTTGTGATGGTCCTGGTCGGCCTGCAGTCTCGGTAAGAGTTGCGCTCTGTTTTACAATATGGAGACTTGCGAACCAAAATAGTTTTCGGGAAATTGGCGACCGCTTTAACACAGGCCGTGGTACCGTTTATAGAACATTCATCAAAACCATAAAATACTTAGCGCGCTTGAAAGGTCAACTCATTCAATTTCCGGCAACTGAGTTAAGCCAAAAGAAAACAACGGAACAATTCGAAGCTACCCGTGCACGGCACACACATATGCATACCACAGTTCATTAAAGATTGCATTAGCTACTATAACAGAAAAGGCACATATTCGGTGGTATTACAGGTAACATATTTCAATATATTTAGGATTTATGAACCAAATCAATCTCCAAACATACTTCATATCGCTTCGTTATAGGCTGTTGCGGACAGTGAATTGACATTTACAGATGCTTTTGTAGGGTATAGAGGCCGGTGCCATGACGCCGCAATTTGGCAGAACGGACCACTTAGAAGAGCAATAGTAAACAAACGCATCAGATTCCCCCCAGAGTGCCATCTTCTAGGCGATGGCGCTTATTTGTTGGAAACTTTCGTAATGATGCAAAGATAATGGATTTCTGTTCGCTGTGAAAATTAGATTCAACAATGTCCTAAGCTCTACTAGAATTTGCGGGGGTATCAGGCATTCGGCATTTAGAAAAACAAAAATTCCGTATATTGAATTACATTGTTTTTTTTATTGATACATGGAACACACAGGGTGTACCCTTATGAATGCAGAGCATTGTGTTGAATGAAAGGAAGATTGATAGGTGGGAGGAAGAATAAGAGAGGGAATGCAATCACACAGGACACCGATAAAGACATAGACAGCCATTGTGGCAAGTGTTTTGCCTTTACCACAATAAACTTCAGTTTACCAGTGTCGACTATGACCGCTTGTAGCGCCAAAGGCCAAGCTTTTCGCATCCACTCATGTTGTGCGTGTTATATTTGTACATGAATGGAAGGGACTTACAGTTTTATGCTGAATCCGAACGGCGAAGTGAAAAGTTTTTCATAAGCAATTTTTACTCTTGTAGGTTTGCCATTGCCTGCCAAGAGGTGGTGCCGTGTATAAATTTTGATGTTGTTGCTGTTTTTTTTGTGATATTTTTTTTTTTAATTTTATGTTATTTTTTTATATTTTCTTTTTCATTTTATTTTGGCTGTGCTGAGATTCGAACCCTTGACACTCTGCGTAACAGTCCAACGCACTACCGCTACGCTACAGCGACCACCTTGTTGTACAAAATTTAAAAATTGTCACACAAATTGTAATGTCGTGTTTAGTGCTACATAATTTTATTATTAGCAATGAAATACCTATGTCTCGAAATTGTCGACAATGAAATTGAAAATATCGCATATAATAATACCGATGTACCCCAAACATCTGCAGCTGCAAGGGACAAAAGAGAAAACCTAGGAACACTATTGGGTAGTTCGGCTCGGATTCCTTAACTTTTCGCAGCACCTTTTCTCACAGCACCGACCGCTTCCTTCTACATTTAGGAGTAGTACCTTTTGGGCGTGTTTCCACTTATTATCATTGGAAAATAAGTAAAAGCTGATAAATGTTTGTATTAATAAATAAGAAACTAAAAAATAAAAATTACATCTTACTTATCTTCGTCCGCCATTTCTACAAATCCAGAAATCACCACAAAAGTTAGTGATGCGTTTTGGTACCACTGCAAAGCAATTGTCAAATAGGACAAAAAGGCCTTTATTTATAAAATAATGAAAAAAATTTAGGGATAGGGATTTAATAAAGTAAACTGCGTAAAAAGTAATCGAGGTATTAATATCAAGAATAAACCTTGATAAGAGCAAATCATAACCAAGTTACTACGAATATAAAATCAAGTAAAATGCTTATTGGGATTGTATTTTAATGATGTTCATTTATTACGTTCAACTGGCCTCACAAGTAAACACACATAAGCATGGGTGGGTTGCTGATGGTAGTTGCTGCGACGGTGGATGATTTCTATTTCGTTCACTTAGTATTTGCCTCCATTACAGTTTCCTCTGCCCTTCCCCCGCCACGAGCGGACTACGTCAAAACCTAGAGTGCAAATTTATAAATTATTGCACATTCTTCGCAAAAATTTTCGTTTAATTTTTTTTTACTTAACTTATCAAAATGCCAAATTTATGTACACACTCAGCAAACAACAATAAAGGATGTAGAAAATTAAGGATGAAGCAGCATAAATCAAAAAAAAAATAATGCGAAATCATAAAAGAAATTAAAAATTTTTGCAGATAAAAGAATTTTCTCTGTAATGCGTACTGTGAGTGTGGTGGAACACCGTGTCTACGTGGAAGACGTGAGTTCCGCTGGCTGATCGTGTAGTTCTGGTAAACACACGAACTGGCGGCATTAGCTGGCGCATGTCAGAAGAACATCCAACAATAGAGCTGGAAACTCTACTGTTTCCTATTAGCTTTATCGCTCGATGTTCGATATGGTCCAGGAGCTCCAGTTGCGTTCGTGAAGTTCCAGGCCATAAGTGCGAATTGAGCTTCATTTTAGGACGTATATAGGTTGTGTAAATTATGCGGAGGTCAGCCGGAGTGAAATATTTTTTACACCGCCTAAGAAAGCCGAGACACTTGGCTGCTTCTTTCGAAACGTCAAAAATGTGTTTATTCCAACGAGCATCACATTGGATGGACATGCCCAGAACATCAAGAGTCGCTGTCTCCGCAATACCTACCCCACTCATATCTAGGGGATTAACGGGGGCTGGGAAACTCCAAATGTCATACAATTTCAGAGTGAATTACGTGACTAGCTATACGTTCACGGATCAGACGATTCAACACCAGACTAAAAATCAGTTGTGTGCAGTTGTGCTGCAGAAATATTTGAAAACGTTTTGAGCCTTCGCATTTCTCTACAGCCTTCTCAGGATTTGCAACAGCTGCCTCACCAATTCTACATATTCATCTGTACTTGAGTTTTCAAAATTTCCTGCATTTTTATCAGCACAGTCCCGAAAATCAAAGTTTTGTGGTTGGGAATCCTAATTCCTTCTCGTATATGTACATTAAAGTGGGCAGAAAATGTGTTGCTGTTGATTTTACTCTATTGCAAGACTACTGTGGTCGCTGTGGTGTAGTGGTAGTGCGTTGGACTGCTACGCAGAGTGTCCGGGGTTCGAATCTCGGCACAGGCAAAATCGAAAAGTAAAAAAAAGATAATTTTTCTACACGGCACCACCTCTTGGCAGGCAATGGCAAACCTACAAGAGTAAAAATTGCTATGAAAAGCTTTTCACTTCGCCGTTCGGATTCGGCATTAAACTGTAGGTCCCTTCCATTCATGTACAAATATGACACGCACAACATGAGTGGATGCGAAAAGCTCGGCCTAGGCCCTCCAAGGGTTGTTGTGCCATTAAAAAAAAAAAAAAAGTAAGCAAGACTAGTCGCGAGGAGTATTCGCAATCGAAACCCATTTATGGTGCTCGACTCCCAATGACCCAATGTAAGACTAAAACGAAATATTTATATTATACAAATTTTTCTTTCATGTAGAAAGAAAATAGTTTCATCATTATGTTTAGAGGCGCGGCTGTGCCAGTTCGATTACTCCAACACACCAACCTCTTAATTTTTATGTAATGTCGCGCCAAAAGATACTTATTAAAATATACCAGCGAAAATCAAGAGCAGAATCTGTCAAAAATTGAGAATTAAGAAAATTCCTAACGATAGGAAAAATTTCAAACATCAGTTTCCCACATATGCACATATTTCGAAGTTCAAAGTTATGATAATAGAAATGCAGAAATTATTTTAATTTGATATCATTACGATTTTTTGATTAAATTTAGTAAAAATGTCCACTTTCAATGACTAGCGATGGATGGAACGCTTGTATGGTTGGATGTTAAGAAGATTGCCCGTTTTGGAGGTGGTTGGTTTGGTTGTTCTTAATACTTGATGTTGGTGGTTGTGGGTGAATGAGCGAGAATGAATGGGCTACAGTTGGAATGGGCTACAGTTTGAATGGGCTTTTTTTCCATAAAAAACTGACTACGCTTATTTTCATGGTTATATAATAATGCCGTAGTCCATTACAATTTTTCATACTTGTTTCATATTAAGGGAAGAAAATATTTAAATTTTGTTTTTCTCCATTCCATGCACTCTCGCCTCTTAAGTACTAATGCGACAATTTATTAAAAAATTTTGTACTGCTACATTATTATACAAAAAAAAAAAAGACGAGGAAATTAATTCTGAAGAATATCCCATTTTGCTCTGTGTGGTAGGAGACGCAGCACCAGAATCATATCTATGGTTCTTGCAACATGGATGAATAGAACATATTTTGATAGAAGACTCTGCCGTGATCAATATCTACCAAGAAAGTTCATCATAGAGGGCAATGTCTCAAAAAAATTCCAGTTAAGTGAGTCAGGAAGTAATTTTTACCGAAGAAAATATCTCGTTATTCCAATGCATTTACATTCTACTACTGTGGGCAAAAGTTAGTAAGACTTTGTTCATAATTTCAAATTTTTTTATTCATTCTTCCAAATCTATTTCGTCCCCTTCAAAGTAATCCCCCCCGGTCCCAATACACTTGTGCCAACGTTTTTTCCAATTCTCGAAACAGTTGTTAAAGTCAATTTCCGGAATAGCCTTCAGTGCGCTTAGCGATTCATGTTTAATGTCTTCAATTGACTCAAAACGGTGTCCACGAAGCGGTTTTTTTTGAGTTTAGAAAATAGCCAAAAGTCACACGGTATCAGTCGAATTTTTGGCAAAATGGTCTGGTAAAACCAATGCAGTGATTTTGGAACCAATCGTGCATTCACTCTTCTTAGGCCCAAATGATGTTTTAAAATAGTTTTCACTGATCCTTCCGATATTTCAACGATGCCAGTAAGGTCTCTGACTGTTAATCGTCGATTCTCGAGCACCAATTCCTTGATTTTAATGACGTGTTGATCATCAGTTGATGTTGATGGCCGTCCTGGACGTGGTTCGTCGTCAACGCGTTCTCGACCATCTTTGAACAATTTGTACCAATCAAAAACACTTGCTCGCGACATACAATTATCACCGAAGGCCTTTTGCAACATTCTGAACGTTTCGGCACCAGAAATTTGATTCCGCACACAAAATTTAATGGAACTTCTTTGTTGAATAATTTCACTCATTGTGAAAATCGCCGAATGAACTTTTTGTACTTCAGAAAGACAAGCGTATACTAAACACTAATGATTATTTTGATGTGACATTTGGCACAGATGTCACCGACAGTCATACCAACCTTAAAAAAATAATATTTTGATGAATGAGTTTCCGCGCGAAATTTAAATTAAAAAGTCTTACTACTTTTTGCCCACAGTAGTATGACCATTTTATGAAACTCAGAACAGGGATCAGGGATAAAGTCCCACACCATAATTACTCGTATTGGCCCTAGTGAGGAAGTTAACATTGTAAAGCTTGACATTTCAATGCTGGGGATTTCTGGTATCAATTGTTGAGCCTATGTGGAACCTAGGACAATCCATGAAGTACCTATATTCCACACGGGAAGTGGTTGTCTATCACGAAATACTGAGGGCAAATATGTGCGTTTTAACACTCTACCGTTCACCGACCAACTTTTTTTGTAATAATAAATTCAACAAAAGGTAATTTTGGGGTGCGAATCTGAAACCTATTTTCCACTTTCAAGTCATAACGCCTCCGGTGTTCACTCGGAGGCGTCTCATGTGTCTTTAATATTTGAAAACCAACACAAATATAATAAAGCTCACCAATATTTTTATATTCGATTTGACAATGAAATTTTTGTTTGTTTTAATTTTGACTTTCATCAATTTCACTTTTACTGGGTATTTTTCATCCAATTCACGTGTGCGAAAATTAAAGACTCATAGGTGACTTGAAAATTACATATCAACAAATGCCTCTCCAAAATCAACGAAGAGGTAATCTTGCTTTTTTATCATTCCTATTGTTAAAGCTCTGCGCTTAAAGTCTCAAATTCAGCTGGAGTTAGGTAGGTTTAAGAAATCCCTTCGACCGAACCACATTTACATAAACTTGTAAATACATACATAAACTTGTAAATATATACATTTTTCAACCAAACCGTTTTTCTTCACATTTTTACACAGCTATAAAAATGTGCACAGCTTTTTTTCGAAATGAGTAATTTGTTTTTTTAAAGAGAGGCAGTGAAAATCGATTTAATATTTTTACATATAAGAAATATACTGTAGTGTGTATATACATACACACAAACATACATACACATAAACATGTATATACATACATACATAAATTCATAGATATTATATAAGTTAATATGTAAGACCAAAATTAAGGGAGCCCCGAGTGCGCGACGCATCTATAAGTATAGCCTGTAAGAGAGTAAGCACACCAGCGAAAAAAGAAACCGAAACGTAAAGCAACAAATATTCAGTTATTATTTTAGCTTGCCGTGAACTTAAAAAAGAAGCGTTATCTTTGCAGAAGAATAGTAAACAAAATAATTCGGTTGTGATAGGTAGTTTGTATTTGATAGTCTATGTATGTGTATAGTATGACGATTCTATGAATGCTTGGGTGTGTGACTATGCATGAACATATGTTTGAATGAATGTAGCGTACTTTTTTGTTGCTGCCTCATAAAATCGCCCTTTTTCTACACGCTGGAAAGCACAACAAACGATACAAAATACGGCGACAAGAGAAATAATAATGACAAAAAAGTATCGAGGACTGAAGAAAAAGTTGTATAAAAAGCACAAAGAAAAACAACGTTTAATAAAGGCGACTGCGACCAAGACTTTGGCCGATGTCGTAAAATGCAATGGAATAAATTTAAGCAATTTATTTTACCACCCTCTCAGTATCCACTACCCACTCCTTTTAATCCTTTTGAATCTTTCGCTGCCCCTTTTTTTATTTACGATTGCTTGCTTGCTTCTCTGATTACCGTAAAAAGTTACAAGAGTGGAGCAAGCGGAGAAAATCCAGTGGCAGAATTGAGGGCATTGTTCTTACAATTTTCATTTTATTTATGAACATACAGACTCACTCAGAGAAAAATTATAGTAAATTAATTCAAAGTAAAACAAGTACCTTTTAGTAATTATTAAGTGCACTAAACCCCTGATAAATGAAATCCGCTTAATTGCGTTTCCCATTTAATGGCGTCCGAAACAAAATGTTTTTAGTTCAAAACGTACTCAAATTACTTGGTTAGTAATTGAATTCCCCACTTAATAGAAGTATAGATTATCGTTATAGATTCATCGTTGCGTTATTATCCTTAGAAGTAGTTAGGGAGTAGTGACAGTGGGTATTAGTAACAGTTAGTAGAAGTAATTAGTAGTTGAAACTACTATTGTAGTAGCAGTTTTTCTTTTTTAAAATCTCTTACACATCATCACAACTATCGTCACAGAGTTGATATGTGGGGGTTGTACCCACTGAAACATTCTTTGTATCTAGTCACGTGGTACCACTTTACTCGCTGCTAAGCATGGTCTCAGGAGTATTTGGATCAATAACACCAACAACAATGTCAGCCTTGAGATCAAGTGGAGATTAACTCTTGACAACAGGTGTTACTACGGGCTCAGTAGGCAATTGAGAAGTAGAGGATTCTCTCTCGATGGACGAAAACAACACTCTATAAGTCTCTCATCCTTCCCGCCTTAATGTATGGCGCTGATGATACGTGGGCATTGACCATCAATAATGAGAGGATGTTAGCAGCGTTCGGGAGGAAGATACTCCGCAGGATCTCCGCTGGAACCATGAGTTGCACGCCGACATTGACGCAGTCAAACGCATAAAAATGTCTGGTTTGTGTTGAGCGAATGAAATGTACAGCGCTGCGGCAGAAGGATGTTTAAGCGAATCACGTTGCTGAAACGCGCAGAAGCGACTGCCAAAGTTTTATCGAGGCGACCAAGACCAGTCATCAGTTTTAGTGCCAACTAAATCAGTTTTAGTGCCAACTTAAATATTAGGCTAAACCGCGTTTTCTAGGGCATTTCGTTCACAATGCACGAGACATTAAAAGAAGGTGTGCTCTGCGTTATCATTTTTTTCATGGCCAAATACATTGTTGGCTGGTACTTTGCTTTTCCAATGTTGTGTAGATATTTGCTAAAATGCCAGTGAGCCGGGTTGGGGATTACCTTTGCTTTCCACCTTCCATGACTTTCGGGACTCCATCATTCCTTAAAGTAGGATTGAGTTTGTTGTAGACATCAGCTGTGCGCCGATTTCGGCCATAAGTCTTGCGAGTATTCCTATTATTTTTTTTTTTGCTTTGGTTGCTGCATACTTGATTTAGGCCCAGTATTGTGTCGAGCCTTACCCTCAGATAGTTTACAAACTTCTGTGTTTTAACAAAGTCAAGACAGAACCGCATTTTAACTTCTACCGGGATGTGCGTCACTAAAAACAGTTCAGTTTTACGAGTCGCTAGCTTGAGACCGTGAGAATCTAACCACGCTTGTGTTCTCAGCGTCACCTTTCGCTGCGTGATCACAGTATCGGGGATCACAGTTGTGATGCTGCCTGCGTAGCTGACCATATGTATCATTTGGCTTGCTGATATGTAATATTTCGTCGTAACTGATGTTCCAGATATCTGGGACGAGGATAGAACATAGTTCCTCGTTAGAAATAGTTCAATATAATTCAGTAATGGTTGGTTGGTTAAGGCCGCATTCGTATAGGATGGGTGAGATGCAGAACCCGCGAATTGTTTATGCCAACTAGATGCTTCAGATGCCTAGAATACGGGCACATCGCTAGGCACTGCAAAAACGAAGTGGACCGCACAGGAATGTGCCTTAGGTGTGGAACCAATGGCCATTTGGCAAACAAATGTACAGCAGAACCAAAGTGTGTTTTATGCGAGCCAGGATGCAGCGGCGGTAATAAACACATCACCGGCAGCTTTAAATGTGCAGCCTATAAAAAAGCTAAGCATGCGTCCATACATAGGAATGGTTAAGTGCATACAGATAAACCTAAATCATTGTGAGGCAGCCCAAGATCTATTAGCGCAAACGGCAATAGAACAAAAAGTTGACATCCTAATTATCAGCGAGCCGTACAAAACACTCACTGGAAACGCTAAGTGGGTTGAAGACGGAACTAAGAAAGCAGCTATCTGTATCTGCTGCAACATAGCATTTGAGTGGAAGGCTCAAATATCTCGAGACGGCTTCTCATATGCCAAAATTAAAGGTGTGCATTATTACAGCTGCTAGGCTCCACCGAGTTCGCTCCTAACAGACTTTGACCTAATGCTGGATTGCTTGATTACTGATGCCAGAGGTACCAATCGTCGTTGCTGAAGAATTCAATGCTTGGGCCGTTCACTGGGGGTGCCCAAAAACAACACCACGAGGCGCCGCACTCCTTGCAGCATTTGCCAGCTTAGACCTTATCTTGCTAAACCGTGGAACAGTCAACACATTCGAAAATGGAAGAGCAGGGTCTATAATTGATCTCACGTTCGCAAGCAGAACTATCTCAAGAACAAGCAAATGGAAAGTGTCTGACGTATACACTCACAGCGATCATAGGGCTATTATACTTGAAACTGAGGTACATCGTAGCCCTTGAAAGAACCAGACAAGTACCTAAAGCGCAGAAAAACGAATGGAAAGTTAAAAACCTAGACAGCGCAATTCTAGAAGACATGCTCAGCGACATGGAGATGGTAAATGGCACGGCGGAACAACAAGCTAAAGGAGTCACAGAATATCTCACCCGCACGAGTGATGCATCTATGCCAGGCAAAGGACCGGGAAATGAAAGAGCTCCTATATATTGGCGGAATGGCGACATAGCCAACTTGCGAACAGAGTGCCATAAAATTAGAAGGCGCTGCCAAAGAGCAAGAGGAAGAGACAGCTGGGAGCAAATACGAGAGGAATTTAAAGTACGGAGAAAGCAGCTACGTAAAGCTATATCTGGGAGTAAAAGCCAAGCCCTCCGCGCGGTGATAGACGACGTTCAAAATATCCCGTGGGGATGAGCGTACAAAATTTTGAGCAATAAACTAAAGTGTAATACAGGAAATGCACCGGCATGTCCACGCATCATGGCTACGATCGTAGCCGGTCTTTTCCCTCGACATGACACTTTGGTAACAAGGAGTGTATGGCAAACCGGCGAAAACTCAATTCCGCCCGTAACCAACTAAGAAGTGATCAGAGCAGTATCAAAGATACAACCTAAACAAGCCCCAGGACTGGACGGCATCCCAAACATCGTTTTCAAAGCAGCAGTCAATAGACACCCTGCAGTGTTCGCCAAATTGTACACCTCTTGCATAAGAGAGGGATCTTTTTCTTTGTCATGGAAGCGACAACGACTTGTCCTTATCCCGAAAGGTGATAAACCTCCTGAAGAACTGTCCTCATATCGGCCTCTGTGCATGCTGGACACTGCAGGGAAAGTGCTTGAGAGCATACTTTGTTCTCGTTTGGAAGAATACACAGAAGGTACGCCTGGTCTATCCCAACACCAATTTGGCTTCAGGAAAAAGCGAAGCACTACCGAAGCTATTGATTCCGTTTGTAAATTGGCCCGCAAGGGGCCAATGAAGAGGGAGTACAAAGCAATATTGCGCTGTAGTTACCCTAGACTTTAAAAACACGTTTAACTCGGCCAATTGGAAGCAAATATTAATTTCTCTCGATGAACTCAAAGTGCCAGACTACTTACTTAGCATGATAGAAAACTACTAAACTTGTGGAAACGACATTCTGTGGTCGCTGTGGCGTAGTGGTAGTGCGTTGGACTGCTACGTAGAGTGTCCGGGGTTCGAATCTCGGCACAGGCAAAATCAAAAAAAGTAGAAAAAAGAATTTTTCTACTCGGCTCCACCTCTTGGCAGGCAATGGCAAACCAGCAAGAGTAAAAATTGCTATGAAAAGCTTTTCACTTCGCCGTTCGGATTCGGCATTAAACTGTAGGTCTCTTCCATTCATTCACAAATATAACACGCACAACATGAGTGGATGCGAAAAGCTCGGCCTAGGCCCTCCATGGGCTGTTGAGCCATTAAAAGTAAAGTAAGGACACAACATTCTATCCAGCCCGCACATTAAACCTCGGCGTTCTTTTGGATCACAGGTTAAATTTTAGAGACCACGTAAAATACGCAAGTGAGAAAGCTGCGGGAATGAGCGCCTGGCTAGCAAGGCTAATGCCAAACATTGGTGGCCCCAAACAGCCGATAAGGAACCTGCTGGCAACTGTTAGCAAATCTACGTTGATGTACGCTGTATGGGCGTCAGCTACCAACTACAAATCGTACATAAAAGACGCAATATCTGAGCTGACTTCGCTCAGGGTATGCTGTACATTCCGGACCGTCTCAGCTGAAGCTTCTGGCGTAATAGCGGGCCGATGGCCTATTGATATCGAAGTAAATAAAGCCGAATCACAGCGTAACTTGCGCGAGGGAGATCGGGAACTCCTTGAAGCCGAATACCGGTGGACTCACGTTCTTATTCCGTACTTATCAACGTGGATAGAGAGGAAGCATGGTAATGTAAACTATCATCTGATACAGTTTCTAAGAGGGCATGGGTGCTTCCGCCAATACTTGTTTAAATACAAGCACGTAGAAGACCCATACTGTTTATTTTGCAACAACAAATACGAGAACGCGCAACACGAGAACGCGGAACACTGATGTAATGTGTGAGATTCGAGTGCGCTAGGCATGAACTGGAACAGAACATGGCACAACCAATAACGCCCAGTGGTCTTATACACTACATGCTGAGCTCAGAAGAGGCATGGAATGATGCGAATGCCATCTTGACGAAAATGATGCAACAACTACGACGCGATGAGGAAGCTGTAAGAGCCACAGCGACCTCAACAATGGATAATAGTTAAAAAACTAATTCCTGCCTTGCAAAGGAGTGTATTTCTAAACATACTACCCAACGGAGAAAAAAAATCCACAAGGCATTTAGGCAACAAGTCAGATGTAGGCGCTGACTCTCCATATGTCACACCGTTACATTGTGATCAAAGTGGCGTAGTTGATAGTGTGCTGGCCTGCTACACAGGGTTCAGAGTTCCAATCTCGGCAGAGGCAAAATCAAAAAGTAGCAGAACAAATTATTATACACTACACCACCTCTTGAAAAGAAATGGCAAACCTACAAGAGTAAAAATTGCATATGGAAAGCTTTTCACTTCGCCGTTCGGATTCGGCATAAAACTGTAGGTCCCTTACATTCATGTAAAAATAAAAATCGCACATGAATGGATGCGAGAAGAAAGAAGAATGCCATTGTAAAAACAATCCTTTTACGCTCTTGTGGTAAAAACACAGGTTAGCCTCTGCATTTTTGTGAGGATGTCCCTAATCGTGGTTAGTTTTATTCTTTGTTTGCCAGGCCACTGCACCATAGGTTAAAATGTGCCACACCATTATCGTGTACACCCTAAGATATATGGAGTACATCCGTAAGTTTTTCCTGCCAACCTTTTGCACACCATGAGAGTTTTAGTGGCTTTGTTAACTAAATTGTCGGTATTTTTTTTCCAGACAAACTACTAATGTAATTTTATTGCCAGAAATTTAAATTACTGTGTGGCATTAATTTCC